>CM076963.1:18527321-18962321 GCA_039566865.1 Aurelia coerulea
CTTTCGATCTATGCCCATGTTTGTTCAGATAAACAATATCTGGACTGAACAATGAATGAGCTAGCTACCTGGTTTTCAGAGCAACTTTTATTGGCCTGCTTTGTTTTTGTTTATGAATTGACCGACCAATGTCCTTTGTCTGTAATCGCTAATCACAACCAGCAGATCTCATTGTGACATTTTCTGCCCTTGTTATTGCAATAAGGTATATTTTGAAAGTCGTATTCCTCATACCACCTAGACTTGCCCCAAGTCTGTTTTGTCAACTGTAATAAGTCTACCGGAAAGTATACTTTTCCCTTCAATTTTTTTGACGAAATTTTTTTTTTGACGAAATAGACTTGGGGCAAGTCTACATACCACCAAGCAAGGACAAATTTTGTAAGACAAACAAAATCAGCTTTCTGAAAGAGATTAGCCTGTCTGAAGAATAGATTTGACACATTTGAGTGCACTCGATCAAACCAAACAAACAGAGAAAGCAAAACATTATGGTTGGCCGCGCAGGTATGAAATTTATTCTCAGGTTGCAAAATCCTTTTGTCCTGATCAGCCATGTATCCTTTGTTTACAAAATTCTTTTTGAGAATAGCTAGAAGGTCTAATGAAAGAAAAATAATACTTACTACATTTGCCAAATACAGTAGCATTTTTATCAAGAGGACAACTGAATGAGCAATTCGACATGGGCATGCAGGAGTTGTAGAATGACACGGCGTTCATACCATACACTGTGTTTGGAAGATAGCAACATATGGTTTTGTTGAAAGAATTTTTAGCTCGGATGCAATTATCTGTAAAGACAAGAAAATTATATCATTTTTTTGTAATTTCAAATGTTCTTTAAACAAATTCAGCTAATGTTGTGTGTGTGTGTTGTGTGGAAATACCAAATTCTGAACACGGTAGACTTCGCAGAGACCGAAAAACATTTCCCAATCAAACACAAAATTCTTCAAAACAGCAAGTTTCAGATTCATATTGACGAAAACGAGGTTTCCAGATGAAAAACACGATTACGAGTCTGGTGCTTGGCAACAAATAGTAAAGTTATCAATCACCGTAGCAACGCGAGCATATTCGCCTCGTTTTCATAGTTTCGCAAATGAAAACGAGAATCTCTTCAAAGTCTGTCAAACCTTCTGCCTTTTGGAGCAGAAGGTTCAGCAGGCCTTCCAAACCTGCCAAACTTGGCGTTTTCGGATTTTGGGAGTCAATCAAACGCAAATTCTGAGTCTACCAAGTCTACCGTTTTCAGAATTGCTACCAATCCAACACACCCGTTGTTTATACCCACTTCAGCACCCACTTCAGGTCAAGTGACCACATATCTCACAAATCATTTCTTTATCTGTTGATACGGATACCCGCATTTACCCGCATTTACCCGCATTTAACCGTATTTACCCGCAAAAACCCCGCATCAAGCTTCTCGTGGTACGAAGTTCTTAACTTGCATGAAAAGAACGTTTCCTCAAGGCTCAAGTGGACAATTACGTGATTTGAACTTGATGTAAATAACGTTTGAGCAATAAGATAGAAAGATAAAGTTTGATCATAATAGATGTAGGATTGAATTGATATAAAAATCGATCAAGGATTTAGGCCAGTTTCGAAGGATTTTGAGGTGAGGATTTTGAGGATTTTGAATCTTTATAAAATATCATCGATAATTTGAGAACGATACGAGTCATTTTGATAGACTAAATCTTCTTATCTAAATTAAAATATAAGCTAAACAGGTATTATTAGTTTATTAGAATTCGATAAACAGTTTGAGAGCTCCAGGAATTCAAACGTCTGAATCTTTTTTGACTTAACCGGTATGAGTCTTGAGTATCCAACGGATGGTTAGAATTTAGGCCGCCAAGCTGACAGTTACTTAGCAACAAATTCAGCTTAAATCAACAAACTTAATTGAACCGAGTGCAAATTTATTGATTCAGACCAAACACATTTGTGCAACAATTTCATAAGCAATTTAAATTTTAAAGTTTTAATTTGAATTTGCTGGTATTTGTTTGTTTAGCAATCAAGCAGACACCAATTTTATGGGATAACAAATTCGCTGTGCAATAAAATCAACGTTGTTGACATCAAACATGGTTGGAAAGAACAATTTCAAATTTTTGCGAATAATATTTATCATCGTCATCATTACTTTATTCAAAGTTGGTAATACAAAAACATGGCCAAAGTTAAGCCTGAAGACAAACTCTTTCAGGTCTTTGATTGATAACAGTAATCTTATTTACTGAACAAATTAACCTGTATAAATATGAAAGATTATTATTATTTATTATTATTATAACTCGCTAATGTTGTTTACTCTAAATTCAGATCACATGATCGTCCTCTTGAAAAAATTTTCTTTTCATATGAGTTAAAAATTAAAGAGACACTGTCACCCAGGCTCCTTTGCGAGCATGGTGAAGTTCCAGACATTCTGAAAATCAATTTGGCCTCAGCTGAAAATATGGATGGACATTGCAGTAGTTAGGTTTTGTTTTAGTTGACTTTCCTATCAGCTTCCAGACTAGAGTTTCCTTTTGTGATTATGGTTCAACTAACGTAGCCGGGATCCACGTTTTTTACTTAAGCTAAATTTGACTTTCAGACACCCTGAAATTGCAGCGTGCCTGCAAAGATCCCTAGGAGCGTGCGTGCAAAGAACCCTGGGACCGGTGCAAAGAACCCTGGGTGATCATGGCTCTTTGAGAATTTCATCCCATGTAAAGTGTGATGCAGGTATCAACAGTTAAAGAGATGATATGCAAAACTCTTCAATTTTTTTTATTGGCAGGCATTCTCACGTGAGATCTGAAAACAGCAGATTTGGTAGACTCAGAGTTTGTGTCTGATTAACCACAAATTCCCAAAATGGTACGCTGCTTTGTAGGTTTGGAAGGCTCTCTGTTCTGAATCTTCTCCTCTAAAAGACCCAGGAACGCCGGAGAGGGGGGGGGGGGCGCGGGGGGTCAAGCGCCCCTCCTGCCCTTTCCTAAGGGGGGCAAGGGGGGCAAAGGTGCCCTTTCAATGAAAAACAATAATTTACTTTGAAACTTGATAGAAGAGCCGCCATAGCTTCGTTCCCACATCAGAAACACCAGTAACGAAAAATGACTCGCAATTGCAACTTTAAAATAAATAAACAATATGCGATTTTATGTGATTCGGAATGAGGAATGAGGACATGTGGAGAAATATCCGAAAAAACTTCTTGAAAGAACATGATTAATGTTCGTTTAAACATTTTTGATAGCAATTTAAGCCAATCTAAAGGGCGTGGCCACAAAAATTTTCCAAAAATTTTTACAAAAAGTACCCCCGGACCCCCCAATTTTTCGGCTCGCTTCGCTCGCCTTCGGTCTCGATTGCCCTTACGTTCCTAGTCGCCCCCTTGCCCTACCATCGCTCCGGCGTCCCTGAAAAGACCGTAAAAGACAGAAGGTTTGGCGTACTTTGGAGATATTCTCGTCTTTGGCAAACCCTGGCAAACCCTGGAAATTTTCGACTTTATTGAATCTTTATTATCTATCAATCAAGCTCCAAAATTTTGTCTTTAACCAAGGGGGTACTCTCTCCTCGATTAGTTTACCTATTGAGAGAGCTCCTCCTTTAAGAAATTCCCTGCATGCAAATCCATTGTTAAGTGGTTATTTTGTTAGTTTGTATTTCTTTATTGTAAATGGTTTTGATGGTGTATTGTAATTTATTATTTATCTATTTATTTGTATGTAATAGAATTTTAAAATAAACTGAACTAAACTGGTGTAGCCTGCGCGTAGCCTCGACACACCTCCGGAAAAGTTTGAGGTGTGTTGAAGCTGCGCGTAGGCTAACCCTGGTGATGAATCCGAAAGCTGTTGCTTCAAGGTCTCTGTTTTCGAATGAGATGTATGCAGCTGTCTCCTAGGCTATCTCTGTTAAGTCTACTGTTTTCAGCATTTCGTAGGTTTAGAATTATCAATCAAATACCCCTAATTTGAGAGAGGCCATAGTTTTTCACACTGAGCCTGATTTGTTAAAAAAAACTACAGGTGCATAAACACTTACATGTTTTTAACTCTCACATGTCATATCAAATGAGATTTCTGATTAAGGATGCATTATCAATTTATACGAAAACAGCAGTTTCATTGAAAATCTCAGCAAACCTGATTATCCTTCTGTATACTACCAGCATGCTAGTAAATGAAATCCCCATGAAACGCAAGAAAGTTTCTTGAAACTCGATTTTTTAATTTCGCAAGATTACCTTCATTGACATTCTAATAATCAGCATCTTGATTTTGTGACAACAAAGGTATGTGGAGTCAATATGTGGAGATCAGTTTCAAATAAGTTTGCCGCTCGAAAAGTGGATTTTGAGTCGATGGCTTTTGCTCATTAAAATTTTTCGAAATTTCTTATCAAAAGCAGAAAGACGAGCCTTGAATTTATACCCAACTGTTGTAAGAAATTGAATCAGCCAATTAGGAACATCGAAATCCAGATTGTAACACAAACACGCTAAAGGTAGCGAACAGGACATTTTTACGAAGATGCAGTAGCTTCCTTTTTCGAATTTCTATGGAATCGTTAATGAGCCATTCTCCCCCAGGCTCCTTTGCGGGCACGCTGGAATTTCAGACAGTCGGAAAATCAAATTTGGCCTAGGCAGAAACCAACAATCCACAATGCAATGCAGTGGTTGGGCTGATTAATTTGAGGACCCATGGCCTAAAAAATGGTTAAGCGTTGTGAATCTTATTCATTTTGATCGCTCTGTTATGGTATATAAAATTGTAAACAAGCTATGCCCTGAGAGCCTTTGGAATATGTTCCAACTGAGATGTTCTATATCAAATTATAATACAAGGAATGATAGAGATCTCCATATTCCCAGGCTAAACCTTGAATTTACAAAGAAAGGATTTCGTTACTCTGGCATTAAGGCTTGGAATGATATTCTGATTAATATCAGAGAATTGTCATCGCTTCGCCTGTTTAAAACACATCTGAAAAGGCATTTGATGAGCCTTGATAATTAATTCAAGCCCCCTCAAGAACGTCTCCCTGGAAAATCAGGTTTAATTATCTATTATGTTCATATTTTTAGTTTGAGACTTGTAAGTTTATATTTGTTATTTTACTGAAGGGATATCGTTATAAATGAACTGTATGAAGCGTAGAGAATTGAAGAAGAAAATTGTAGAAGAACTCCAAGTCGTCTTATTTTTGTGTTCATCTTTAAATAAATTGTATATATATATATAATATGAAAATTCTAGTTTAATTGAAGTGTTTTATCAGCTTAACTACTGCACTGTGGATTCATAGTTTCCGTTTAGGTCAAATTTGATTTTCAGACAGTCTGGAATCGTAGCATGACCGCAAAGGACCCTGGGTGACAAAGGCTCTTGAAGACCTTCGTAAAAAGCAAAACGTGAAATGGGTAACGGTTAGCGGTATCAAAGGATATCCCAAGTGTACGGTCATTCGGTCTTTAAATGGGTATAAGCAACGCCAGCTAACGTTTTCTCCAACAACGTCTATTCGTCTGTCTGTGAGTTAAGTAAACAGACAGTGCGTTTCATAATTATTTTTGAAGGGCTAGTTAACGTTACGGGTGCTTGTATTGACCTCATTGACATACGTTCGGAAATTTGCAGGTATTCTTAAATTATTATGGTAGCATGGCGCGGCCTACGTACTAGAACGTCAACTTTGAATGTGCCTATATTTAAAAGTACCAGATGTATCTAATCGTAAAAAATACTTGAAAACATATTTTGATATTTTCATATATTGTGATACGCGCTCTAGTTACGTTGTCTTGAAAGGCCGGTTTCGACGGTGTCGATTATTTTCCTGTTTTCAATTTTTCACAAGCGATGCAAGTTTATCACTTGATTTTGTAAAATTTCATGTAAAATTGAATGTGTAAAATCTCATGTAAAATTAAATGTGTAAAATCTCATTGCCCCATTCCTTCAAGGGAGTTGTTCGAAGAGAACTTCTTCCTGTAAGTGCCATAGTTCTAGAAAGAGCATTTGAAATCAATACGACCCATAAAAGATATACTCAGTTTTGAAGGTCTACAAGATCGTAGCAAGCAAAATTCCGTAGCTTTTATGGAATTAGCAATTTGATGATGTCATGATTTCGAGATTAGCAGAAGTCTTAAAAATGATGAGAATAATATAATGATGATATCAACAATACTCTCTCTGGAACTATGGAAAATTACCTGAAATTTCCTTTGATCAATTCATTGGAAAAAATATTGCAGTAACATCTAATTTTTTTTGGAAAGATTCGATTCCTATTCTTGCGATGCTTATAAAAAATTTTCAAACTCTCCAACTTCATTGGTTTGAAATAACAATGATTTGAGTAAAAAGGGAATAACGAAACGTAACAATTTGCATATTTCAAAATATGTTCAACATTGATGACGAAAATCGTAGTTTGGTGAATGTATTTTGCGCAAGTAACGACTTCCTATCAAAGAAAAATTTACCATTTATCGTCAACGCAATCAAAGAGAAATAAATTCTTAATTTTTCATTGAAAGTTGATTGCTAGTGAACAAACTTTTATCTATGAGTAACGTGAGCCAATAGAAAATTCATTTTGATTAAATATTCCGGATATTGGAAAGACAAATCTAAGATGACTTATTCTTATTCTTATCATTTGTTGCTGATGAGGCCTCAGAAGTGAGGCGAAAGCTTCGACAAAATGGCAAATAAACAAAAACACAATTACGACTTATTCTTTGAAATAATAATATTCAGGTGTCAGAAAATTTTATTTTAAAACGAACAAAACGCCCTTGCGACACGTTTTACATAATTTATGAACCCTTAATTCATTTATGTATTGAATTAAAAACATCAAAATAAAAGCAAAGGCATCAAAGTATGATTGGTTAATTCTTCATTTTATATTTCATAATTTGAAAAAATTGAATACAAATACGAAACTAGAGCAGCTGTTTTTATATTTCATAATTTGATAAAATTGAATGTAGATATGAAGAAGAGCAGCTGTTATTTTACACTTTTGCAAATATTTTTGTAGGACAACATCAGTTTTTATACTTAGTAAACAGAAAATGACAAAGCAAGGGAGAAAGAATTTCATCAGCTGTTTTTAAGTTAATTTCATAAGATCTAAGAGTTTGTTTCTAAATATGAGACAAAATGCTTTATCATAAGTTCAGAAATTCTTTTGAGGAATAATCTCAGTATTCCGATGGAATAAAGCTTACAAAATAAAAACAAAGTATAAGAAATGTTATAGGCTGCTTTTATTTGTCATTATATGGAATAAATAGAGCATGAACCTGGTGCATGAACAAATGGTTTTTACAAAGTTAAAACATGTTTGCAATAAAAAATGATGCAAATTTATTGAAAATTTCAACACTATAAAAAAGCTTTGGCAGACAGACCTCGCAAGTCAAACAAAGTCATTACTTCAAAAACAGTCCTTTTTTCTCCGGCAAAGTTAAAATCAAGCAAATTTTGAAAAAAGGGTTCTAGAATTTCTTTTAAATTTGTTTTCTACATTTTCAAAAGTGTTAAAGCGTTGTTTATCTATAAAATAGCTCTTTGAATACATTGCAATGACTCTTTCTTTCAAATATTATTTGAATTTGACATGGTTGGAGAAAAAACAAAGTGATATTCTTGAAGCAACCACTTGTTTATACCCTCTTCTGCCATAAATCAGCGACTACTTGTCAGAATTACTCAGATAATACCAGATAAGGGAGCCTTGTTCGCAAACTGAAATCTTGCTTTATAAAGAGACGAGTCCTCCGAAAGAATGAGATATCTTTGACAGTTGGGTAAGGTGCTGAAAGATGAATGATCAAATAGAAGTGTAGCAAGGCATGATCCTTGTGGACGCCCTTTGTTTGAAGAAGTGGTGTACGCTCAAGTGATGTGGGTGGGGGGTCGAACCACGTCCACCTTAAATGCTTTGTCTGCGAGTGAGAGAATTACACCGCTGCCCAGATCACTCGTGCAACGAAGGCGCATCGCAGTTGGCTTCGCTATGACTTCGATTTTCCGGAGATCCGGAGACATGCCTTATGAACTGAACTAGAATTTAGATTTATGTAGACAGGTAAGTAAAGAGAAACAAATATGAATTCAAACCAGAATAAAGTTGTGGTATTGTCAGCACTATGGGGTCAGTGCCACCCGTTGTTATACCTCATATCTATATACACATATCATTCAAGTACTAAGCAACCATTATTTTTAAGGTGTTCGGATTCGCATGGGTTGAAAACGACTGGTTGCTTTATTAATATGTTTGTTATAGAACGCACATTTAGTTCAATATTCATGCTTCTTGCACAACGTCACTAATTTTCAAGGGAGGCAGGGTTCAACAAAATTCATTCATACAATCGATATCCAGTGTGATTTGAAATTTTCCTTAAGTATGAGCTCAACAGGTAGCTAGCAATTTGAGGTGTATTGATGGACCCCTAATTTTTAGAAATGGATTCACACGTTCATGCAATCCACCTGCGAGCATGGGTAGCTAGACACCGCAGTTATCCTTCAGCTTGTTTGCTTCTGTGGAGGAGCAACTCATATCATTCTGCTGAGGAGGTTTCAAAATATTGACGGAAGGAAGAGAGATTCTTTTCCCTGCCCCTCCATCTCTTTCATTACCTGCTCCATTCTCCTCCGCAGAAGCATACAATTGTGGCCATCAAGCACAACTGCAACTGTGGCGTCCAACCACCCGTGCTACGAGAGAGCCATTGTCGAGGTCAGACCTCCAATTTCCTATTAGACGTATGAAGGCATATATGTTGGGTTTCATATCTTCGCCTTTAGGCCACAACAGAAGCATAGCATATACAGTGGAAATCATTCGTTACTTAACATCCTCAAAGTTAGAAGAATTCATTCATCATAATATTTCATTTTTTCAGTTTCAGTAAAAATGAAGGACAAAACCTTGACCTCTTTCCCAGTTATCTTTGATTCCCAGCAAGCACGGGTGTATGGCGCGCCAAACCGGCCAAAAACATTAAATTTGTTGACAGCAATGTATGATAAGTTGTTGATCATGTATTGATTTTTGTTGACACAACTTACATTTTTACAGACACAATTTACATTTTTGCAGACACAATTTACATTTTTTGCTGTCACGAGTCTTCCTTTGGCAGCGAAGAAACTCAGTTTTTCTGTGACAGCAATAAACTTCAACAACTACAGCTATGATTTGCTGTCAGCAACAAAGTTTTGCTGTCAGCAAAATTAAATGCGTTTACATAAGGCCGGGGGTCAACTGATCAATCAACAATTGTCCACGGGGGTTCACTCACTTATTTCTTCGTACTCATCAATGGGGAATCTCCTCTTCGCTTCCTTGACCACGTTTGACAGTGATTGCAGTTGTTCGGGTGCAAGAAGAAGTAGCCTTGCGTGCTGAATTAATCTGCATGTAGGCTAGGCAAGATGGCCCCCGCACAGGAAGATGAAGCGGTCAAAGGGTTGAAATGAGCATCGTCTTCCATATCTGTTTTCGACACTGAAGTCCACGTTTGCTCTTCATCCCAGGGGGGGGGGGGTTTGATTTCAATTTGTACCGGAGTGTGCCTTGTGGCGGACTGGCCCACCCTCAAAATCTTGCAAAAAGGGCCCCCTTTTAGCTGGAAAAGGGCCCTTTTGCAAAATTAGAAACTTCTTCAGTAGAACTGCATTCTTGAATGATGGACATCTCTATGGCGCGCCAAACCGGCCAAAAACATTAAATTTGTTGACAGCAATGTATGATAAGTTGTTGATCATGTATTGATTTTTGTTGACACAACTTACATTTTTACAGACACAATTTACATTTTTGCAGACACAATTTACATTTTTGCTGTCACGAGTCTTCCTTTGGCAGCGAAGAAACTCAGTTTTTCTGTGACAGCAATAAACTTCAACAACTACAGCTATGATTTGCTGTCAGCAACAAAGTTTTGCTGTCAGCAAAATTAAATGCGTTTACATAAGGCCGGGGGTCAACTGATCAATCAACAATTGTCCACGGGGGTTCACTCACTAATTTCTTCGTACTCATCAATGGGGAATCTCCTCTTCGCTTCCTTGACCACGTTTGACAGTGATTGCAGTTGTTCGGGTGCAAGAAGAAGTAGCCTTGCGTGCTGAATTAATCTGCATGTAGGCTAGGCAAGATGGCCCCCGCACAGGAAGATGAAGCGGTCAAAGGGTTGAAATGAGCATCGTCTTCCATATCTGTTTTCGACACTGAAGTCCACGTTTGCTCTTCATCCCAGGGGGGGGGGGGTTTGATTTCAATTTGTACCGGAGTGTGCCTTGTGGCGGACTGGCCCACCCTCAAAATCTTGCAAAAAGGGCCCCCTTTTAGCTGGAAAAGGGCCCTTTTGCAAAATTAGAAACTTCTTCAGTAGAACTGCATTCTTGAATGATGGACATCTCACTTCACATTTTAATCCTTCCGTGTTAGTGAATTTGTTTAAAGAAATAAATACAGTAGAAAGTGAAGATACGGTAAAGGCCCCTTCCACTTCTGTAAAAAGAAGGTTCTCGAGATTCCATCAAAGAAAATAGTTGAGTAGTAGTGTATGGTAAGACTCTGATAAATGCTAGAAAATTACTAGGAAAGTCGTTCTAAGCCAAAGTAAGGCTGCCAGTTTCAAAAATTTTCCGAGGCAAACTTTGGCATGGCCTCCACTTTGGGGGCACGCAAGACGTAAAAATTGGATTGTTGCGACAAAATAAAGCCTTTGTGCGAAACTTTTTACCCTGCTCCAGAATTTTTCACTCCAAATGATAACCGATTCCAGAACAAATTGATGAACAGTATACTCCAAACATGGAAATTTGATTGAAAAAGGACCCGAACTAGCAGAATATCCCCATTCACCATGTTTTGACAACCTGCTCTAGAAAATTGCCTTATTTTGATGCCCGTTGCTAGAAAAATTTGGTGAAAACGAAAAAAAGCACATCCCCGTCCGACAAATATACTAAGTACCCCCCCCCCCTCCGGAGCCCAAGAATATCTGTTTTGACAGCAATTAATCTCTAATCTCTAATTAATCTCTAAAAAAGCGAAGAGGAGTACGAAGAAATAAGTGAGTGAACCCCCGTGGACAATTGTTGATTGATCAGTTGACCCCCGGCCTTATGTAAACGCATTTAATTTTGCTGACAGCAAAACTTTGTTGCTGACAGCAAATCATAGCTGTAGTTGTTGAAGTTTATTGCTGTCACAGAAAAACTGAGTTTCTTCGCTGCCAAAGGAAGACTTGTGACAGCAAAAATGTAAATTGTGTCTGCAAAAATGTAAATTGTGTCTGTAAAAATGTAAGTTGTGTCAACAAAAATCAATACATGATCAACAACTTATCATATATTGCAGTCAACAAATTTAATGTTTTTGGCCGGTTTGGCGCGCCATACGGGTGTCTTGGAAAAGCGTAATTTTTTTGACTCATGTAACAATGAAATCGACAATATCTGAATTTGGAAAAAAATCGTGCGCGACTTCAAGCGAATTATTATGCGAACGAAAATTGTGCTAAGTTACGAATTAACTGCATGATGTTAAGTGCATATAATTTCATCTACATCCTTCATTAGAATCAAGATGAAAGTTACAACAACAACAACAACAACAACAACAACAAAAACAACAGCAACGATAGCAACAACAACAACTTAATAATTAATCCACTATTGATTAACAGGAATGAATACTTGAACTTAAATCCGAATATCACCAGAAGCAAGAGATCAAACCAACCTAAATATTTGTTCAACACCAATTTAATTTCCATCATGGAATGAGTAAACTGAAAATCACTTTAGGCGTAAAGTTACACAAGGAAATGGTCTTGTAGCACCTACTGCTATCACTAAATAATAACCTTACACCAAACGTTATAAGTAGAAAATCACCTGGCACCTCAAGTTACAAATCAACAAGTCTTGGAATCAAATTCGAAATTGACCAATCACTTTGAACAAGCATCAATCTCTATTGTTCTTGGATATTTGATAGGACAATGCAAGGAAATAGCATTCATCGTGCTAGAATCTTTCACTTCTTGGCGAAACATTGCATTCACTTAATAAGTCATTCGTAATAAATTTTGTGCAGAACATCCCATGTCTATCAAACATTTCATGAAACAGTCTTCTTTAAAAAGAGCGCCCTCAGGGATCATGTCTCGCTACGCTTCTCTTTTCACTATACATCTCTCCTCACCTTCCAACTGTGAAAGATATCTTATCCTTCTAGGATGGGACATTTCTCTTTCTGAAGCAAGATTTCAGTTTGCGAACAAGACTCCCTTATCTGAAGATTATCACAAAGCATTCTTCTTTGAACATTATGTCATCAAGTATCATTCATTTGTCCTCAGTTGGATTGTTTAAAGGTGATCTGAAGTGAAAATTCTTATTGATGCAAATGAATATGACTGTTGAATGATAAAGAATGTCGTTTCAAATTTTGTGATACCTTGTTTCATGTTCGAATTATCCACTATTTTCCATGATTTGCTGGTGACGTCATTTTGTTTGTAAAAAGTGAAGAAATTATACAAGGTTGATGATGTTGTGCGTGTTTTACGTCGATTGTATTTAAAGTCAAAGCTGATGAAGAGTTACAGTAAAAACCCGCGTATAAGAACCTACAATTTTGCAAGTCAGCCTAACTAGGTTCTTATGTTTTGGGTATTTAGTGGGAAATGAGGCTGTTCAGGTTCTTAAATTGGTTCTTATCTTATTCATGGCTTTCAGGAATTTCTTTTCTTCAGATTCAAACTTCAGGCCTATTATTTACTGTCAGTTCACATTAGTTGAGTTTATGAGATATATTCCCCGACAGAAATTTGTGGAAGAATCCGAAATGTTTATATAATCCAGATAAAATCTTTCAAAAGCTTCTCATCAGGTAATATAAACATTTTTTATTCTTCCACAAACTGTTGTGAATAAGACCCCCCATGCTCTCTAAAAATAAGAACCTATTTCAAATTCCAGGCTGAATGGGTTCTTATATAATTGGGGTTTAATTGCAAAATTTCAGCCTGTAGGTTCTTAATCCACTAGGTTCTTATACGCGGGATTTTGCTGTAGTGTATTCGTATTTAATTGTATTGTAATTGTTTAGAATTGTATGTAGGATAGAAAGATAATCAAATGAAACTGAAACTGAATTCACACAGAAGATCGTTTGACTTTGGTCTAAAACATGACTGTGATAAAATTAAAGTCCTTCCTAAAGCAATATGAAGAACAAATCTTTCTGGCTGCAAAGTTAGCATTTCTTCTGAAAGCATTGTCAAAGAGGCATCGATAGAAAGACCTCGAGGAGCAAGTTTTAAAAATTGAAAGCAATTAAGTTTTGCGGTAAAAAAGGGGGTTTAGCCCCCTGGGAATTTCACTAACTTTTCTTGTTTCCTTGTTGTACACACATCAATGTTTCAACTTGGGAATGCTCATTTCCTTTTTATTCAAATATGTAATTTAATTTCTCGCAAACTCCGTGTTTTTTTAAGATCCTTTGGTCTGATCCTTTGGTCAATAATTTGTTTCTAGATTTAGCTTCTAGTTATATTCGTAAATTTAGCTTGTAGAGACCATGTACCATCGTGTCATTGATAAAAAAAAAATAAATAAAAAATACTCTGTTTAAAAATGCTTTGATGATAAATAAAAACTTTACGACTATGCGAAATTGTACAATTATACACCAATAAATAAAGTAAAATATAAGCACTTTGATGTGAATTGAAATGAGCACGACTTTTCGAGTATAGGCCGTTATCAAAATATTTCTTGCCCATTGTTTTCTAGAAGTATATTGGATCAACATCAAAATATACAACTCTCTTCGTTGGACATTTTTTACACCCAATCGCCAACCATAGTCCTGGACCAACGCTCTCTCAGCAAATCACCTACCGGGTGTCCCAAAAAAATGTACACGTACAGATTTGGTTGACTCCAGTGATGTGAATTTAGCTTTGATCAATGGCTAATCACTCTCAAAATGTTCCTCGATAGTTAACTTGAACATAGATACCTCGTTTGTTGGTATTGGTTCTTTGAGAGCAAAAATATCAATCTTGAAAGCTCAAATTTGCGTCCACTTGCAAACCAGAGATTTGGCCTTTTGGCCTAAGCAAATTCCTGAAGCACATCGAAATTAAGAACTGAAATTAATGAACAATTAAGAAAATTGCCAATGAGTGACTAGGGGTTGACTTCTGGAAACAGAATAACACAAGATCTAATGTATTGTTCAAATTTTATCAAGGTTATCGTTGATTTATACGATGTGCCTTAAGAAATTGCTTAGGCCAAAAGGCTAAAGCTCTGGTTTGCAGTAAGAGGCAAACTTGAGCTTTCAAGATTAACATATCTGCTCTCGAGGTACCAATATCAACAAACGAGGTATCTATGTTCAATTAACTATCGAGGAACATTTTTAGAGTGATTAAACATTGATTGAAGCTAAATTGACAGCACTAGAGTCATCAAAATCTGTATACTTTTTTCTGGCTCACCTATCCACTAAAGATCAAAACACAATAGACATTCCAGCTATTCTAAAAAAGAATCTGAATGGCACAATACTTTGATACATTTTGCACAATTTTCGAAGAAGCACAATTGTGATAGAAGCTCCAACGCCACTCAATCGAACCTTACGTTTACGTATACAAAAGTCTGAAAACATCGCTCGATCCAAGATTCTTTGTGGAATAGCTAAAAGGTCTATTACGTCGAAAATATTGAAATATAAAGATAGGACAAACCTTCACAGAAATGTATATTGCAATTTCGAAGTTGTGTACTATTTCCAGTGCAATTACTTCCACCAAGTGTTGCTGATGGTTGGTACATAATGCAAGTTCGATTCCTCATTTGTTGTCCAGTATTGCATGGTTTTGAGCAATTTCCCCATGGCGACCAGCTCCCCCAACTTGCATTCGTTCGCTCTATAATTACAAGATTGATAACAATGATTAAAATTAGTCTTCTTCTTTTATGATGATCCATGAGTTTATGATTTTTGCAATGATACACGATGAGCTTACGATCCGTGATTTCCTCGCTATGTATGTACAGACATCACGTATGCATGTTTCTATGGATGAATAATGTATGGGAAAACTCAGGGTGCTCAAAAGCATTATTACAAAGAACACGGGGGTTGTAATAAAGATATGTATAACAGACAACATTCAAAGGATTAAATGCACACATAAAATTGAGACCAATGACCCCCTGAACATATGATGAAATACCTGTGTGCTCAACAAGAATATCTACAAGAACACGGGGGTTGTAATAAAGATATGTATAACCAATGGTATAACAGACAACATTCAAAGGATTAAATGCACACATAAAATTGAGACCAATGACCCCCTGAACATATGATGAAATACCTGTGTGCTCAACAAGAATATCTACAAGAACACGGGGGTTGTAATAAAGATATGTATAACAGACAACATTCAAAGGATTAAATGCACACATAAAATTGAGACCAATGACCCCCTGAACATATGATGAAATACCTGTGTGCTCAACAAGAATATCTACAAGAACACGGGGGTTGTAATAAAGATATGTATAACAGACAACATTCAAAGGATTAAATGCACACATAAAATTGAGACCAATGACCCCCTGAACATATGATGAAATACCTGTGTGCTCAACAAGAATATCTACAAGAACACGGGGGTCGTGATAAAGAATTGATAGCTAATAGACCAATGATCCCTGAAAGTACAATGATTTATTACCACGGTATTCGACAAGAAAATTTACAAGAACACGGGAGTAACATGTAATGAGACAAATCGAGATCAACAAATTGATTGATTGATTGATTGATTGGTTGATTGATTGATTTTGAGACTGCTGCCAGTTTTTGTTGATAGGCAGTACAAGACAGTAACACGGGGGTTTTAGTGAACATAAAACGGCCGATTGTGTTCATGTACCATGTATTTATAAATGAAGGCCCCTAAATGGTAGCTGATACTGATAAGAAAGGTCTGGATGCCTTGGTCTGGATGAGTAGATTCCAAAAATGTAATTGTTTGCCATATTTGGTCAGGTTATTGATGCGTTATGATAGGTTAAAGTTTGAGTGTTCCCTCGCAATAAAAGCGTTGCTAATTATAAAACTTCCTCCAAACTATTTCTTCACAGTGGATTTTAGAATATTTTTGCTATCTTGTAGAGAAAGCAATTCTGCATAGAATCAAATGATATAAATAAGAACTTGACACTATTTCGTACAGGTAGACACATCTGCTGACATCATTGTGACATCGCAAGTTAATGGCGCATAATCTATTAACTTTATAATCTATATTGTTGCCCGCACACGCCGGCACGCACCCATTGTGTTCTGCACAGATTTTGGTGGATGGAGTGAATCCACAATAAAGTTACTTCTAAAAATCCATCGATATCTTTGCAATCTTACAAGATATGGTTGTTTCGTTTGTTTCTCTCTGAAGTTCAAGAGTTCATCTTCAAAGTAGCACTTTTATTTTGAGAAACTTAGTGGAAAATATGTGTGATATGGCCAGTCAAAAAAACCGCAAAATCGTCGTTTCGAAAGAAGTTTGTTTACTTTACGTGACCCAGCCCCTTTAAAGTAAAAGTGTGCTTTTAGTTTATTCAGAGTGGCCAGATAATTTTGGTCAGTAGTATAAATTGCCTAGGTGCTTTATACACATCATATTCGAGGCACGGGGGTTGAATGAAGATGATTTTGATGTTTGACTTGTTCAACTTTATTTATGATGGAGACAAAAGTTACCCGTAATCTCACAGACTGTTTCTGACTTCAATGAGAATATTAAAGTAGCCGAAAAGAAACACAGTTGAAAATTAAACTTCTCAAGTATCTGAAAAATATTTTCGAATGAAGTCTGAAATTGAATCAAAGGACCTGCAACAAACCACGCAAAATATATTTTATTTTGGTTTATTTTTCAATAGTGTTCTTTCTTGACCTAAAAAAGTTAGAATTTGCTTCAATCAAACCGTCAAGAAATTCGATTCTGTCACAAATATGGTACACGTAAGGTCAGGTGACCTAAATTTGAACAATCTATCATGACGATGTCTTTTGGAAATAACAAGAATGTATTTTCTTAAATTTTGACCCAGCATTGGAAGTTTCTTAGAATTCTCATTTTTGAGAATCAGAAGTTTCTTATAGGTTTCTCAGTGGTTTCCTTAGTTTGCCTTTTGGAAATAAGAAAAACCATTTTATGTTATAAGAACTTTAGATTTTGAACCAGCACTGGAAGTTTCTTAAATTTCTCATTTCCAACCTTCTTATTTGTTGAGGATACCGAGGACTGCCCCTTTCGTCTAAGCCTTTTGTTATGCTGGTAAAGTTCTAAGCACATCAACAGCTGGGGAACCTATTACCATGCGCGAGAATCTCTTTGTTTCTTTGCTAATCCTTGTTTGGATTGTGGTTCGATTCTCCGCCCACATTCTTTTCACAAACCAAAATATGCTGTCTGCGCATGATCACAGGTTTCCTTTTTGGGGGATAACCGTAGCTTGGAACTTTGATGATTCGTATCCCCAACAATTATGGATTTCTCAGGAGCTGCCATGAATTCTACGTTTTCGTCTTGGATGGGGTGTCATGTGCCTATAGCTGAAGTTTTCACGAGATATTTTATTAGATATCCTTAATGAAGAAATTAGCTATCAATTTAACCTAGAAGAAATGAGCTATCAATTTAACCTAGAAGAAATGAGCTATCAATTTAACCTAGAAGAAATTAGCTATCAATTTAAACTAGAAGAAATGAGCTATCAATTTAACCTAGAAGAAATTAGCTATCAATTTAACCTAGAAGAAATTAGCTATCAATTTAACCTAGAAGAAATGAGCTATCAATTTAACCTAGAAGAAATGAGCTATCAATTTAACCTAGAAGAAATGAGCTATCAATTTAACCTAGAAGAAATTAGCTATCAATTTAACCTAGAAGAAATTAGCTATCAATTTAAGCTAGAAGAAATGAGCTATCAATTTAACCTAGAAGAAATGAGCTATCAATTTAACCTAGAAGAAATTAGCTATCAATTTTACCTAGAAGAAATTAGCTATCAATTTAACCTAGAAGAAATGAGCTATCAATTTATTCTAGAAGAAATGAGCTATCAATTTATTCTAGAAGAAATTAGCTATCAATTTAACCTAGAAGAAATGAGCTATCAATTTAACCTAGAAGAAATTAGCTATCAATTTAACCTAGAAGAAATGAGCTATCAATTTAAGCTAGAAGAAATGAGCTATCAATTTAACCTAGAAGAAATGAGCTATCAATTTATTCTAGAAGAAATTAGCTATCAATTTAACCTAGAAGAAATGAGCTATCAATTTATTCTAGAAGAAATTAGCTATCAATTTAACCTAGAAGAAATGAGCTATCAATTTAACCTAGAAGAAATGAGCTATCAATTTAACCTAGAAGAAATGAGCTATCAATTTAACCTAGAAGAAATGAGCAATCAATTTAACCTAGAAGAAATGAGCTATCAATTTAACCTAGAAGAAATGAGCTATCAATTTAACCTAGAAGAAATGAGCTATCAATTTAACCTAGAAGAAATTAGCTATCAATTTAACCTAGAAGAAATGAGCTATCAATTTAACCTAGAAGAAATGAGCTATCAATTTAACCTAGAAGAAATTAGCTATCAATTTAACCTAGAAGAAATGAGCTATCAATTTAACCTAGAAGAAATGAGCTATCAATTTAACCTAGAAGAAATTAGCTATCAATTTAACCTAGAAGAAATGAGCTATCAATTTAACCTAGAAGAAATGAGCTATCAATTTAACCTAGAAGAAATGAGCTATCAATTTAACCTAGAAGAAATGAGCTATCAATTTAACCTAGAAGAAATGAGCTATCAATTTAACCTAGAAGAAATGAGCTATCAATTTAACCTAGAAGAAATGAGCTATCAATTTAACCTAGAAGAAATGAGCTATCAATTTAACCTAGAAGAAATTAGCTATCAATTTAACCTAGAAGAAATTAGCTATCAATTTAACCTAGAAGAAATGAGCTATCAATTTAACCTAGAAGAAATTAGCTATCAATTTAACCTAGAAGAAATTAGCTATCAATTTAACCTAGAAGAAATGAGCTATCAATTTAACCTAGAAGAAATTAGCTATCAATTTAACCTAGAAGAAATGAGCTATCAATTTAACCTAGAAGAAATGAGCTATCAATTTAACCTAGAAGAAATGAGCTATCAATTTAACCTAGAAGAAATGAGCTATCAATTTAACCTAGAAGAAATTAGCTATCAATTTAACCTAGAAGAAATGAGCTATCAATTTAACCTAGAAGAAATGAGCTATCAATTTAACCTAGAAGAAATGAGCTATCAATTTAACCTAGAAGAAATGAGCTATCAATTTAACCTAGAAGAAATGAGCTATCAATTTAACCTAGAAGAAATGAGCTATCAATTTAACCTAGAAGAAATGAGCTATCAATTTAACCTAGAAGAAATTAGCTATCAATTTAACCTAGAAGAAATGAGCTATCAATTTAACCTAGAAGAAATGAGCTATCAATTTAACCTAGAAGAAATGAGCTATCAATTTAACCTAGAAGAAATGAGCTATCAATTTAACCTAGAAGAAATGAGCTATCAATTTAACCTAGAAGAAATGAGCTATCAATTTAACCTAGAAGAAATGAGCTATCAATTTAACCTAGAAGAAATGAGCTATCAATTTAACCTAGAAAAAATGAGCTATCAATTTAACCTAGAAGAAATGAGCTATCAATTTAAGCTAGAAGAAATGAGCTATCAATTTAACCTAGAAGAAATTAGCTATCAATTTAACCTAGAAGAAATGAGCTATCAATTTAACCTAGAAGAAATGAGCTATCAATTTAACCTAGAAGAAATGAGCTATCAATTTAACCTAGAAGAAATGAGCTATCAATTTAACCTAGAAGAAATGAGCTATCAATTTAACCTAGAAGAAATGAGCTATCAATTTAACCTAGAAGAAATTAGCTATCAATTTAACCTAGAAGAAATGAGCTATCAATTTAACCTAGAAGAAATTAGCTATCAATTTAACCTAGAAGAAATGAGCTATCAATTTAACCTAGAAGAAATGAGCTATCAATTTAACCTAGAAGAAATGAGCTATCAATTTAACCTAGAAGAAATGAGCTATCAATTTAACCTAGAAGAAATTAGCTATCAATTTAACCTAACCTAGAAGAAATTAGCTATCAATTTAACCTAGAAGAAATTAGCTATCAATTTAACCTAGAAGAAATGAGCTATCAATTTAACCTAGAAGAAATTAGCTATCAATTTAAACTAGAAGAAATTAGCTATCAATTTAACCTAGAAGAAATTAGCTATCAATTTAACCTAGAAGAAATTAGCTATCAATTTAAACTAGAAGAAATTAGCTATCAATTTAACCTAGAAGAAATTAGCTATCAATTTAACCTAGAAGAAATGAGCTATCAATTTAACCTAGAAGAAATGAGCTATCAATTTAACCTAGAAGAAACCTTGAGCTATCAATTTAACCTAGAAGAAATTAGCTATCAATTTAACCTAGAAGAAATTAGCTATCAATTTAACCTAGAAGAAATGAGCTATCAATTTAACCTAGAAGAAATGAGCTATCAATTTAACCTAGAAGAAATTAGCTATCAATTTAACCTAGAAGAAATTAGCTATCAATTTAACCTAGAAGAAATTAGCTATCAATTTAACCTAGAAGAAATGAGCTATCAATTTAACCTAGAAGAAATGAGCTATCAATTTAACCTAGAAGAAATTAGCTATCAATTTAACCTAGAAGAAATTAGCTATCAATTTAACCTAGAAGAAATTAGCTATCAATTTAACCTAGAAGAAATGAGCTATCAATTTAACCTAGAAGAAATGAGCTATCAATTTAACCTAGAAGAAATTAGCTATCAATTTAACCTAGAAGAAATTAGCTATCAATTTAACCTAGAAGAAATGAGCTATCAATTTAACCTAGAAGAAATTAGCTATCAATTTAACCTAGAGAGCTTAACAGCTTTCAAAGTGAAACGCTCTCTATTTATCTGATTGCTCACACATCTAGCAAAGGTTCCAAATCTTTAACAAGGTTGGTGTAAAATTCCATGATCTTTTTATTTGAACTGAATGGCTTCACAGAAACTTTAGCTATTTCTTTATAACTCTACCGTTAGAATTTTCTGAAATCTTTGATATTTTCAGAATTAAAGAATTTTCCTTTTTGTTAAGAATTCAAAAAAAAATTTGAAAAAATTTAAAACCATCGTAACTTCTAAACCTTTTGACGGAACATGAAACAATTTTCAAGAAAACCATAGTTTATCAATGTCTAACAGTATGGAATCAAGAAAAGTCCTTTATCCTCAAATGAGTTGAAATATGCTGTAATTTGGAAAAATATTCAAATATCCTGAGAAAAGTAGAATTATAGATAAGTAGCTAAATATTCTTTCAAGCCATCAAATTAAAAGCAATGGGTCATGTAATTTACATCCACTGTTGTACACCGATTTAAAGTGGAACGTTTGCTCACACATCTAGCTGGGTACTTTAAGAGGCTGCTGCATATTTGCATACACTCAGGAACAGTCATTAAGTCGTTCACCATAATATCTCTTCACATTTTCTATTATAATTAGGCTGGAATGAAAGCAAATTTGATCAAGGATTTCAAAACGTCGTAAGTAACCTAGCTACCTGGTTCTTTTCACGAATAACTCTTTGAGGATCAAATTCAAAATTCAAATTCAGAAAACAACAACGAAAGATCATTGTAGACTTGGAAAAAGCTCAATATAATGGCATATTTACGATGTTGTGTTGCTTGAAGAGTATGGCTCAGAACAATATTTTCAACCTGTCATTTTACACCCTTGTTAGGGAGACGAGATACGGTTTGTCCGAGGAAAAGTATGTGTCCCCCCGTGCAGTAGGTTAAAGCTCATGCGCAGTAGCATTTGGGTTGGAACTCTGCCAGGCGCATGAGCATTAACCTACTGCACGGGGGGGGGGAGGAGGACACATGATAGGTTTCTATGATAGGTTTGATAGCCGAGTTTTAGTGATTTTCTAAACGGGTATGCTGTTTGGAAAGTTGCTACCCCCTGGCCAATTGAAAAACCCTCTAAAATAAAAAAAGTGTTGACACAGCATTGAAAAGCAACGAAGTTTGTGTGAACAAAAGAATGGCAGGTGTTTTTATCGTTATCTTTTCAGAAAGTTTAAATGTTGTAGAAATACAATTATTCTCATTGTTGTTAAGAACAAATTGCTGAAATGGTTGGAAACAAAGTAGACTGATACCTAAGTCTCTTGTATCCCTGTGGGGAACTTTGCTCAACAGAGACTAGTAATACATCAATGAAGAAGATGACCCTGCTTAGGCCCATTCCCTCCATTCTTAGCCATCACCTCACAGAAACTTGACACCAGCCCGTGCCACCCTGTGGGGAACTTTGCTCAACAGAGACTAGTAATACATCAATGAAGAAGATGACCCTGCTTAGGCCCATTTCCTCCATTCTTAGCCATCACCTCACAGAAACTTGACACCAGCCCGTGCCACCCTGTGGGGAACTTTGCTCAACAGAGACTAGTAATACATCAATGAAGAAGATGACCCTGCTTTGGCCCATTCCCTCCATTCTTAGCCATCACCTCACAGAAATTTGACACCAGCCCGTGCCACCCTGTGGGGAACTTTGCTCAACAGAGACTAGTAATACATCAATGAAGAAGATGACCCTGCTTAGGCCCATTCCCCCCCATTCTTAGCTATTACCTCACAGAAACTTGACGCCAGTCCGTGCCATGGAGCACTTAAGTTAACCCCTCTCCCCCGGGATAATAACCTTTGATTAAATAAAAATGAACGTACCCATAAAGGCCATGCCACCATCTTCATCAATGCCATAAATGATGCCATCCCCCACTGTAATACTCTTTAATTTGATGCCTGGAATGTTTATCCACTCCTTATCATACATACAATAACTGGCATCTGAAACAAAGACGTCATTTGTGCTGGTTTCTATTGCCACAAGTAAACCACTTCTACTGATGTCGATCTGGCTAAAAAGGTACTTGACATTCTCGCCACCTACTCTGGTGTCAGAACTTAAAGAAATTCCGGCCTCATTACATATAAATTTGAAATAGTACAAATAGCCCGTCTGAGACAGAAGATAACAAGATTTAGGTTGGCATGTGATTGCACGAATCCCTTCATTGGAACCAACAAACGAAATTATCTGGTTCACATGTGGATCTGTGCAGTTCCAAGACTGTCGGTCGAGTATCACCTTCCTTACTGAGCCATCTTTAACATAAAAAGCTACATCCAAGGGTTGACTAACTATCTGTCCCCAAGTGTTACCACCAGATGCGTTGCAAATGATCCCCCTTTCCTTGTCCACGATCATAATTCCGCCTACTCCAATCGTGACCGGCCCAGTAAATGTGTCTCCACTGCAAACATCACTAAGGATATTAGCCCTTTCCCAAGTACTGTTCAGTCTATTTTTAAGCTCGTAAACGTATCCTCTCCCTGAGTTCTGCTGCAATACACTTTCGTTGGGCGCACCAAGCGCAATCACTTTCCTGTTATCGTAAGTCTCAATGTCAATAAACGTGTGATTGGTTGCCTTCTCCGGCCTTTTAAAACCTGAAAAGTAAAGATAGGTTGGTGATTTCTAGCCTTCTGCGGCCTTTTAAAACCTGAAAAGTAAAGATAGGTTGGTGATTTGTTGCCTTCTGCGGCCTTTTAAAACCTGAAAAGCAAAGATAGGTTGGTGATTTCTAGCCTTCTGCGGCCTTTTAAAACCTGAAAAGCAAAGATAGGTTGGTGATTTCTAGCCTTCTCCGGCCTTTTAAAACCTAAAAAGTAAAGATAGGTTGGTGATTTCTAGCCTTCTCCGGCATTTTAAAACCTGCAAAGTAAAGATAGGTTGGTGATTTCTAGCCTTCTCCGGCCTTTTAAAACCTAAAAAGCAAAGATAGGTTGGTGATTTCTAGCCTTCTGCGGCCTTTTAAAACCTGCGAAGCAAAGATAGGTTGTAAACTTATTACCTAAGTCCCTTGATTCTCTGTTGAATTGAATGATATCATTTCGGTTCTTAAAAAGAAGGAAAATACTCTAAAAATTACTGAACATTCTGAAAAGTGCGATAGCTAAAGGTTCTTTCAAGCCAATCAGCTTAAATGAATAGGTCAAAGAACTTTACACCAACTTCTGGAAAGATTTGTAAGCTACGCTGCTCTTGAATATGTTTGCAGAAAAGCGAGAAAAGCAGTGCCGTTTGCGGAGTGACTAAAAATGCCCCCCCCCCTTCAAAAATCGTTACAGGAAATTCATTTGTCCTATGATCATAAGAATTAATTTTTCTATTAGCTACAAGATCCAAATATGTTTCACATTTTTTGGTAATTTTCAAAATAGTGGTCCCGTGGTAAATCGAAAGATTTAAAAATTAATTTTATTTGAAATCAATTTAACCTCAAAGTAACTTTAATCAACTAAAATCAATTCACTTCAGACATGCGTGTGCAGCTCTTGAGTTGGCTAATTACCTTGTCAACTATCGTAAAAGCTCTATTTAGCCCCCCCTCTTTATGCCCCCCCACTTATATCAAATGCCAAAGGTTACCAAAGATTTCCCATTTATCTAGCTAAATAAGTCTGCATGTTAATTTTGATATGGTTAGGAATAACAACTGTGTCGAATTTATGCATTTGACTCGTAAAATTGAATGTTAATTCCATAAACATGAGGTAAAAGAAATAAAACGCTGTCATATAATCCTTGTGATTTGATTCTATGAATAAGCACCCCCTCTGTAATAACCCCCTTCTAGAGTCACCGAAATTAAATCAGCCCCCAGAGGCTTGAAAGAGCTTTCACAGTAACCTCAATAGAAAACACTGGATTGAAACTTTACCTTGAAATTTTGCAATTTTCCCAGATTCCATCAAAATATAGACATCTTCACGTCCAACCACAACCGATTTTCCCACAGACGGTAAATAAAGGGGAAACTTCATCCAAGATGCTCCTTCCATTCGATCATCTGTTGTGCCAAGCCTCCGCAGTGCCCATCTGCCACCATCCACAATTACCCATAATTCCTTGCTGTAGACAGATACTGCTATTGGTGAAACTCCGTTGGCAAGCTCAATGTTGATGTCATTTGTTTTCTCACAATTGTTTGTTATGTTTGTTGTAAACAATTTGCCACCTCGTATGAAGTAACAAACAACATTCCTGTTTGTCTTTGAAACATGAGAACAACTGATTTCATCTCCTTGAACAAAGACTTGTTTTGATGTTTGCCATGTATGCCATGTAAAGCTATGTTCAGTTCCATTCGCTATTATGAAACAGAGTTCACCGCCTGCTTTTTGTATTACTATCTTAGGAACTTGCTCTTCGGGGTTTGATGGTATGTAGGATCCAATAGCAGTGCATGCACGGCTTTCGCATTTGTATATTGAGTGATTTGAATGGATTAGGGAAAAAAGATCGATGTCTTTACTGGCACTGGTCACGTGTATGTCACGTGCTGGGTTATAGATGTAGTCTTTATTTGATCTCATAGCTATGAGCGAACCATTCGTCAAAACAGCAAATAAATGTCCTCTTTTCGTCTTTGTCATCATGATAGCGGAGGCAGAGAATTGTTTCTCGAATACAGTCCATCCAAAGTAGTTCCCTAAAAACCAAACCAGAATATCATTACCGCATCGCACGACCGTTAGGGGCAGACAAGGTTTACCAAACATTTGTGCACGTTTCCATAGCTGCTGCGAAGGAGCTGTAGCTGTGCTTCTTTCACAGGCTTCAACTTAGAGTTTGGGACCTTGTTTGAGTCAATGTGACCACGGGCGGTAGGAAACGCTGAATTTAGAAAAAGCTTTATGGTTGATACATCGAGTTTTTCATATCCTAGTATATCGTTCCACTCGTTATATATCGACTTGTTTTCCTTCTGTGTCTACCTCTCCTGCGAAGGTGCCATTTTAATCCGATTGACATGACTTCAAGGGCCCTAAGGCAATTATGCCACTCAAACGGGAGAGGATTTGGTTTTTCCGTTTCATTTTACCACACTTGAGTGGCATAATTACTTCAGGGCCCTTGAGGTCATGTCAATCGGATTAAAATGGCGCCTTCGCAAGGAGAGGTAGACACCAAAAGGAAAACAGGTTGATATGTCACGAATGGAATGATATATTAGAGTAGAACTAACTCAATGTATCAGCCATAAAGCTTTTTCTAATTCAGCGTTTCCTACCGCCCGTAATGTGACAAGTAATTGCGGATTTATGATACTGGAAAGGCAAAATAAGTGGTTGCTTCAAAAACAGTACTTCCATTGTTTTATAGCAATGTCAATATCAAGGACCGGGTGGGTCAAAAAATGTTAACACGTTTGGTGGGCTGTGGAATAAAAAGTATGTGGCCGATATTCAAAACTAAGATGTTAATCTATCAGACAAAGGTTAACTTAGATGAGAACATTTTTTGGGTAAAATCACTCATCTTTTAGACCCAAAAATTAGAAAAATGCCTGTGAGGGGTTTGTATGGGAACTAAGAATTCCACCTTCCATTCTGGTCCATGATTTACATGCTATTGACATTCAAAGATTCATTTCTGAAACTGACTATTGAATTGAATTTAAATTTCAATGCCAAGTAAAACACGGGCCAGAATGGAATGTAGAATTCTCGATTCCAATACAAACCCCTTTTAGGCATTTTCCTACTTTTGGGTCTTAAAGATGAGTGATTTTACCAAGCAAAATGTTCTTATCCAAGTTAAACGTTGACTGAAAGATCAAAATTTTAGTTTTGTATTTTGGCCATAGGCCTATACTTTTTGTTCCACAGCCCGTCAAACGTGTAAACTTTTCTGACTCACTCGGTATTTTGTCAAGGAAAGGGTTCTTTTTTTTCAGTAATTCATTTTGAGTGGGCTGGAGGGAATTCTAGCTATTTAAAGCTAATTTATGCCCACTATGCATGCCGCATCCAGGCATGGGACCCCTTGTTTAACGTCCCTTCCGAAGGACGCGAGGTGAGTTGCGAGGTCAAGCCTGCGAGGTAACCCATCCGGAGTTTGATCTCACTCGACCGAGTTTAACTTCAGTCATCTGACGGAAACTGTATAAGCCGCTCGGCCACTGTGTTGCATTTAAATTTTGTCTGCATTTTGAAAAAGGTTTAAGGTGATGTTTATGCACCAGATAGCAGTGTCAACGCCTAAAGAATGTTCGGACAATTTGAAAGACACTAACGCAAAAAATCAGCTAATGACGGTCTCTGTATTTAACTACCATCGCTTTCCTCGTCAACTTTTTTCATATGCGATAAAAACATTTTGCACTGGGAAAGAAATTTTATTGTAAAGCCTGATTCACATTGGTCATCAAAAATGGCCTTTAAGTCAAAGGTCGTTAAGTAGCATAGCTACTTGGTTTTTTTCATTAATAACTCTTCGAGGATCAAATTCTAAATTCGCGACGATATGGTAAAATGGGCGACACCATCCACAGTTATTTTTGTAATATTTTTTGTAATATCTGTGTCTCTATGTTAAGTTCAAGTTGATGAACTACTGATGAAGGGTTATGCCCGATACGTTTAGTGTAATTAAATCCTGGCATTTTAGTTTAATCAATACAGAAATTTATGTTTATTAACTGAAACTATTGCCGCACGTCAACCTCAAGATTTTATTTAGGGCTGTGATGTACTGTAAATTTTATGAGAATAAAAAACGGTTGTTTCCAGTGCAAGATGACCTTTCTGAATTTCATCACATTGCAAAACAGACGATGAGGAAATGATAATATTTCACTGCGCAGTCAGAATAAGTCTTAAGGATACTCACGAGTTATTTTATCATCTGGAAGTACCATGTCTGACCCTTCAACAAAAGCTTGGCCATGAAATAAAACAATACTGCAGACAGATACTGTGGCAATTGCCTGAAGGGAAAGAAAATATGGGGTTAGATGAAATTTGGCGAAATGGCCACAATAGTCAACCTTGTTTATGTACTTTCTTGATTATTTGCCAACAAAACGAAAAATGTTCGCTTCAGATCACGTATCAGACCTGGCCAAAATAGCAAAGATTTTCAAATTTTTTTGGAACCCAATGGCGTCCTTTCCGGTCACACCCCTCCCTGTTTAGTCATAAACAGCCACATCCGTCCCTGTTTAGTCACATCCCTCCCTGTTTAGTCATAAACGTCTCTGTTTAGCCACATCCGTCCCTGTTTAGTCAAAACCCTCCCTGTTTAGCTGCAAGCCTCCCTGTTTAGCCATATCCCTAACAGCAGTTCCTAAGGCCCCGTTCACAATGCTTCGTTTTGTTATTATCCGTTTTGATGCATCGAAGCTACTCGTCCACTTTGCTCCGTTTCTGTACAAAAGCGGAGGGAAAAACGTCCGGTTTCGTCCGTTCACATTGATCCACATGATTACGAATACGGAACCAAAGATATCCGTTTTTGTGCGTTCACATTGTTCCCGTTTTGTGAAACTCATTATTGTTGAATATTAAAGCGTCTTCAAGAACCTCCATTTTTGTGCGTTCATATTGATCAAGTGCGTTTTCAAAACTTCCGTTTTTATGGATATCCACTTTTGACGGTGTTTTCAAAAACCCGTTTTTGTGCCGATTTTGTGCGGATATCAGTGTGAACACTCTCACAAAAACGGAGATTTTTCTCTCCGTCATTGTGAAGAAACAGGGCAGTGTGAACGGGGCCTAAACCTACCTTCAGAAGCAAGGTAGGTCCAAAAAACAAAACAAACAAACACAAAACAAAACAAAACCAAAGATAGAATAAATCATAGATCGACTGAATAGAATGAAAAAAAGATAGGTAGGATAAATACTTAAGGAGAGAAAAGATAGCGCACACACTTACAATGAATTTGTCCATGTTTGTTTCAAAACAAAGACTCCGTGGCTCAAAGTACAATCAATCAAATTACATCTTATCCATGTACCAACTAGAGGGACGAAATGTCACTTCTGCTTCATGTACCAACTAGAGGCACAAAATGTCACTTCTGCTTGCTGATGTCTGTAATGAAATGAATAGTTCAAAATAAGGAGATTTTCTCACACCAGACAATTTAAACGTCGCAAATAAGAAAACTAAAAAAGATCAGGACTAAAATAAGAAATTTATAAAGCATGATCGAATTTCTATTGCAAGATGTTCGCTGAGAAAAGAGGAAAAATAAACAACGTTTTATTCAAAGAACAATTAATTCCCTGCAGCTGAACACATTGATTTTAGTATGCAACGATAAAAATAACAAGGTTGATTGAATTGAATTTTAATATCGATCATTTATCATTTTCAAAAATTGGCTCTGCTACAAGGTGAGTAAAAAAAAGTAAGGCGTTTGGAAAATTACTGCTCCCTGAATATCAAAGTAATAACATTGAGAATTATCATTGCCTGCTTGCCAATATATTCAATTGCAGAAAGCCCCTTTCAAAAATATGCAAAAACGAGTGAAAACAACGACCAATATTTGTCGGCTTTCCTTCCTAGCAGCAATGGCATTTACATGCATTTTGTCCTTTGGAAGAAAGGAAACTCCCTGAATACATTTTCATACGAGGAGGGAACATTTTTCATCCCCCCAAGAGGATAGCACGTGCAAAAGCATGTTTAAGTCATTGCTGCAAGGTAAAAATGGAGGGGAATTCGCTCGTGATTTCAGCACGTTTTCAGGGGAATTTGCTCGTAATTTCAGCACGTTTCAAAAGTTTCTCGAAGGGACTTTCTCCCACTAAATCCGTTGTAAAATCTGAACGGAGATAGCAATTTCAGCCAAGAAGAATTCTGAAAATTATTCAACATGTAGGCAGATATTGCAAACATCGTTGCTTGATATTTAGGGAGCAGCAACTTTTCGAACGGCGGGCGTAATTATTTTGACTCACTCAGTTACGAGTCCTGTACGAAGGTTATAATATAAATATTTAACATAAAAGAAAATGTACATTGAACAGAGTATGATTAAAACAAGACATTTCGAGCATATAGCCCGTTATCAAGCAAAGAAATATTAGTAGAACCAGGGAGCTATACACTGTAAAGCGGGGGGGGGGGGTACATGACTTGCGGATGGACGGGGGTCTGCCGCCGGATAGACGGGGGTCTTCTAATTACCGAAATTTGCTTCAGCACCCACTTTTATGATAAATTTTGGCAGAAAGTTGCCCATTTTAACCATTTTTTGCGAATTTTCAGCGAAATCCCACCCTGGTTTATGGAAAATTTGCCGAAAAAGGACCCTTGTTTAGAGAATTTTGGGCCCAAAAACCCACCCATATGGGCGGCACATAACCGTACCTTCAACATTTTATGTACCCCCCCCCGGGCTGTAAAGCTCCCTGAGTAAAACCGACACTAATCAAGCTTAAAGAACGGCAGATCCGAAGGATTAGGATAGAAATCGAGCGAATCGATGTGACGTAAAGGGGATGTAATGGCCAATAATGTTTTGTTGTTGAACTTCAATGAAAGTCTGAAAATAGCTCAGCAAGGACCTATACGAACCTATACGAAGGTCCTATACGGAGGTCCTTACAAAATTTAGGGGGCAGCATAAAAATCAGGCGGCGGGAAACAGGTATCACAAAAACGAAATAACGAGAAAGGATGTTTATTCTAGAAATCATTAAAGCATATGAAAAAAGATGAAGAAGAGTAACGATACAAACATACAACTATCAAAGTTCCATTTTCGTAACTATTTTACAAAAGGCAGTGGGCGAGAATCTTTCCATGAAACATTTTACAAAAATACAAAAGCCAATAAGGGAAGAATGAAGATGGTAAAATATAAAAGAACTTTCTTCCATAAATAACAGCATCAACAAAAACAATAAAGTCCAACTTACAACCATCCAAATATCCAAATGTCTTTGCCATAACAGTTTACAAAAGACAGTGGGCAAGAATCTTTCCATGAAACATTTTACAAAAATACAAAAGCCAATGAGGGAAGAATGAAGATGGTAAAATATAAAAGAACTTCCTTCATAAATAACATCATCAACAAAAACAATAAAGTCCAACTTACAACCATCCAAATATCCAAATGTCTTTGCCATAACAGTTTACAAAAGACAGTGGGCAAGAATCTTTCCATGAAACATTTTACAAAAATACAAAAGCCAATAAGGGAAGAATGAAGATGGTAAAATATAAAAGAACTTCCTTCATAAATAACATCATCAACAAAAACAATAAAGTCCAACTTACAACCATCCAAATATCCAAATGTCTTTGCCATAACAGTTTACAAAAGGCAGTGGGCAAGAATCTTTCCATAAAACATGTACAAGATAAATAGAGCAGACGCTTTATGTATCCTGAGCAACGCAAAATGTTGAAGAATGTTATCAAAAACTTGCGACAATTTATTATTCAGAAATAAAATGAGTAATAGAACAGGTGGGATATTATTGAAAATATTTTATGCTACATTGTCCTTGAGAGGAAAGGTTTACAAATAAAATGAATCGGATCTTATTTGAAAGGGAATGGACAACGTTAATTGGAGAACATAGCATATCGCACCAATGAGAACGCGTTTTGAATGTAAACGGTCCAATCATACTGCGAATTGGCCATTCGCTATTCTATGAAGGATCCGAGACAGAGCGTATCTTAATAATGTCTCGTTCAATTCCTACCCTGACCATCCCCCCCGGGCAGCCCGGGGGTGAACAAAAATTCCTTGCTCAAATGCCCGGGGGCCGGGGAAAAATGTACGGTCAAATGCCCGGGGGCCGGGAAAATTTGTTGTGCAAGTGCCCGGGGGTGTCCCGGGGGGAAATGTTCAGGGCAGGAATTGAACGAGATATAAGTTTTTATATGGAAGGTTCGATCGAGTGGCGTTAGAGCTTCTATCACTATTGTGCACATTCGAAAATTCTACAAAATACACAGTATAAAATATCGTTCGATTCAGATTCTTTTCTAGGCTACGTTCATTCGATAACGACATAATTTAATACCGGTAGAAAATTTGACGATAGTTAAGTCAAATCTCTCCAACAGCGAGGCTAGAGTTTGGCACCAAGGAAAACCTCACTCTGAAAGCGTCCAAAATGCTCCGTTTTTCAGCGTTTTCGAGACATCAAACGATGCCATTCTCAAATTGTGCTGGCTAGAGGTCCATTTTCAAATTCAGCCGTTTTTAAGTTCTGCAGGTATCGTGTGAATGAGGTATTAGAAGATAGCTGAAATGTCTATTGTATTTTCTAATACTGTGTCTTATATCAAATATTGATTCCTTTTGAGCCTAGTTTCAAAGAGTAGAAAGAAGCCACAGGGTTGCCGCAACCATAGCCACCAGCATATCGCAGGCATTTCAATTTAAATGCAGCCGCAAACATGATATCATGGAGTGGAACCACCTTCCACCTAATGTCAACGGACACAAAAAGTGATTGCATTCAGACAGGCTACCAGATCGTACGATGATTTTGAAGTTCTTTGATGGGCAATATCACACAGACGTTTACCTGTTTTTTTCGAAAATAAAAGCATCATTTTGACGATAAATCTTTGTACTTCACAGAGGAAGATGCAAACATTCATATTTCTTACGATTGCTTGGATATAAGTGGATTTTTAACGAGTATCATCTGCATCTGCCTATTGAAGTTACCCCCCCCCCCCCACACCTGATTGTGTGGGAAAGAGAAGAAGAGACAGGCTATTGAAAAAGCATGGGCAAGTAATATTGTAATGACAACGGCAGTGTATTGGCCGCAAACTGATTTAGAAGAAATTAGTTATTCCTACAATTAAATTGCAACATCAAATATTGTTCAAATTCTAGTTAAAGTAGCATAAAGTCCCGGGGGTACATGACTTGAGGATGGACGGGGTCTGCCGCCCGGTTTCAGAAAGCTACCCTCTTCTAATTACCCAAACTTGCTTTTGATACCCACTTTTATGATGAATTTTGGTGGAAAACTGCCCATTTTAACCATTTTTTGCGAATCTCAGCGAAACCCCACCCTTGTTTATGGAAAATCTGCCGAAAAAGGACCCTTGTTTAGAGAATTTTGGGCCCAAAAACCCACCCATATGGGCGGCACATACCCGTACCCTAAATATGTTATGTACCCCCCCCCCCGGGCATAAAGTACAAACTGTTTTGCCGAATTTGGAACCAGTTTGGTTCCTCTTTAATGCGCCGCAAAGACTATCAACAAAATGGTAACCATAGAAACATGAATAATTATCATTAATTTTGCATAGCGGATTTGAAAATATGGAGGTTTCATGGTTACTGAACAACATAATACAATTGAACTTCATAATCAAACACTTTGATTAAACAGGTTGCAGAATTATTTGAAACATTATTGAGATGAATATTCATTCATTTTTATTTACATTTTGCGTTAGAAAAAAGATAGCGGCACGCTATTTTCATTACGTGATAAAGGATAAGCAATTATAAATATTTCTCAGCAGCACATAAGTATCTGAAGGAATTGCAGATATTGCAAAACAGAATAGTTAACATCATGAACTTAAAAGACTATATGTTTTCCACCAACCTTCTTCATAAAAACCTAAGGATCCTAAAAATAGCTGACCTCTATGAAACAAACATCCTAAAACTAATGCATCACATCCACTATAATAAAGATCAACTGCCTGATGTATTCCAAAATTATTTTATAACAAATGAAGGTTTACACAAATATACTACAAGGCAAGCGACAGATTATCGAATATATAAATCATGTAAAACTTGGGGGATAAAACTTTTAGAAACAAGGGTGCACGATTATGGAACAATCTGCCAAAATCAATAAAAACATAACCAAAATAAAACAGTATACTACAAGCGTTCAAAATTGCGAAATATTAACAATCATAAACATCAAATCAGAATTATAATTTTATGAACAATTAATCTTTCATCAATATATATCTATTGTGACAATGCTGTAATTTTCGATAATTACTCATATTTTTCTTTTCTTTTTTGCATTTTAATTTAACGGCCAAAGCTAGATAAGCTATGCTTTACTTTGGTCGTATAGGATACAGATCTTTTTACATATACTTGTAATAGTTGTACTTGCAATACTTGTATGTAATACTTGTTATAGCATTTAGTCCTGTATTCTAAGAAAAAGTTGAAGTGAATTGAATTTGAGTATTGACCCAACTACTTTTTAAATTTGAATTGAAACATCTCATCTTTTAAATATCTGACAATTTATTCAATTTTTAGGAACTTCACACTTCAAACTCCTTGCACAAAACCTATGACTATTTACTCTTTTCGCATTCGTCTTTAAACATGAATAGGATCTTTGATGGGAAGCAATGGTGGCAGCAACTGTTGTTGTTGTCGTTGTTGTCGTTGTCCCGGCCGGGGTCACCGTTGCTCGGCATCATGCACTTATGCTGGCCTGGCATCCGACGTGAAACACACCTCAGTAATCACTAGTAGGAATCATTTATGTGCAGCTTCTTGTAATTGTATATTTAGTTATAATTAAGTTGGATGCATCTTTATGTTATGACCATGGGGTAGTCATTGTCTGTCGCTCCCCGTGGTTTCCGTCTTTGTAGTGTTGTATAAGTTGTATAGTAATTAGAAAGTACAGTAGGTTGTAACATGCAGTAACATTTTAGATGAATACAAAGAAAATATGAATTGAATTATCTCATCTTGTGGGGGTCTTTTCAAATTTCACAATAAATGCATTTTTGCATTTCAAATTCAATCTTCTTTTCAATTCAATTCAATCAAAAATCCTTGACAAACTGTAGAGTGAAAAGCTGAGTCAAAATAACGATAACAATATAGCACTATATTTATACTTGTTTATTGTGTTCTTGCACCGCACACCTGTAATAATTGCTGGTAGCATTCATTCCGTAACGATAAGTACATCACATGAAGCCTTGCTCTCGATGATCCGCGTCGAGGTCAAGGCCGTAGAGCGCTCAGATTTTTTCAGACGTAGTTCTCTGGTGATGCCAAGAAGCCGTGACGCGTTCCCTCCAATTTCTCCGGTCCGATGTTGCTAGCATAGGGCTCGAATCTTTCAAAATTTAAAATTCTGTTGCACCATTCTTTCAACTGAATTGAATTGAATTGAACTGAATAGATCAAAGGCAGCTTCAGGTAATTTTCCATAATCCCAAAGAGAGAATTTTTGATAGCATCATTGTTTTTAGATTTAGCATTTGCAAAATTACGGTTATTTTTGAAATTGAGAAGTCATCAAATTGCTAGATCGTAAACCATACAATCTACAGAATTTTGCTTGCTACCATCTTGCAGACCTTCAAAAATTGAGTATTTCTCGTATTGGTCAGATTGATTTTCCTCAATCGGTTTACAATTTCTCAGCTTGTAGTAGATGGTTTAAAATTTATGAAACCTTCAATGAATCTCAAAGCTTCAGACACCCCCTCTCGTACATTACAAGGATGCATCCTTTCGCTAAACTATAGACTTGATAATATCAGACCATCCGGTTTTCTGCCTCCCTCTATTTCTCTTACCAAACACCATTCCTTGCAACACTTCCTTTTCCAGTCCGTTTCCTCTGTTTATGTGTCCAAATCACCGTAGATTTTCTTACTCTTGTTCCAAAATACGCTTCATTAAGTTGCTTAGGCCAAAACGCCAAAGCTCTGGTTTGGATGTGACAGCAAATTTGAGCTTTCAACATGAATATTTCAACACCCAAAGCATCAATATCAACAAACAATGTATCTATGTTCAAGTCAACTATCGAGGAAATTTAGAAAATTGATTGATTGAAGCCAAATTCTCATCGATAAACTCAACCAAATCTGTACTTTTCCTGGGACACCCGGGATAAAATTTAGTGAGGAGGTCAGGATGAGAAGATATTTCGATTCCTGCATAGTTTCTGGTACAAATCGTCAAGCACATCTCCACCAAAAAATTACAAAAAGGATGCACACATTCATTGACGATTTCTTATTTCTAGTTCTATCTGTAAGATTGATATTAGGCTTAAATTAGCCGTAATTTTGCTACATTATTCGTAAGCCTATTTTGAATACATTTATCTATTTTTTCAATAAAGACTCAATATCATTAAAGATACATGGTCTAACTACGAACTACAAATTGAAGCTACTAACAAAATATCAGCGATTATATGAAAACAATTTAGGTTATACATCATTAATCAAGTTGAATTTTTCTGGATTTCGTTGTTGGATTTCTGTTTGAATATTGTGTTGAGATATCTTGTAAAAGCTTCCAAAAAGTGGCAATTTTCATTAGTTTGTAGCAATACGAGCTTTTGTTCACTAGTTGGAATCGATTCAAACTTTGGATAAGTCTCTTTTGCGTAATTTAAGAAAGTTTCTCGTGCTGCCTTGAATGCTTCACATTCAAGGATAAAATGCGTCTCGTCTTCAATTTTGTTTTTACAAGTTGAGCAGAATCTTTTATCTCTTTCTATTGGAGGTTTATATTGGTGTCCTTTTTCTATTGCAAGGCAGTGGTCGCTAAGTCGCAGTTTTGTCATAATCAGTGATGATGATGATGGTGAAAATGATGATGTTGATCGAAAAGATGATCTACTCAAAAACTGAGCAGAAGAGCCAAAACTTTAAAGGGAATCAATATAGTTTAAAAGCTGGCCGGGGCTGAGTTTAAGATATAATCTATAAAATTTGGTATCTTTGATACGTGCCGTTTCATTGAGTAGTTATAGAAACAATGGGCGTATGTGTGGTTCTTTAGCATACCTATAGCAGCTAGTTGATAGACCTATGTCCATAAATATTAAACCAAATGAACGGAGATGTAGCGATCAAGTCTAAACATAGCACAAAAGAATGTCTCTCGCCACTTGGTATTGTTTTCACTTCAAATACAATATGTTATACTAAGACTTACCTAATCCCCATAGCTAAGCTATTTCTAGCCCCGTTGATTTACTTTAAGGATTCAAAACTTGAACGATGAAGGAATCGATATCGTTAAAAGCTAGCAAAGGACAAATTAAAATGTGGTATATTGCATTTGGTAACTTTGGCATGCGCTGTTTCATTGTGTAGCTAAACAAATAATGTGCGTTTGTACGTTTCTTTGACTTATCTATAGCGGCTAGTGGATATACTATACTATATACTGTAGTTTGACATATTTATTTATAGCTTGACAACATCAGAGATTAGTTACAACTGGAGGCAAGATAGAGGATCGTGCAAGTCCATGATCGCCCAAGCCATAAGTCATGGCATCTGCGGAGACAGATATTCAACATACCGATGTCAATTCCCTTTAATGATTTGAGATTGAAACAAAATTCGAAAGGCGAAGGAACTTACCGTCCTAGCTTGATCCTGGCCAACTTGCAAATGTATTGCATTTAAACGTGTCATCAATGGATATTACCAATCCACCTGCAAAGAGAAGTAACATGCATTCATTGATGTCTAATTGAAATTTCACGGAAATTACAAATAAGTAAAGCCCTTATCTTCCTTGTATTGATGTTCTCTATCGTACCCGCAGCTGTGTAAACTTGTGATGTTATGCAGCCTGTAATAAACTTAACTCCAGCTGTGACTTCAGTCAAAAATATTTTTACCGAAGGCCCATTTCCCCTGTTCCGTTTTTGGTTCATTTTTGATACTATCCGATTTAAGCAACCCATAATGACCTTGAGGTAACTCTGCTTTCTGCTCTAGTGAGCAGCCAGTTGCCGTTTTGCAAAACCTCTCTCCACAGAAAACAGTTAATTTCTCCAGTTTCATCATGGGTAGTTGGACACTGCTGGTGTGCTTCTATGGAGGAGCGCTGGATAATATGTATCTGCGGCGGAAATTTTTCATAGTGCTGCGGAGGAGATATCGAAAGAACGAAAATATTCACCTGTCGTTCTTATCTCCTCCGCAGTACTATAAAAATTTCCCCCGCAGATACATATTATCCAGCGCTCCTCCATAGAAGCACACCAGCAATGTCTAACTACCCATGGTTTCATTCGGCCTATTGAAGAGCGGTAAAAAGATGTTGTTCTGCAAAGTTTTGGCAATCGAAAGACGAATAACCGCAACACTCTCTTCAATGTTGCCTTTTGCAAATTATCATTCAAAACTTGTTGTCGATTTCAGAAAAGTGCATTAATCTTCAAAACTACTCGAAAATTTGTTGATTTTTTTCGCTCCATCTTTAGCTCGGTCGTTGACCTACGACTTTGCAAACTTTCAAAAAAAGCTAGGATAAATCTCCTGCAATCGAATTCAATATTTCTGTTTACTTTTCGACATCGAGATGAAAAAACCAGAAATCTTCTTATCTAAAATGAGTGAGTTTCGTTTCAGAGACCTGGATCCAAAGTACACAACAACAGCAACAACAGCAACAACAACAGCAACAACAACAGTGTTAGAATTTCCAAGTTGTGAAAATGAAAAGGATAATTTCGCAGTCTTTTCAGGGACAGCAACTTTACACGAAACATTAAGAATCTCTTGAAGCCACACGCAAAGTCAACATTGCGTTACAGTTGCAGTCACCAACCTGCTTGCTGAAAGTCCCTATAGTATCTGCAGGGGTGGTCTGCCCAGCGTTGGCAATGGGCCTCTTGTAGGCATAAGCGTACAAGTCAGGGGGCTTGGAGGTTGGGAGCCCCTCCGCTTTGGAAGAATAACAGAAATTAGCCTCTTTCAGACAAAAATCCACCCTTTGTTACAGTAAGATTTTTGGTAAACAACAAACTTTTTATTGGGCAGCCCCCTTAGATTTTATCATGCCATAGGCTTATGCTTGTGGGTGTTTCTAGGACATGAAATACTAAAAAGATAAGAAGGAGATGAGTTTAAATAGTCAGGCCTTCCAAGTCTTTACATTGTTGCTTCTTTCGTAAAACTTCCCATCAAAGCTTAACTCATACGCTCCGAGAACAATAACGCTTTTGCTTGCTTTGTATCCCGCCGCCTGATGATCAAAAGCTGTCCTCATATCCCCCGACGACTTCATGCGATGTTCGTTTTTTACACTGCGCTGCTAAAATGTTGATTTTCAGGGGTTTCCAGTTGAAATTCAGCAAAATGACATTCACAAAAGTAAAAGATCAAAAGTTGAAGATTGCAAAAATCGAAAAATGACAGCGTTATCATGACTTGAAGGATTCCTACATTTGCTGAAAGTTGCGATGAAAGAATCGAAACAAGAAATCTCGACATCGTTGTAGCACCTCAGGAGAAATTATCATCATAGTCTTGCTAAGCTTGTCTTGATAAAACTTTAACATTTAAAGAATTGTTATACTTTCTATCAAAAACTAAACCAACAGAGTTGTCATACTTCATTTCTCTGTGCTCGGCCAATACGAAGATCGAGGCACTTCTTGTTCACACATCCAATGTTAGGCCACATATGCGAGATCAAGTTGTAATCGATCAGGTCTTCTTCAATTTAAGCACATAATGGTTGTAAAAATACTTCTAGGCCTTCACTTGACATCACAATTGCAATAGCAAGCCATTTTGCTTCTTTCCCAAACCTAAATGTTCGCATTTTGACGTCTTTACCAAAATGAGAATGCTAACTCCCTCTTTCAGCTTAGGCCGTCTTCCTTCCCCTTCCCTTCCATCACAACAAAGTCTCTTCGCTTTCGATTCTAGCACTTAAAATGCTTCTTCCAGGTTCAAGAAGTCTTTAATTGGTGCATTAATGCCTCCTCATGCCATCTCCAACCGTTAGTGTTAAATTTCTTATTGATATAGCATCAATAACGGCCCTCCTATGAATTCTATGGGCCTTCCATTACACCTTTTGGACTGCGATAAATTTAGGCCGCCATTAAAAATCGCGAGTTGTAAACAAACTTCGGACCACGACCTGATCAACTGTTATTTACTCAAGATTTCTTACTGACAACTACCCAATCAAAGCACATCATTTGAATCCTTATTGTATAGGCTACAATACTGTATTGTTTATTCAACCAATCAAACACAATGAAGTTGGTATTTAAGCCAATCAGAACGATGTTGTAGATATACAACATTCGGGACACACGGGCGAACAATGTGTGTTGCAGATCTACAACATTCGGGATACAAAGCGGTACAAACGATGTTGTAGAAATACAACATTCGGAGCGTATGAGTTAAAGCATTTGTCACAGTGGACTGGGAAGTCTTGTGACTGGTGACCTCTGTAAACTTTTTAAATTGTATGTTTTGCTGTTTACATCCTTCAATCTATTTGTTACAAAAATAAGAGCAGCTGTATTTTAATTAACTTGGATGATGTTTATCAAATGGTATAATCAATTTAAAACCTTTTAACAAGCTTTCATTTACACGTTTTTTTTATTATAAGAAACTTGGATCAGCACTTAGTACTAAAAGTTTCTTAATTTCGCATGAAAATTTCGGTGTTTTGGTAGTAAAAGTTTCTTAATTAGTTTCTTATTTTTTTGGGCCTAAAATTGCGGTATTGATCAAAGCTGAGCCTTCTTCTCGAGAAAGGGCTTCCATTTTGCATTGACATTGTCATCGAGAAGAAGCCATGCACATCAAGGCAAAAATTTACCAATGTTGCAGTTAAAAGTCAAGAAAAGACGAAGGCACCTTTGTTAGAGAGACATAGAATAAGAGAGACATACAGATATAACGTTTTAGAGTTTCTTAACTGTTCTTAAGCGTAGTACTAGAGTTTCTTAAATTTTTGGTCATCGTAGTACTAGTTTCTTATAAACCAGTTTCTTATAAAAAAACGTGTATATGACCTCTTATGTCATCATAATCATCATAATGAGCAACAACAACAACATCACTAATTGAATTATGATTTTAAATTTTTCATAATGAGCTACTCTTGTGTCAAATGTGGTTGCCATGTCTCATATGACAACAGAGCTAAACAAGGAGGTGGAATCTACCCCCCATGCATTGAGTGTTTTAAAACACCCAGGTCAGATAGGGTTATCAGGCCTTCCAGGTCTTTACAGTCTTGCTTCTTTCATAAAACTTCCCATCATAGTTAAAAGCAATTTGTCACAGTGGAAAATTAATGGGAAGTCTTGTGACTCTGTAAACTTTTGAAATTGTATATGCACTGTTTATATCCTTCAATCATTTGTTACAAAAATAAGAGCAGCTGTATTTTAATTAACTTGGATGATGTCTATCTAATGTTATAATTAAAACTAATAAAGGAAACTAATTTCCCCCTCATATTATGAATCTTATTGAAATAATTGATGGTTCCCTTACGAAAAAGTTCCGCTTGTAACAAGTTGCACAACCTTGACAGAAGCATGATTTTGGTTTTAGGAGCTTGTGAATTATGTTCATACAATTTTTGCCAGTTTGCACATGATAAGAGCTTGATCAAACTTGACAATAATCTGATGCTAGAAATATTTTCAAACATACCACAATAAAGCTTGATTGAGTTTTTCTTCGGTTCAGAAGGTGCATGCTGCAAGTTAGCGCAAGCGGTGCAAAATTTTTACTTGAATCAAGCTCTCAAACATATTCAAATCATACTCAAAACAAACTATGGGGCTTAAAGCATGATGCAAACATACTCAATATTTTGCAAAGGGTTTCTTTCTTGTTATCAAATTGCAAACATAAAGGGCTTTGTTAGGCCACACCCAGTTTTGATCTTGGAAGCAATTTGAAACCGCCTTCTTGATATATCAAGAGCATTATGCAGTACCTGCCCTGTGCACATTAATAATATGAAAGGAACTTTTACATTATGATAAGAATTCTTGAGTCATTTGAAAGACTGTAAGTTTTTTCAAAAATAAATCCTTGAGAAACTAACAAGGGAGAAAGGCAATAACAACTCTACACAGCCAAGTTGTATGATGAAAATCTGTTCCTGTTGTATGATGAAAATCTGTTCCTGTTGCATGATGAAAATCTTTTGTCATGATCGGTACAAATTTTTTAGTGTCATCTTCAACTTCCAATGGCCATTAGTCAGCCTAAAATTTCTCATATTTTTCCTTTTCACTTTTGTTGTTAAAGGCAAATAAATCTTTCCACTGTTTATGGGTCCTTGTAATGATTTTTTCAGTCCTTTAAATGCTTGCAATAAATAAAAAAATCCAGTTAACATTGAATACATATAACATCTCCTCAACCAACTGGTTGCCTTCACATTTTGTATTTTTCATGCCTTTGCTTCCCCTTGCTTGAGGTCATATTAATGTATGCAAGTGTACAAGCTCTGCCTGTTTGCTCACAGGCATAAACGATCAGTGCACATTTAGTTACTGGCACCTTTACTGCACTCACAGTCAGAATCTGTCAGAACAGAATGCTTTGATTCAGGACATTTTTTCCAAGCTAGATGCTGGCAGGCACAGAAGACTAACGAGGCCTGCCTACTTGCTTTTGTTTTGAAGGACTGGAAGAAATTGGTGCCCCACATACCTAAACAATTCATAAATTTTCAAATTTTTGCCAGTTGGTTGGGGAACGCCTCTAGCAGTCTAGCTCCTTATTAAAAGTAAAGAACTGAAGTAAGTGAAGAGTTTTGTGTGGCCTGCCAAAATTCCTTCTTGAACGATATAGTAATCAAATAGTAATCTGAATAATCAAAAACCGAAATATGCCAAGAAATAACACCACAATAATAAACAATAATGGTGGCCTTAAAGTCTAAACTCAAACTGCCTAAACTAACCTCACTCAAGTTTTGTCCTCTCTCTTTGTCCTCTCTTCCTATTTGCATTCTCCTTTCGCACTGCTCCATATTCTTTACCGGGATTTCTTTGTGAATGCTCGCAGTAAACATTCTTGATAACCTGCATTCTGAGTTTGAAGTCAAATGTTTCTCTCCACAGCAACTTCGGCCAACCGTCCGCCATTGCTCAATGAAGAGAGTTGACTTTTAACTTTTGCATTATGGGATATCACCAAACAGCCAATCAATAGGAGGCTCCTGCACAGTTACGTGAAGAGCTGGAACCTTCGGTTTACAGTTTGTTTGTCTCAAGTTTAGAAGGATTTTGAGATAAAGCACTTTAATAAAATCGCTCGTAATTTGAGAACGATACTATAATTTTGACCAAATAAATTTTCTTATCTAAGTTGATATGTTAGCTACACAGGTATCGAATGCGTTTATCAAATGTGAACGATGATTGAGAGCTAAAGGCTTTTAAACATTTATACATTTTTTGTCACTGGGTTGAAATTGAAATAACTTTCAACTCATTTTCATATATTTTTTCTAAGGGCCTGTTTATATGAGGCGGGCTAGCCAGTCTAACCGTGCTGGCTCGCCTAGGTGAGATCTGAGTGAACAAGGACATCCTTTCTTCGTTGAATAAAGTTGCGTTTATATGAGCAGTGGGCCAGCCCGGTCAGCCGAGATCTGTGAATTGAATAGGCGGGATCCCGGTGAGGTGGGATCATAAACATAGGGCTCAAATCTTTAAAAAGGTCGTTGTAAATTCTATTGCAGTTTTCTTTGAAATAAATGGCTTGGAAGGAACTTAGAGTTTTTTTGCTGTAAATCTACCGTGGCAATTTATTGAAATCTTCCTTAGTTTCAAGATGGCAGCATTTATTAAATTTGAGGCTATGACGTCATCAAATTTCTAAATCCTAAACTAGAAAAGCTACAGATTTTTGCTTGCCACCATGCTGTAGGCCTCCATGAACTATGGTTTTCTTTTAGGTTATATAATGTTCCCTCTCTTAGTTTAGGATTTACGTTGATTTAAATTTTTTCAAAATTTTCCATAAATTTTTTCAAAAATAGTTAAACTGCTGCCATTTTGAAAAACAATCAAGATATCAAAAATTTTCCACGGCAGATTTACAGCAAAGTAACATAAGTTCCTTTCATGCCATCAAATTCAAAGAAATATGCCATATAATTTTACACCGACCTTTTTAAAGATTTGAGCCCTATGCTGGGATCATATAAACTGCATCAGGCGGGATCATATAAACCGTATCAGGCGGGCTGGCCTGGTTGACTGAGGTGAAGATAATTGATTTGCTACAATTCGCACAATGAATGAATGAACAATGATTGTAAGTTCATTGTTTACGTGTCACAGTCTTTGTCAAGCCATTATCTTTCAAAATCCCATGATACATCATAACATGCATCGTTACGAGGCCAGCCCGTCTGGCCGGGAGAGTTTTCACTCATAAACGCAAACTAAAATCATCCAGCCTACGCTCGCCTCATATAAACAGGCCCTGATTTTGCAATCTAATTAATGCCACAAAGAAAACTGTATTAACTGAATGAGTTGTTACTTTTTCATGTACTAATTTATCAACTTTGTACTAATACATAGCAGATATCTCAAAATGATCATGTAAAATATTTTTCAGAGTTTTATATTTCATGTTTTTGCAATATTCATTATTCTTTACAATTCAACAGCAATAAAATCAAAAATCGCGGAAGTAATTCAAGTCAACTACTGTAAACTCACATTTGACCTTAATAACAAAAAGAGAGATTTATCGTAAATAAAAGACATATTACACTTTGTTGGGTAAGTGATACGTGTCATGGTATTGCGTTTATGTAACTACACGTACCAAAGTACATCGTTCATAAGAAACTCAACTTTCAGATCACCAAAAAAATTAAGAACTTCCAGTAGAGGGAAAAGACTAGCTCAGTAAATGACACTTTTACTAAATTTCACCTGTTTCCCACTTAACAAACTATTAATATCTTGATAACAAACATCCTTGAATAGTTGTACTATATTTTCACTTGTTTCTTGTATCATATCACTCGGAAGACACTTAAGCAATGTCTAAACATTGGAAATATTTGACAAAACCTGGTACTGATAACCTTGCAAAGGTTCTACTTTGCTTGCTGCCAATGATATCAATATTTTTCTTCCGTTTTATCTATCTGTCTATCCGTCTTTCTTTATTCATCAGCATAAATCTTCAACTTCTCAATTTGGAGGGATTCAGCTCTCAGAAGGACATTTTTTGGAACTGGAGGGCGATTTTAAGACCATAAAAGGCTTAGACAGAGCACTTTGGGGTTAATATGAAATACTGTCAAAAAAGTGGAGGCACATTACCCCCTGTGCCCCACAACTTTTATGCCTAGGCCAGAGTGTTATTTCAAGCAAATCCAAGATCCAATTTGACCTCTTCAGGATCCTCTATCTAGCCTTCAAATTTATCTACAGCACTACCAAGCAACAAAGATCAAACGAAAAATAAACAATGAAAAACGAAGTCAAATTTTCCTTCACTCTGATTCCTTGTCATCATTTTCAACCTTAACTTGCATTTGACGCATGGTGTATGTTAACACATTCCCAATAGTTCAAATCCATTGCAGCACAAATGCGCAGACATTTCGTATCCAGCTTCTGGCATGCTTTTTTCACTGAGGCCTGAAATTCAAAATGGTAATTAATTATTCTCTCGAACAGAACAAATCGCAGAGTATTTGCTAGTCTGTTAAATAATACCGTCAAGTAGGATGGGGGTAGCCTATGAGTAGACCCATTACCCAACTGGAGAAAGGGTCTACGAATTAATGAGCGAAAGCTTGCTACTGCAGTTCCAGATTTCTAGAACCTAATTTATGCAGCCTTTGTTTAGATTCGTTTCACACATTATTTGAAAAGAGGATTAACATAATTAACTGGGCAGCGGTAGCAAGCTTTATCTATTTATTTCGTAGACCCTTTATTCTTTACATGTTCTTTAGGATAATTGTTCTACTCGTAGGCTAGATGGGGGTGACTTTGATCAAGTTTATTTTCAATAAACTTGATCAAGCTTCTGGCATGCTTTTTTCACTGAAGCCTGAAATTCAAAATGGTAATTAATTATTCTCTCAAACAGAACAAATCGTAGAGTGTTTGCTAGTCTGTTAAAGAATACCGTCAAGTAGGATGGGGGTGACTTTGGTCAAGTTTATTTTCACGCTTCACCAGTTCTTTCGCATTTTCCCATCGATAATCCATTGCCCAATTTTTCTTGAGTTTATTTTTGAGTAGGCTACCAAATTTTCACTACAGAGAATCTAGCAAAGCTTTTATCTGTCAAAGTTGGCTTGCTTGTCCGTGAATATATAGTTTCACTTCACTGGGAAAAAGTTTCATTAAACCATTTAGATTAGGGAAATGGACAATAGAATTCTTCTGAAGCCTACCGGCCTACGAAATATTTCAGAATGGGTCCTCTCTAAAACGTGCCACCTCTTGATTGGCCTTGTTATTGCCATTTCCGTGCCTTTGATTATACAATAACAAAGAACAAGTAGAACATACATAAAATTATATATGTTAGTGTATATAAGTTTATTGCGATTGACGTGTAACTCACACGTAAATTAAAAGCCTTCCAATGGTTGCCTGACATCCAATGTGAAACTGACTCCAGTGTTTATCAGTAGAGATTGTTTGCGCGTAATTATAGTAGTAATTGAATTTAATTGCAAGCAGGTTTAATTTAGTTGCTCGTCTTTACGTCAAAGCCATGGGGTAGTCATGGTATTTTGCTCCCCATGGTATCTCGTCCTGGTAGTGTAGTAAAGTAGTTCGTAAGTGTTGTTATAAGTAATCCTGTTTTTGTAAATTTTTATACTGAATATATATATAAAAAAAAAAGAACATACATACCGATAACGTTCTTGCAGTTGGACCAGGGTAAGGCAGACCACCCAAGCCATAGAAAGCCTCTGTTTCAGGAAGGATAATGACAACGAGGCAGGTGAGCAGCAAGGCTGACATGATTATGTTTGATGCCATTTTCTGTTGTATGAGAATAAGATTTTATGATGGTTTGGTTAACATTAAGTTTATGCACTTTGGATGTCAGTATGCGCTCTGGATTTGCGATTAAAATCAAATTACAGGCCAACGTAAACACGAGACATTCATTAATTCCACATTAACAGCATTAAAGAGCCATTGTCACCCAGTGTCCTTTGCGGGCACGCTGCAATTTCAGACTGTCTGAAAATCAAATTTGGCCTAAGCAGAAACCATGGATTCACACAGCAGTAGTTCAACTGATAAACACGTTTCACTTTGGTTGAAATGTTCTGTCAATTCAACTACTGCACGATGATGGATCAATATTCCGTTTAGGCCAAATTTAATTTTCAGGCAATCTGAGCATGCCGCTTGCCCGCAAAGGACCCCTGGGCGACAATGATTTTTAAAGAGCATACCAGATTAAAAGAACTCATCGCAAAAGAGGTTGTGTAGCAAAAATACCCAAGACTTAAGAAACATGCTGTCAAGAAGTACCCAAACTTTATAATAAGTATTTGTTTTTGCCCTCCGCAGGGGCTATGTCGATGCACGAGCAAAGCGAGTGCTTTTACTCCTCGGTTTCCAATAACCCACGAAACATCAGGGGCTCCATCTCCAAAATTTTTCGAAGCATTGATTTTGCAGTTTTTGCATTTCACACAGACTTTTCAACGTTTCTTCAAAATGAAAATGTTATCTTGAACAAAAACCTTTGTTCTTCACAGATGAACTAACCATACCTTTATACCTCTTATGATTGCCCGACCGGATATAAGTGGATTCTTAACGGTCACTTTTTAGTGGATTGGGTTCCGGAGACATGACTAAAAAAACAATTGTGTATTTTGAAATGAAATGCAGTTGTCGTCATGTTATTCCATAAACTATTCTATTTTATAGTTGCTACATTTTGAGCTATCTCTTGAAACATTCATCCTCTGAAACGTGGAAATCTAGAAAATATTAGCTATGATCAAGTCTATCAAGTGATCGCTAGATTACATGCGTGCAGTAAAGTTTACAATCGGCTTTCACACAAGTATACCGTCTGAATCAATTAAATGTATAGATATTTGCAAGCCTGTAGTTCTCAAACCATTTTTCAGAATTCTATAAACTGACAATACTTCTGTAGTTAACATATCAACTCAGATATAAAATGTTGTTTGTCCCAATCAGTTGTATCTGTCTCACATTGCAAGCAATTCTATAGAAATAACAGGTGTCCCAAAAAGATGTATACGGATTTGATCGACTCTAGCGATGTGAATTTAGCTTCAATCAATGTCTAATCACTCTAAAAATGTTCCTCAATAGTTAACTTGAACATAGATAGGAACATCGCTTGTCGTTATTGGTGCTTTGAGAGCAGACTGGTTAATCTTGAAATCTCAAATTTGCCTCTTCCTGCAAACCAGGCTCACAGTGTATATATCAACGATAGCCTTGATAAAATTTGAACTATATTAGATCTTGTGTTATTGTGCTACCCACTCAACCATTGGGCAGTTTCTCAATTTTTCATTAATTTCACTTCATAATTTCAAAGTGCTTCAGAAATTTGCTCAGGCAAAAAGGTCAAAGCTCTAGTTTGCAGGTGGACGCATATTTGAGCTTTCAAGATTGATATTCCTTCTCTCAAAGCACCGATACCAACAAACGACAGTGGAGACAAATGCCATTGTAAGATTTAAATCTACAAATATTTGTAGATAATGATCATTAGTAAGTTGCATTACATTGTATTATAGGTTTATTTTTCTTGTAAATAGTTGGTATAAATTAGTTCACATTATTGTAACAATGTAGTGTAGAACTATAGCTGATGATGAACCAACTTGAAATAAATTGATAAATAAATAAATAAAACGAGGTCCATAAAAAATTGTCCAAAAACGCGACTTTAGTGGGGCATAACTCCAGAAGCACGCATCGGAATTCAATTCGGTTTTCGGTTTTCAACTCGGCTCAACACTCTCTATTATAATCACAGGAAGCCCAATCGCGTAATATGGCGGCCTAAGCTAATACTAGTAAATGAAAATAAAATTCATACCGTAAATGGCTGATTGTTATCTCGGTTATCTCTGTCTCGATTGTGTCTTTCTTCTTGTGCTCTTGTACCCCGAAATGATTGAAGCATTCTGCCACCATGGTAACAGAATTGATGTTGTTACTGTTGTATTGAAATAACGACGCAACAATGGTAGACGATGGTAGACGGAGCTTGAGCATATTTCAAACTGTCAAAGTGATCAGTTTTGTTTCGCGTTTGTTTTAAATCATTTCGGGGAGGAAAGTGAAGACAATTGCATTGAGTACGAAGATTAAAAGCTGGGGAACATTTTCATGCAAAGAACTGGGCGTTTGATGCAAAATTCACCGAGATTGAGCGAGGATAAAACTGTTGTTAGATTTATGTAAGTAAGAAAGCTTGAGTCCTTGTTCTTTCTTATATGTATACACACTTCAAACTATAATGTTGCGTCGTTATTTCAATACAACAGTAACAACATCAATTCTGTTACCATGGTGGCAGAATGCTTCAATCATTTCGGGGTACAAGAGCACAAGAAGAAAGACACAATCGAGACAGAGATAACCGAGATAACGATCAGCCATTTACGGTATGAATTTTATTTTCATTTACTAGTATTAGCTTAGGCCGCCATATTACGCGATTGGGCTTCCTGTGTTATAATCAAGAATAAAACGTTTTGGTTTAGGTGCACTTTAAAGCTAAATTCACATCGCTGGAGTCAACCAAACCTGTTTACTTTTTTTGGGACACCCGCTAGCTCATCTCAAACTCCTTTAAAATAGGTTGGAAAATTTTCATCAAAGCTTTAGCAATTTAGCACTGGGCATACAAAGAGACTGCCGGATAATCCTATGTACTTAGGACTGTTAATGTTCTGAAACCATGAGGCCAAATTGCTCACAAATTAATCATGGGTTTTGGGCCTCTTTGAACGATTTTGAGATGAAACATTTTTGAAATTGCTTGTAATTTGCGAGAACGATCGATTTTCACGAACTAAAATTTATCATCTAACATGAAACATCATGTGGCCGGAAGAAAAAGATGTAAATAACGAGAAGGGAAAGTGAATACTGAAGATTTACCAGACAAAATTTCAATTAAAGGTTTTTATTTTCAGACCTCTCGTAAGAAACATCATTGTTATTGTCATGAACACGTCTTCGAGATTTTGAATCTTCTTTTCAACTATTTTAGTGAATAACAAACTTAAGCTTTATTGTTGCTCGATTTTGTCAAATTGCGTAACAAAAATCAGTTTTATTATCATTGGAAAGTTGAAGGTATTAATGAATCATAACAACTTACGAGAAGCGAACGTCTTCGAGATTTTCGAATCTTCTTTCCAACTATCTTAGTGAATAAAACTAACGTCACTATCTTCTTGGATATGAGTAATTAATAACCCTACAGCAGAGGAGTTTCTTTTTATAACTCAGTTGACGGTAGAGAAAGCAAGGAGATTACGGATGCGATAAAAGTAGTGTGTAAATATTGAAGAATAAAACTCCGTTTCTATGGTATGCACTTGCTTGATAAGTTGATAAGCATGCATAACGAGCCATTTTGTTTGTACAAAGATGATTTTAAAGCCATACAAATAGGGTTTATTTTGTGAGAAGTGAAAATTCGTGGTGCGGGATGCACGTGCTGACAAGAAATCCCTAAAACTAATTGAAAACTCAAGTTTACTTTCAAATTCTTACTTCCATGAGGTTTGAATTTTTATTGAAGGTTCATTAATGATTCTGCAAAAAGCAAACACAATTTGCATTTACAGACAATAAAATTGATGAGACAAACGTTGAAGGAGATGAGATCTCAATCATTTTTAAAGCATGGTTTTACAATGATATTTGTTTCTGTCGTTTTAATTTTTTATGAGTTATAACCTAGAGCATAGTTGTTGAAATTTTATTTGCTCAGGGGAGCCAAGTTCGACAAAATACAAGAAGAGAAATCAGAGCGTCTTTTTGGCCTGAAAGTGCGACCTGCACCTGTCCAAAACATTTCTGGACGTCTGCTCAAAATGACGTATGAACGGAGCATGTGTTCAAAATCTCTGAAAATGGTTTGTGTAAAGTTCTGTGGCCCAGTTCATTGTACTGACTGGCTTGAAAGAAACCTTAGCTACACTGTTTTATCAATCTATCGTTGGACTTTTAAGAAATCTCTTTTCTTCTCAAAATTACAGCCTGTTTATTATTTCAACCCATATGAGAATATGATATCATCAAATTTCGAAATCGTAAACCAGAAGAGTGAAGACTTACGCTTGATACCGGGTCTTCCAAAAACCGGGTCTTCCAAAAACCGGGTGTCCCAAAAACCGGGTGTCCCAAAAACCGGGTGTCCCAAAAAGTACCCTCGTTTGAAAAATCACCAACATTTGATTACACGGCCGAACTTCAATTTTCTTTTTTTGGGAAGTAGATCAAGGACCAAATTGGTTCAAAAATTAGCAAATTTAACTCTTTTTAGAGCTACCTGGTTTTGTATGATACTGCAAAAAATCACCGATAATTCGCACGTAAAGCTTCTACCTTGGTCATAAATGACAGAAAGAAATGCGCACTATCATTAGAGACTGCAACGATGATAAAAAATCTCAAAATTTGGACTCATTGGCAAGACTGAGTATTTTCCTTAAAAGCTATTGCTCAAAAAGGTTTTTCAACGTGTAGATTTTCGACCTTGCTGTATCAAAAGCAACAATTTTATGATCTGCAATATTTTTGGGTCTTTGACAAAATGACTCAAAAAGAAAATTTGATCAAAGGTTTGACAATCAATTTTTGGTGATTTTTTAAATAGGAGTGCTTTTTGGGAGACCCAGTACTATATACTCTAAGGTCTGTAAGAAACAGTCAAAGTAAATTGATTAGGAAGGCCTTTTTATGATTAATAATGTCAGTGACAGAAAAGAAACAAATGATTGAAAGTATTGTGGTTTAGTATGAAGATAAATTCTCCGGTTTTGGAACATTAAGTGATTTTGATTTTCCTGCTCCATCAATCAGCAACTACTTCTCATATAGACTCAAACTTTGCATCAAACTGTAAGTTAAAGTCTCATCTTTCCATAGATTTAAGATCGGGAAATTGGATTGATGGCTCCTTCACAGCACAGTAGCCAGTCAACAGCGCGCATATGATTTTTGGGACACATGGGCATGGTGCAGTTCAGCAATGAATTGTCCATATCTGTCCAAGTGCCTTGTAGGAGCTGTGTTTATTCCGAATACTATTGCCGTCCTGTTAATCCGTTACAGTGATTTTCAAATTCTAACGTCTGCTAGCGTTGACCAATCAAAAACCACGCTGTTTGGTTCCCTGTAGTCATCTCGAATGACAGTTTATCTTGTATGGCATCAACACCGGAGTTTGAACCACAAAATTATTCTTACGTCATCTTGACAGGACTCTGTATACTATGTCACGAAAACAGTACTGGGAATAAACACAATTTCTAGAAGGTAGGTGCCATTGATCTGTCCTGTTCTTGAACGGCCTTTTTGAGGACGGATTTGATCAAAAGCAAAAGCTTTTTAAGAGATTAACTGCAAATCAATGTTATCGTCTGATTTTGCTATCGTTTGATTCGAAGTCTCATGAACGCTGCAGCTGCCAACCCCGCCTGCCAATCGATTATTACAGAGCCTTTGTCACCCAGGATTCTTTGCGGGCACGCTGCAATTTCAGACTGTGTGAAAATTAAATTGAGCCCAAGCTGAAACATGGATTTACGGTGTAGTATTTGAACTGCTAGATTACGAACTGTAAGTCAAACTTTTCTTATCGACTCAGCTACTGGAGCGTCGATCCAGATTTCAGGTTAGGCCGATTTTGATTTTCGGACAGAATGGAATTGCAGCGTGCCTGCAAAGGACCCTGGATGCAGTGGCGTAACCCCAGGGGGCACTCACCGCATACGCATACAGGGGGTCAGTCCGAGAAATTTCCAGGCAACCCAAAAATATCAGTCTAGCTTCATTGTGACCAAAATATCACCTTATTTTATACCTTGACATCTGTAAACGAACATAAAAGATCATGATACAATGCCAATTGAGGCCAGGATTGCCTCTAAGGAGCCCAGAAATATCATTTTGACTATATTTGATGCTAATAAATATCGTGGCTATAATTTCAGTAAATTTAGACCCAAAAATATCACTTTCAGCAATATTCTGACCAAAAAATATCGGACTTACCTCCCCGCATGTGCATGTGCTGAGTGCCCCCCTGGGGGCGTAACGCACGGTGGTTGGGGTCAGAGCAACTCCTAAGGGCATTCGAGCTTCAGGGGCCCCATCTTTTGTTACGTACTAATTTAACTTTGGAGAAACTGCTTGATGACTTTTTATGAATTGAACGCCATTGTGAAATGAATCGAACGCAAATTTAATATATAAAGAAATGCTGCAAACTGCAAACTCATCAAAAATGTTTTATTATCTTCAAGGGAACATGAACGCTTTAGATGACTGGACAAAAAACCCATTTCTGTACGATACTTGAGCTCAGCTTTCAAATACATAGTTGGGAAGCATATGGTCGATCACAATCCTTTCCTTTCTCCATCCGATGATGACCGACAATCTAAAGAGCGTGATCTCCAATGCCTTGATTTTGCCAATAAAAACGCTGTTTCAATTTTGGAAATCTGGCAAACTTTTGTTGATTTATGTGCCTTCTCAGGGGGCCCTTGTATAGCTAAATTACTACAGGGCCCCGAGCTGCTTCGTTATGCCACTGCCTGGGTGACAATGGTTATGACAAGTTTAATCACAAGATTAGCTACAAATAAATAATATGGTCTTTGATCTACTTGCCAAAAAAGAAATCGGCCATGTAATAAAATTTTGGTGAATGATCAATCAAGAGTATTTTCCTTAGGACACCCGATAGCAGCTTCTTGTGAATGTTCTCAATAGATAAGATCTCCATCTCCGATCAACGAAACATAAACACGTGCCCATTTGACAACATGATGAACACGTGCTTCAAGGAATTGTTCATTGCGATGTTTAAATTGCGATGTTTAAATATATGCTTTTAAAAAGACTTCTCTCTTTATTTTTATTTGATTGAGTGCACTTAGAGGTATGAAATCTATTCTTCCAAAAAAGGGAAATCGCTTTATCACCTCGAAAACAGCTAGGATGAATTTTGTAAAACAATGTAAACAGATCTGATTAAGACACAGCAACTTGGCAGCAACAAGAATACATTTCACACCTTCTATGCGGCCAAACTAAACTAACAAGGACTACCAAGGACAGATTTTGTAAGACAATAGCATGACCAGCTTTTGAATGACACCTCAATTCAAAGCGATTAGTGATCGCAGACAAAGGAAATTCTCTCAACCAGTAATTCAAAACAAGCAAAGCCGCAAAAGTTTCTCTGAAACCAAAGATTGTGCTGAAACCCAGGTAGCTAGCTCGCTCGTTGTGCATTCCAGAAATTGTTTTCAAGAGCAAACTTGAACATAGATCGAAAGAAGAAGGATATACCTACACATCTGCCTCTGGCATTCAATCTGTTTGTCTCAGAAGCCGAATGGGAGGCCACTCAATTCTCTTATTTTTTCGGATGTGATTAAAATACTTACTGCTCAGCTTCTGAACTAAAGAAATAAAATGCCCGTGGTAGATGTGTAGATATATCCTTCTTCTTTCGACATATGCTCGTGTTTGCTATTAAAAACAATTTCTGGAATGCACAACGAGCGCGATAGCTACCTGGGTTTCAGAGAAACTTTTGCGGCTTTGTTTGTTTTGAATCATTGGTTGAGGGAATTTCCTTTGTCTGCGATCCTAATCGCTTTGAATTCAGGTATCAACAAAATAAAACTGATGCTATTGTGCTACAAAATCTGTCCTTGTTTGGCCAAACTAAATTCGTTACTTTCTTTGTTTTTTATGATTTGAAAAGTCTAAAATAGTTTCTTATAAACCAGTTTCTTATATAAAAGGACGTGTAGAGTTTCTTACAAGAGGTTTCTCATAAAGAAATTAATGCATATCTAAGACAACAAACCGTGTGATTGTCGTTTTCAGTTCCTCATCAGCCTTGTTCAGCATCAAATTGAGTAGAAAAAGAACCGCCTCTTCTCTCACTTATAAACTGAATTAGGATACGCCCAAGTGCGAGAGGCGTCATTTGCCAGGGGGTTGCAGCAACTATTTCAAAGATTCATTCATGTTTTACTCAAAATTCAAAGTCGCAGTTATGATGTTGGTTTAGAGTTCTAAATATACTGGGACCATGCATCTACCCAGTGATGTAGGAACCGAGGGAAGGGGCACTGGGGCATGTGCCCCCAAGATTTCGCAATAAAAAAGAGTGCCCTTTTTCATTTCAGGGAGTGTCCCTTTAGCTCAATGAAAATTGTACTTGAAGTGTTGTGCCCCCCCCCCCCAAGTTTAAGATGTTTTCTGCGGCCCTGCATTTACCTAAAATAATAATCTGTGAATAGGATATTTGTGCAGGAATTGGAATTAGATGAAATTGAACTGGGAATACTAAAGTAAGAACAACAGCTTGGTAGTGTGGGCTTTGGGCTTTGAACAACCACTGTGTGCTCTCATACCCACATGAAAGGTATTGGGATTTTCCGTAAAATGTGAAAGGGAAAATGAGATTCAGTATATCCCCTTCAGGGAGCTTTTTCTCTTCATAATATTGGGAATTTTGCTATTTAGAATGCTCCCAAACGTTGTCTAAAAATTTTCCTCACGAATCTGTCCAAAATATTTCTACCAAAGTGTTTCCGCTGAAACATTTTCTCCAAAACTATTAGTTGTTTCTGTATTCACAAGGTAGCATCAGAAAAAAGTCGTCTCTGTCTAAAATGGCGCGGTGTATATCGAAAAAAGCAATTTCATAGGATACAATAAATTAACTTCGCAATTGATTATGTGATCAGAAGTCAAAATCTAACTGCAAGAAGCCAGTTTACATAAAAACGATAATTTTCATTCTGGAAGAAATGACCCCCTTTCTAAAAATGACGAAGCTGTGGTACAGGTGAAAAAATGCTCATCGCTGAAATGTGGCCGTGAGAATAAAGGATGATTTACACAAATCCGAGGATAAATTTGACACCAAATTGCAAATCATCCAACCTTTATTCAGTAACGGGGAAAAATTGTTCAAGTGACTATTGAAACATGCACTGCAGGAGATGAAATTTATGAAGGCCATTTACAACCATCTCTCTGGATAATAGCAAATGCGCGTTCATAAATCAGCCAGCTAGCTTTGCGAAAAAGCAAACACGTGTGTGAAGAAATTTGCTGTTCTTTAGGAGTTGGTCGTCCTTTTTGGTATGAAATGCGCCTCGCTGATAACTTCTTGTCGAAAACACGTGCAAAATGCATGGCATGATGAACTACACCAAACGGGGACGCTAAATCTGGGAATGACCCATTAAGGTGGCAAAAAGGGCGTCTAAATATGGGAATGACCCATTAAGGTGGCAAAAAGGGCGTCTATACATGGGAATGACTCGTCCCCAACTGTGGAACAATTTTGCTTGATCAAGGTATTTTTGGAAAATATACCAAAAATGGCCAAAATGTATTTTAAAGTTGCTTGTAATTCTGATTCATTGTCAAAAATTTGACTACCTGACTGTCGAGAAAGATTTGATGTAAGGATAGATGGATAGATAGGTAGATTGATTGATTATATACTAAATGATCAGCAGACTGACTGACTGACTGACTGACTGACTGACTGATTGATTGATTGATTGATTGATTGATTGATGGACTGACTAACTAATTAGTTAATCGACCAATTGTTTGTTTTTGCTTGATTGCCAGTGGAATAACACTGTTCAAAATTAACAAATGTCTAAATAGATTTTCTCCGTCTTCTCGTAACAACTTGATCAGTTTCTGTCTCCTGTCTTTCTTGTTTAATCACAACCAATTCAATACTTCTCTTTTCTTCATCAATGGTACCAATTTCACTCCAATCAACACTATTCTCTCGGCTGTTGTTTACACTGTGCTTGTTCTGCGTGACTGAAAACATCTCCACCGAACGCCCTCCGATCTTCTGCGGGCGCCTCAAACGATACACTTTAGGCCCAAACAAACCAACCAAGGACACCAAGCCAATAACATTACTGAAATTAGCAATCACGAAAGTTTGACCAAATGGATTCCAACTTTCAACTTTAACCCATAACAACAAAGGGACGAAGATAGCCCACAATACACAGCTCACATACATGGTAACCCCAATGTTGAAAGCTTCGTTGTAATTTTTGGGAAACTTGCGGGATTTGAAAGCGTAAACTGTGCTGATGGCCATCATGCAGAAACATGGAACAAGATTGATCACAATTGTGAAAATATTTGCACCGCATAATTCAGCTACCATATTGTATCGCATGACAATCTCTTGCGTTACAATGGGAGGGTCTCCAACAACCCACATTATACAAAGGAGCAATTGAAGAGCAAGCAACCCAAAACAAATCGAGATTTGGGAACGTGGGGTAACAAGGTGGGGCATGGAGACCATGGTACGAGCTGCATTGAAAATTCTGTAAATTCGATTTGTCTTTAGCATGAGAGGAGTATAACACGCAGTCAAACTGATGCCAAAAATAAACCGTCTAAGGCCACATCTGATAGTGCTTGGATCCAGCAAAAAGAAACAAGGTGACAGGAAGCAAAGATATAAACCAATGAGAATAAAGAATGATAGTTCACGACTAGATGCACGTACGATTTTAGAATCTTTGTGTTTGACGAATAACAGCAATACGATCGTGTTCAGGAATATACCAAGAATCGACTCAGCCAGGATTATCAAACTTAAATAATGTTTTATACCAATCTTAAATTTGTCTAATCCTTTGCAAACTGACCGATTTTCAAAAGGAGTTTCGTATTTACCACAAGATACGCAAGTGTTGTTCCATAATATTTGGCTGCCTTTGCAGGGGTGACAAGTGAAACAACATTCCTTGGTCCGGCTTTTAATCATTCTCTCTCCGTGTTTACACGGAACTGAGCAAATGGATTCAGGAGCCTTGTTCATACCATGTGTCCAAGTAATTGCATCTTTGCTTATGTTCAAAGATGGCGAACCAAGCTTTTTCCACAAGCCCACAGTTTTATAAGATTTCCCATCAAAGTTTACGATTTCCAGATCCCTATATTTCGTTCCATTCTCGTCGAATCTCACTCGATTAAAAGTATCTTTACACCGACTGTAAGGGTTCCTCACAAAACGTCCCACATAAAAGCGAGTTGTATGGGTCGGTATTTTGTCGACACATTTAGTAAAATTCGCACCCTTATATTTGCCGCATCTGAGGTAAATAAGACATCGAATTGCGTAAGCATAGACATTAACGGCATCAATTACTAGCCTAGCTTGATTATACGCCCCATAGAAGCTACTATTTGCTAAGTTCTCATTGCCAGTACAGACAGCCCTGGTTGAAGTATTACTAGCATTAACTGTACAGTTAAACACATTCTGCCAAAACTCTCGAAACCAACCATAGTTATTGTTAGCGAGTTTCAAGCCTTTGAAATGCTGCATAAATTTAGCATCATTCACACCAGCGTAGTTAAGTATCAAGGCTCCCTTAGCAGTTTGTTGTATACCGTTAATCGACTCGAAATCTGATGTCCATGCTGAGCTTGAAATCCATGTGAAATTCATATGCGGCTTTGCTGCCATCAACAAACCGCGCGTGTCTTCAGTTGTCGTGAACAGAACGACCGTTCCAGCATTGTTGTCCCGCTGCAAATTTCTTATAACCCGCTCATAGTCCGATGTGTTCGGTAGCCTGGGTAAGCCATTACGCGTTGATATACATATCCGCGCGGCCGGTAAAAACCGTATAAAATGATTTATTCCTGCCTGCCCAAAACTGCCGTATGAGCTAACGGTTGATACGTACGTCCAGTTGAAGTGTAGTAGGATATCACGTAGCGCTTCCGCTTGCGTGTCATCCGCAGGGACCGTGCGGTAAAAATTATAATACTTGTCACGGTCTTGTAAATCGATGCTTGTTGCTGAATGACTAATAATAGACATTCGAAAAATTCCTAACGCGGCGGATGCTAACATTGCTTCATCTGACGTAGGCGGTCCAATAATTCCAACGGAGCGGTTTGCTAAAATCATGCCAACAAGATCTTTCCTTAAATTCATTGTTTCGCTACATGTATCCGTAATCCGGTATCCGAGCTTTGTGCCAAAAAGATTACTACTGTTGCTATTGATTTTATTGACCGCATACCTCATTGCTTCAACCAAGAAGATTCCGGAGTCCTGATCGAGTGTACCACATTCAGATTTTGTCCCTTGTGTCCTATCCTTCCGTCTGTGTACGCCGAAGTATCCACCGATTACGAAATTTCGACTTTCTGTGTCCGCTGAAATGACGTCGCCTAAAAATGAATTGTAGAAATATAAATAAAGGATTGCTATATTATTATCATCATCATCATCATCATCATCATCATCATCATCATCATCATCATCATCATCATCATCATCATCATCATCATCATCATCATCATCATCATCATCATCATCATCATCATCATCATCATAACAATAATAATAATGCAATAATAATACAATAATAATAGAAATTGAAGTGTTGGCAGGGAACCGTAGTTTCACCAAAAATCGAAGAACAAGAATTGCGACGATGACCATATTCATATTTCGGTTTCTCCAAATCATATTCAGGTCGACAAAAAAAAGAGAGACATATTCAAGGTATCGACATTTCCATTCAAGTAGACAAATCCAGTTTCATAAAATAATTTAAGACTAAGCCATGTTTTTTAACGTTTCGAAGCAGTACTATCCTTCATCTTAAGAATACACATTTTTTTCCAAAGCACGAGGCTATATTTATATGCATACGTAAAATAAGTAGACTTTCATGAATGAGCAGATCGAAATCATTGTTAGCTCTGTTCAACGGCAACACTAAGAAATCTCATATGGTTCATATGGTTCCAGATGGCAGAAAGACTTACTTTAATTTTCAGAAAATAATAATAAATGCATCATCACTGAGTTGCTGAAAACCCATTAATCAATCAATCAATCAGTCAGTCAATCAATCAGTCAATCAACCAATCAATCAATCAATCAATCGATCAATCGATCAATCAATCAATCAATCAATCAATCTTACCTTTATCTTGCAGGGATCTTCCTTGCTCAAAATAACTGATGATCACAAACAACTGCAACAACAACATTGCCATCATTTTGTTTGATTTACTCTTGTTTGCTGCAAAAATAAAATTAAACTGATTTGAAAAATTTTAGACACAAGAATCCAACACATTTTTGTTTGCAGCATCGCTAGTATGCTGATAAACTGAAATTTATCGCTGAAACTCGCTGACAAACAGTTTCAACGCTTGGGACCATTTTCTGCACAGCTGCCAACTAGTCAAATTTTCACAAAATCCCAAAGACTGGTATTTCAATTTAACGCTTTTTTCAGTTGTGAAACTTCAAATGAAGTGACAGAATTTGTTAGACACGAGTGCTATTCCTATTTGCAAATATGTTTTTGAATTAAATACTCACAAAAAGATTGTCAGTTCGCAATTTTGTGAAGATATTTGCTTTATTGTCACATAAAAATTTCCAACACAACGTCTTGCTCTTACGGGTTGGTCGAATCTGATTTGAATGCTTTTATCTATTGTCTATTTGTCAACTCGTTCAAACTTCCATTGCGCAAATTTACGCTGAAAGCAAAACAATTTCCTGGTTCATGGGTTGAGCACAGTCATGGTTTAGACAGAAGGCATCTGTCACTGTTGCATAATCCTTCTCTTGCCTTTTAACCAAGTCAGCAACTTTGCAACTGAAATTATTATCCAAACTTGCGTCTTTCCCTTTCAAGGTCCTCTTTTCACAAATGCAATCACACAGCCAAGTTCTCTTCTAGTTTGATCGATTAGTTTGGACCTGGCAAATCGTGAAAGTAAATCAGCCTTGTAAATAAATTGCTCAAAATAGCCTCTTGCTCTTTGAAGTCCTGCTGATACAAATGCAATCATTCACCAAAGTTATACCTTGAAACTGTACTGCTTTCTCAACTGTCACAACTTCGTTGGAACACACACCCAGCGTACTTCCTGGTTTTTGTCCTGATGCTAAATCGATATGTTTGACATACGATGACATCGTTTATGTAATAGTAAAATATTTGCATGAGATTTGAAAGAAATTTAAATTATATTGCTATCTCAACACACTTTGATACATTTTGCAGATCTTTATCAATGCATCAATGTTTTCTTAAGCACCCGGAAATACACATGTGACCATATTCGGTTGAAACTAGTAATCCTTTTTGAAGAAAGTTTGTTTATCAATTGGCAAAGAATGAACACGAACGGGCGAGGTATATCTAGGCATGTTTCCAGTCATATTTCTATGTTTCCAGTTATGCATATCCATTCTGATAAGAAATCGATCTTAAAACCGCAATGCGACAAAAAACAACAGCAAATATGATGAATTTATTTTTGCCAATATTTCGTCCTGCCATGCAGGACTTCTTCAGGGCTGTATTAACGAGTCAAATATATCTTACTCGTTCCATCTTTCTCAAGCGTTTTAAATCTTTAAAAAAGTTTGGTGGAAACGATAAGAACATTTCAGTACTCAAACATGAAACTTTATAAGGAAGCGATGAGCACAAAGTTATTTGTTTATTTTCATTTATATTTGTAAAAGAATATCTAGGAATGTTGTAAAGACAAATCAGAAAGTAAGAAACGCACCTTTTCACAACGATAAGAAATAATTTTATAATAAATAACCGATATAAATACGTATAAATAGGAGTAAAATGAACCAATTCTAATAACATTTTTTAAGGCTAGTCAGTTCCTTTAGATTAGTTTGTTCTCTGTTGCCATAAACATGTCCAATGCATTTAAGCATGATGATGATGATTATTATTATTATGAAAATATCAAATTTTTACTAATTTTGATGATGTTGATGGCGATGGTGATATGATAATGATGATGTAACAGGAAGAACACTAACATTGCACTGGTCGAAAAAGGGTTCGAAATCTTGATTTCGTTTTCCAAAACAGCAAAATATTAAAAAATGAAAATATTACTAACGAAAAGAACAGCAACGAAAGGTGAAGACACCATAAACATGAAGAATGAGTCACACCATAGTTTCAGAGCAATGTCAGCATAGGTTCCAAATCTTTAAAAAGGCCGGTGTAAAATTGAGTGACCTATTTCTTTGAACTGAATGACTTCAAAGAAACTTTAGCTATTTCTCTATAATTCTACCGTTAGACTTTTCTGAAATCTTTAATAGTTTCAGAATTAGAGTGTTTTTCTTCCTTTTTCAAGAATTCAAGCAAGATGTTAAAAAAAACTTAAAACCATCATAATTTCTAAACCGTTTGACGCAACATGAAGTAATTTCGAAGAGAACTATAGTTTATGGATGCCTACAATATGGTATCAAGCAAAAGTCTGTCACTCATCTGGTTTATGATTTAGAAATTTGATGACGACACATCCTAAAAATGAGCTGAAATGTAAAATACGCTATAATTTTGAAAAATATTCAAAATTTCTGGAAAGTCCAACGGTAGAATTATAGATAAGTATCTAAAGTTTCTTTCAAGCCATTCAATCAGAAGAAATAGATCATTGAATTTTACACCCACCTTTTTACGGTGAGTTAAAGACTTGGAACCTATCCTAGCAATGTCTACGTAAGTAAAGAAAAGATCGCAAGGGTTCGCAAAGGATCATGGTAAACGATGGTTCTTTAACTTCAACATGTTTTGCTCCTATCTTTGAAGTTGTCATTAAAATTGGCGTTTACTTTGATATCCTCATTAATTCCAGCGACTTCAACCCTCTTATCATCATCTATTGTTTTCATTCCATTGCATATTGTTCTCCCGCCATGGTCTATTGTTCTCTCTCCATTGTCCATTGTTCTCCCTTCACTTTCCATTGCTCCCATTGTATGCATGTCAAGACTCTTTTTATCAATGCCGTCATTACTTCGATCAACATTCGTGAAAAATGTGTGTTCGTTGCCTTTGCATCTTATTAATCGAAACATTTTTGGCCCAAATATACCAAACAGTGAAACGAGGCCAATCACATTGCAGAAATTGGCAACCACGAATAATTGACCGAAGGGATTGCTATATTGAACTTTGATCCATAGCAACAATGGAACCAACATGGCCCACAATGCACAGCTGATATACATAGTAACAACAATATTTGAAGCTTCGTTGAAATTTTTATGGAATTTTCGTGTCTTGAATGCGTAGAAGGTGCTCGCACCTAACATACAGAAGCATGGGACAAGGTTAACACTTGTAGTGAGAATATCTGATTTACAAAGGTAGGCTACCATCTTGAATTCCCCATCGAATATTTTGTGTGTAACAACGGGCGGGGCACCAACGACCCACATTACGCATAGCAACAACTGAAGTGCTAATAATCCAAAACACATCAGGATTTGAGATTTCTGTGTGACAAGATGGGGCATATTACCGATGGAACGGGCGGCATTAAAGATTCTGTAAATTCTATTCGTTTTAAGCATGAGAGGAGTGTAACATGCCGTCAAACTGATGCCAAATATGAACCGTCGTAGGCCACATCTAACTTTCGTTGGCTGCAACAAGAAAACACAAGGTGACAAGAAGCAAAGATATAAGCCTGCAAGAATGAAAAATGACAGTTCACGACTTGATGCTTTGATGATCTTGTATTTGCTGTATTTTATGAAAACTATGAGGACAACTGTGTTTGAAATAAAGCCAATTGTTGATTCAACCAAAACCAGTATACTCAGATGATGTTGCAGGGAAACATGAAATTTCGGCAGTTTCTTGCAGTTAGAACGATCTTTGCTTGGTATGCTAAGTGCATCACAAACGATGCATTGATTGTCTTTCAATATTTCGTTTTTATTACAGTCTTGACAGTGAAAGCAACATGCCTCTGTTTTGCTTAAAACTTTCTTCTGTCCAACTCTACAAGGCCTTGAACAAATCGATTCCGGAATTTTCTCTTCTCCATAAGACCAAACAATTAACGTATCATTCACCTCTAAAGTTGCATTTTGAGTTGTTGAATTCAGTTTCCAGGTACCAACAGTATTATATGTTTTACCATCAAAGTTGATAATGGCCATGTTTTTGTACTTGCTGCCTTGATTATTAAAGGGCTTTTCACATCGTAATCCAGGAGTTAGCAGAACATTTGTGAGGAAGTTAGCAAGATGAGGGAAAGAGTATGTGTGATTGGAAGGACAGACAATATCTTTAAATTTCCACCAGCAATATAAGTCAACAGCACAATCGATGTTATTGTAAAACGTATACACTGCATTTAAAACATCAGCTGAAGCGGCATATTTAGGATAAAATTCAGTATCTTTCAAATTCTCTTTACCTGTGCAATTTCTTCTATTTGGGTCTCCTCTTTTTGTCATCGTTCTTCCTACTGAGTTTCTTCTATTCATCACCGTGCAATTAAATTGTCTCTCCCAAAATTCTTCAAACCAAGCATATCTGTTGTCATCCAATTTCATACTTTTAAAATGCTTCATGAACTTCACGTTATTGCTTTTTGCATAATTCAGTATAATTGCTCCTTTTGCAGCTTCTTTCACACCCTTAACGGTCTGCATGTTCGCATCCCATCCTGTACTTGAAAGCCATTGAAACCTCCTTTTGGATTTCACAGCTTCTTCCAGTAACCTATGTGTATCTTGTGCCGTTGTGAACAACAGAACAGTGCGGGCATTCGAATTACTTTCAAGATTCTTAATCACGGCTGCAAAATCCGACTTTTTTGCATTACTCGGCAAAGCATTCTTTATTGATATACAAATTCCCTCTTTCTTCAAAAGTTTAACAACTTCATCTATTCCTCGATCACCGTAACCGCCGTATGAATTTACCGTTGACACATATGTCCAATTGTATCGCTTTAAAATGTCAACTAAAACACGAGCCTGGATGTCATCAGCTGGAACCATGCGAAAACAATTATCGTATCTTTTCCTATCATTGAGTTCCATACCTGATGCAGAGTAGCTTAAGACACTTCTCCCAAAAATACCCATTACAGTAGATGCAAGAACCGCCCCATCAGTGGTTGATGGACCAACTATTCCAATAGCATTGTTGTTGAAGAGAAACTCTCTCATTATCGCCTTCTGGATTGTAATAGATTTGCATGTGTCAAAGATACGATAACCAAATTTAAAATGGGGATATGTAGAGAATTTGTATTTTCTAAAATGTCGTTCACTATGCCTTCTAATAAAATCAATGGCGTATCTCATCGCTTCGACTAAATACACACCAGATTCCGAATCTATTTCACCGCATCTTGTCGTTCCTGGTTGATGTACTCCGATTAAGCCATCAAAGAACAAGTCTGCAGTGTTGTTGTAGTCTTCTATAATATACATAGATTTTCCTGGAAAAAAGAAATGGGCTTGTTGAGATAGAAAATGTAAGAAAATCAAGAAATATTATCATGATGGCGTTGAATCGCCTTTGTCAGACATTTTGAGGAACTAAAATGATATTCCTAAAGGAATAGATACTGAAAATAATAGTGCGAAATATCACTCTATTCTTTTGATAAAAACTGTAGCTTCTTTCATTAATTGCCTAAAATAGTCTAAAAAATTTCAGCATTGGCTTCAAATCCTTCGTAACTATGGTTGATACTGACATCTAGTTTGTCTGCTCTTAATGAAATATTTTCTCCTTTAAAAACCGTGTGCATGACAGAACGTTTGCTATCTGAAGCCAGGTTTCCGCATACGCAACAGTCTGGTTTATTTAACGGGACTGGGTCAGCGTTACATGAAAATCATCGTTTACAAACCTATCTTGAAGCCAACCTACGTCTTTCTGCAGGACAGCCACACCTTCTAGTTGTTCAAAAATAGCAGATTTTGCACAATGCTTCATTTTCTCAACGAGCGTTGAAATAATAACAATTTCGAGGAACGTTGGGCCTGCCTTATTTTTTTGAATAAAAGGAAATATCTTTAAACGACCACTTTTAAGCAGTTTCAAGGAATCTTACCAACTTGCCAGAAAAGAGGCTTGGATCAAACATCCAAATCAAAGTCGACACACTGTGGTTCTTGCGTTTATTTTCCTTTTCAAACAAACATTCATTCTCAAAGATTTGTACGCTCGATCCAAGCCTCTCTTCTAGCAAGTAAAAGGGTCAATGGTAATGTACCAGAAAATTATAGAAGTTGGCCACGCGGAAGCACGTGAAAAGCAACATTTTTGTACTTACCAACTTTAATTTCTCTCAAGAAGCCTTCGACGAAGTTTATGATTAGGATAGTCAACGCAAGACGTCTCATGGTGAAACCAACCATTTCCTCAGAGGATCTAAAATAATCAAACGAATCACAAATAGACCTTTAGCTATTCTAAAAAGAGCCAGGATAGAACGATATTTTTTACATTTTTATACCAAAAAGGTTCAGTGGCGTTAGGGTTTCTATCAATGCTGTTCACATCCTAGAAAATGTATAAAAATATCATTTGTTTCAGATTCGTTTTTAGAATTGCTAAAAGGTCTATCGATCAGTCACAAACGATCATAAAATCACACAAAACAACTTTTAAACGCAGTTTACAGCCTTGAGTTAGAGTTTATAAAACTAAACATTTCAGTTGATAAAACTAAACATTAAAAAGTGTCCTTCTAGTTCTGAAAAGTGGCCTGTCTGATGTCTCTCAAAGTGGGAGTTTCTTCATGTCCCTCAATCATGGACATATCCAAATAACCTTTTCAGCAATTTTTAAGACGGAAATAAAAGCAAATGACATTGCTTTTTCTTCAGATTTGTGACACAAATTAAAACATGGTCTGAGTTCATTTCAATTCCACTGAAGAAAAAGCAAGTTGTTTTTATTCTCTCAGGCTTCTATGTTCATGAAGATTTTCAGGAATGTATTGAAGTGCTGTGCTGCTGCTCAAGGCCCTCAAGCTAACCGAGCTGACCCCCGCTGACCCTACAAAACAGAGTTGTCTCTGCGTAGGAGAGTTTGAACCTCTCATTTGTCTTGCGCAATCAAATTCGGGTTGGAGCGGGTTGGCACCGGGTTGAGAGCTCAAAATGAATGTGTCACCGGGTTGGTTTTTCCTTCCTCTATTGTAATATTTCGCAATTCATGACTCACGGTATCTAACAAATGCGGTATGACAACAGATAATTACGTTCTGTCTCCTGAATACAGTACAACAAAAAGCGATTGAAATCACCACGTCATCGACAAGCAAAAGTTGATATCAGTTTTCAACAGCAGAAATTCACAGTATGCTCCTCCGTATTGTAAAAGCACACAAATAGAATTGTATTGAAAAGAGTTTTCTGGAAATCTGACCGGTTTATTGAAGATACCAGAAAAAATTGACAACATTAGCCTTTTTTCCATATTTCTAGCTAACATCCGCAAGTAGTTGTAGGACGATGAGAAGCTAAGCTTATCGAAGCAGCATCCTGGTCCTTTCTCTCGATGTGAACACACCTCGTGATTCCTTTTAGCCTGGAATTACAAAGAGTTGGCGACTCTCCTCACCCTACGTAGCAGGTTCAGCAGGGCGGGAACTCGAACTATACCAACTATTAATTTGGCAGTCAAGCGTGCTGTCACTGAGCCATCCCCGCTCCATAAGTCTGTTTGGTAAGTTCAGTTCAATTCATATATTTCAAATTCACAACATACAATTTATAACTTACTGTACCAACAGATAACTAAACTACAAGGAAATAAGATAAATTTTTTGTTAAGGACAAAGAATTGTAAGTTGTACCTACCTGAAGCTTTTGAGATACTCTTGAATTCTTTGGCATGTGGAGTTTGCTTCTTGGTTCACCAAAACAAGTCCATGTTTCCGTATTCTGTTTCTTCGTTTTATATTCTGATTTTTTTGATTTGACATTTATTAACTTAATATTAACAACAAAAGAGACCGAGAAAGGCATTCGCATGTCGTTATGACAGTCAATCTTGATTTGCTAGGTATGGAGATCGCTGTCTGTATGTGACTCTGATCATCATTGTGTCTGTCTTTCGTTTTGTTTTTAGTAAGGCAGTGTTGTTCTTCAAGCGTTAAATCGGCCTGTTTGTATCGTTAATTTGCTCTTTGCAAGAACCAAACTGATGACTGTTTACACATTGGGCCCTGTCGTAAAGAATTTTCTCTTCGTAGATAAATTATTATAGGCTACCCACTTTAAATATTTCACATTATCATTCATTATTAGCAACTGTGCGGCGAAACGCGCTTTTGGTTATTCGCCGTTGCTCTTTATTGCAGCTATTAACTTATTTTCTTTCCTCTCAGGGCAAGGACCCTAGTTCGACAATAATGTAGATAATAATAATAATATACATGTTTATACAGGGTGAATACCTTATCAATACTAGAAAGTATTGATATCAACAAGGGCCCTGATAACGATAAAAATGTAGACAAAAGATCATACCTGATGCAAGAATTGTCCTCGGCTATTTCTTTGTTGATTATTCTCCTTGCTTTGCTTTTCAAACGACATAAATCCCTAGCTTTTTCAAGTTGAAACTCAACACTGACGGCCATTTTCTTTCTTTCGAAAACAAAACCAAAGTGAGGTCCACCACTGATCCGACGTCCACGTAAAGAAGAGATGGGTTTGTCATGCGCTGTTTCTTACTGTTTCCTCGTGCACCACTGTACCATAGGCTACCACTGTTTAATGGAACTATGGTTCAATGGAATGTACCACCTTTCAATTTTATCCTAGCAAAGCGTTGGTCGTTTTGCGACATACCAGAAATGAAGGCCCAAATAACAAAATCGCAGAATGATATTCTACGTGGGTGAAAATGTCAATGCAGTGTTTATTACATCAGCAGCTTCCTTGTCTTTTTCACAAAGACACTTGTTCTACTTTCTATATTCCACTAAAAATCTTACAAGACAGGCTACTAATTACACTTCTTCTTAATTACCCTTTGAAACACTACAAATGCGACAATACCGCGGGGAGTAATAAACTGTGACAACCCCGTCGCGAGTAAGATAGAAAGAAATAAAAACTACGTGTGGATCAGGAGAGATGTACCAACCGCCCGCAATACTGCACCCCAAGAGCCACCCAGCCGATTCGCATAATTTGGTAAGATATTATTTTATCAATCTAAGATTATCATTATTATCACTTGTTTGCATGGTATGGTAACACTTGTTTACATAGTTGCATAGCAACGCAGCACAAATAACAAAGTGTCAGACTGATATCCTAAGATGGACGTAGGAAGAATCTCAAACTTAGAGGGCACGGCACTCAAAGAGCACATTTTTCATAAAGCTAAAGGGGCACTTCCTGAAAATAAAAAGGGCACGTCTATGTTTATTCCAAAATCTTCAACTATAAACGGCAAAACTTTTTGGGATACTCTATAGTATCAATGAATTAGCTAACAATTAAAAGAGAAAAAAAAATCAATTTCTACCTTCATCAGGAGTTAAGCTTAATTTCACCTTTGTGTTCTGTTCAACTGTCCTTCATCGCTACTTGATTCATTATAAATTTCAGTCAAATCTTCGTGATTTTCAGCAACATTGTCTGTTTCTGTTTGCAAGTCTCTCTCAGCATGTCTTCTCCTTCTCATACCCCTTCGTCGGCCAAGAATCTACAAACAGGATGCAGAGGCATTAAACACAAATCAACTTTTGTGGGCAAAGTCTTCTTATCTCAACATGTTGCTAGCTTTCTGGAAACAGTTTACGAACTAATATACACAATTCTACAAAAATCTATCAAGATGTCGTTCGATTTATATCCCTTCTTAGAATAGCGGAAAGGTCTATTCTCAAAGAAATTGAAAAAAAAAAGAATTGCAACAATGAACCATGTTCAAAAAGTAGCAAAGCTAAAATAAGATCCTCGCTGGAATCTATGCATTAGTGTGACCACTTGGATATGTAAATCTTGCAAATGAAGCTTTATTACAAGTTTTATTGTATGGCAATAAAGATCTTCCCATTTCACTAAATAGACATTCTTGAGCTTACGCTACATTTTATCCATGAAACTGGTAGATTCGAGTTAATTTCTGTAATCATACCCATCCCTTCATAAGCCAGCCGATTTTGCAACTTGTTTGTAGGAACTGCCGAGTAGTTAATAGTTAAAAGTTGAAGTAGTTTCTATTCTTTCATGATCTTTATTCAATTGCCTAGGGGTAGAAACAGCCTTTTGCTCCCTGGTGGGGTTGATCGTCCTTGTCATATTGTAGAGTAATTTTGTAAGTAGTGTTGTAGTTCGTAATATGTATTGTAAAATTCTATTTGGAATATGTCATATATTAATTTGAGAACGGTGAAAAATGTAATGGGACAGATAGGCCTTAGTTAACACAAAAACGGCCACCTTTTGCCAGCAGATTTTGAAAATGGTAAATTTTGAAAACGAATTTTTAATCAGCACATTTTGAAAACAGCATAGTGTGAACACTCAAAACGATGAAAATAGAACATTTTTCATTGCTCTAAAAGCGAGGCTGATCTGTTCTCAAGGAGAAGGTATATATATTTGGCATAAAATTCTTTGGAAAACTTGCTACAAGTTTGTTACCTTTAAATTTCTTAGTGATTTCAGATTTTACCGGTATTGTGTGAACTCTAGGTAAAATTTTGCAACCATCTCATTTTCACAGTTCTCAACTTGTGCTGATATTGTGCAAACATAGTCTAAGATCTTAATCTGAAGAAAAATCACCTTGATATAATTAGCAGGCACAAGACCAGAAATCTTTCCATCGACAGAAGCCAGCAACCATCCTCGAACATGTGGTTGTTTGTGTTTTGGTGCCACTTGCAAAACATCTCCAGCTTGAAAGGATATTTCATCTTCATTTTCAGCATCAAAACTGTATTCGGCTTGTGCTTCAAAGTGCTCTGAATGGCCTGTTAATAATGGAATTGGTGTACATCTTCACTCTGCTATGTTTGTTTCTAAATCATAAATAAGTAAAGACTTCCCAAGACTTGTTAAAAATGTGCAAGACCCCTCCAAATTTTCATAAGAATTTTTGAGCCATATGAAAGACTGCAAATTTTCTTCAACAATAATTCTTATGGAATTATATGAAAATATAGACCCTATTCATAATAAGTATCAATTTGTCGCAAATGAGGCAAATCCCAGCACAGCAAGAAAGCCTACACCATGCCCATTATTGATACAGATACACAATGGGATACAAAACTATTTTATGCATTGCTGAGAGCAATGCACGCTTTGGGAGTTAGCTCCACATCATATAGAGGCAGATAATGATTTTCAAAAGAACTGACGTCATTGTGAATAGGGTCTATTCTCAAAGAATTTTTAGGCAGGAAACCATGTTGATAGAAACAACGCCTGCACTGTAGATCATAAAAATTAAAAAAAAGGGTTTCTCCACTTTTTTCTGATGATATAAATCAAATGAATGAATATAAAGTTCTTACCAGAAATCCATTCTTCAGTTTCTTCATCACCAGAAATAGTTTGCAATAATTTCCATATCAGCCAAGGTGTACCCAAAACAACAGCAAAAAACAAAACAACAGGCCATGATTTTGATGATTTCTTGTCTTGTTTTTCTAAAACTTCCTTTGTTGCTTCATTCCAAATGTCATCATCATAAATGTCTATATCATAATTTCTGAGCCTTAACCAAGACATAATCTTCCTATAAACAAAGCGTATTGCTTTAAAGATAGCAAATGCCCCAAGTGTGTTTGTAATATGAGTTTTCAAGCCGCTCAATTGATCAGCCACTCCTAAAACTGCTCTAAATGAACTGTGTACTGCAAAAAATGTGGAATCTAACATCGTGGCTATTGATGCAAAAGCTTGGACAATTGATTGCACAGAATTAAATGCTGGCTGGCATGATTCTTCTGCTCTTCTTGCAAATACACTTGGTTGGATGTTGTTTGGACCTAAGTTCATTGGTCTGTTGTAGCCATATGAGGAGTAGTTGTTGTATCCACTCAAACCATATCCTGTAAGATAGGTATAACATTAAGTGTTCAACTTGCAGAAACACAATAAAGGCCTTGCCCACTTTAATATGACAAGAATTCTCAAGAATTCTATTGAGAGTGTCCAATAATTCTTTAGATTATTATAAGAATTTCTTAAGCCATATGAAAGACTGTAAATATTTTCAAACATGAATTCTTTAAGAGCTAAAACTATTCCAAAGAATTTCTTACGAATTCTTGAGAATTCTTATGCAAAGAAATCATACTACTGTGCACAAGGCATGTACTGTAATTTAATTATGGGTAAGCCCCAATTTATTGTAGGGTTAGTTTTGATGAAGCAAAAAGAATAAAATGTTACATAAAAAGTCATGAAAGTGTCACAAGTGATGTTACAGCAAGTGTTTTGAAAATCTGCATCAATTTTCTTTGAGTAATTGAAGGAGTTTATAATTGATTGTTTTAACATACCTCCATAACCATAACCCCCAGGCATCCCGTAAGTGGATGTACCATAATACGATGAACCATATGGTACATTTGAGCCTCTTTGTTCTGTATTTCTTTGCCTTGAAGGGATTGGTGGAGGAGAGTCAAAGTCTCTTTGGTCCATTGTGACATCAGATTTGGTAGTACCAGGAGGGATTCTAAATCGGACAGTCGGTCTTCCAGTTGTATTAGGTATCTGTGATCTCCTTGCTACGTCAGGTCTTATTTCCCATGGTTTTAATGGTGATGCCATCTTTCTGAAATAAATAAAGACCAAATTCAGAGTCTGCAATGTCAATTTCATGTATATTCTCAGCTAAAAGCTACATGTTAAACTAATATAATATGATGCTAAATTATACGGATAATGAAAAACGCGTGAAATATAATTTACGTAATGCATCTAAATCAGTGGAGCTGAAGAGGACATATAGAAAGAACTCTGGTAGAGCTTTTGAGCTATATGCCCTCGGTTACGTGGTTTATAGAGAGCGATAACATTTATTTAAATACGAGAAATGTGCATCAGAATTTGTAAGAAACTGTATACCTGCACAAGGAAAGCAATTATAATAACAAGTTTTTTAAAGAATGAAGTATGTTGATCAACTTTCTATTGCGGCATAGCCAGAATGATATTTCAGTTGCATTAAAAACTTGGTCAAGAAAAAAAATCCAACCTACCATCTATATAATAATCAGTAAGAGATGACACAGATGAAAATAAACCCACCACCGATGCATACCCATCATATATCATAAGGCGGTGAAAGGATAGAAACCCCATGGGAATTGATTTTGGAGGATAAATTGGTGTGGAAGTTTGGCTAAATATGGGTATATGGGTATGCATAAGTAGTGAGAAGATCCCAAGTGGGAAATGAGTCTACTTTACATGAAGAAGGAAAAGAAAAATAAATGAATAAATAGAACTATAAAGTAGCAAAAGAAAACTAAACGAGCAACTGAACGACATGCCACTACACACAAAAAGCAACTATTTAAAACACCAACAACCTTTGCACATTTATCTTTAAAACTGCTTAAATTGTTTGATTTTCCAATGTCAGGTGGAATTGAGTTCCAATTTACAATTGCCCTGGTATAAAAAGAATACTTACAGATGTCTCTCACTGATGAGATTTGAAAAAAATTTGGCATGTATGTTTATGCTACTGTTATACCTTTGCTGAGTAACATACTGTAATTGACGTACATGTAAATTATGTCTCGTTTAATTCCTATGCTGACCATCCCCCTTCGGGCAGCCCAGGGGTCAACGAAAATTACCTGGCATAAATGCCCGGGGGCCGGGTAAATTTTATGGGGTGAATGCTCGGGGGCCGGGCACTGAAAAATGCCATGTTCCCAGTTACTGTATAAGAAAAAGCTGCTGTTTTTGTCAAATGCCACTCAAATGCCCGGGGGCCAGGGAAAAATTGATGTTCAAATGCTAGGGGGCTAATATTTTTCTAATTTTAACCTAATAATAATCTAGCGAACTTTAACTGACTAACCAAACATGTACGTAATAACCAATGTAGGTTGTTCTACAATACTGTATAGACAGATAGATAGGGGCCGGGAATACTTTTTAGCAAATGCCCGGGGGTGTCCCGGGGGGATGGCCAGGGCAGGAATTGAACGAAACTGAGAAGTATTATATTCATTTCAAGAAAGCATTGAAGGAACATTTTATGGATTAAACCTTTTATAATTGTATTAAGGACGGATTTTTAATAGATATGCCATTTTATAGGATATTGACAATTTTTAACATTTTTGAATAAATTGTAAGCATTGTTTTTCTTTAATTTTAAACAGGGCTTCTATTGATAGCAGCTTACGTTATAGCTGATTGAATTACCCTGTAAAAATAAAGTATTATTATTATTATTAGGCATTAATTAACAAGACAAGAATTCTTCACATTTTGATAAGAATTCTTGAGCCACATGAAAGACTGTCAATTTTCTAACCAAATAAATGAATGCAAAGTAAGGCCAGTTGTTGTAACTTGTTGTACTCAGTTGTTCTTGTCCCAACATACAAACAAGAGCAATTCTTGAAAATTGTATGGTCTTCTTGATGAGTTAAGCTTAAAACTTGTTTTTATTTGCTTTCTGTCACAAACAATGTCACTTTGGTTCAACAATATTTTGGATGATGCAAAATGGGGGCCTAAAATTTATGCCCTGTCCTGTGTCACATTTTTCTGGAGGAAATCCACACGTTTGGTAGCAATTTTGCAACTTCAAAAGAGCAGACCTAACATCTTTAAATACTTACATCTTTTGCCAGAAGAATTCATCAGAAAAGAGGAAGAAAAATGCGACTTTTTGTTGACTTTGGCTGCAACTCTACTTCCATTTTGTGACTTTTGAAGGGAAGGTTCGTTGTTGTTGTGTTGTTGTTCCTAAATTCTAAATGGCAAAGATCTTGGATGTCATACTCAAGGAAACAGGTACCAATTCTTTATTGGGTGAAAATTCAATCGATAAGCCAATAACATTGCGCAATGATGACAACAAATGGAACATTTAGCCAATCAGCATCTTTCACAACAATAGCACCAAGATTTGAGAAATATGACGTTGACAAGCTCTCCCCAGTCCATAAGCTGCGCGGTTTTTTGCAATCGTCCTTTCCCTCCGATGCAAATGAAAGTAACCTAAAAGGTACACCATTTAAAATCACTTATATTTACTGACAAAATTCTTGCTTTTGCCACCTTTTTATCACAATTTTATAAAGACAAATAGTTAAAGTAATCAGTGAAGTATTAGATTTTCTTTTGATTGCATTTCGATGTCATTTAATTGCCCTAATAATCACAATAACCCTCATCTCATTTTGAAGGTGAAGCATCATGTTCACTGCAAGTGCCAAGATCCGTAAAGCTGGGGGTGTTGAGGCCGATGAATTCGAGCAGTCGATCTCTCAGGTACGTATTTTAACAAAATATGATGCAATTTTTAAAAATAAAAAGTTTAGGTAAAATCAAAAGCCTTCGTTTCGGCTCATCTCCTCAGCTGGGGTAATTTTCTTCAGGTTGGCTTATTTAGGCCCTATCAATTTAATGATCCATGTGGCGAAATATGGCCGTGTTTTGTAAATTTCTGGTAGATCTTTCTGAGCCAAGGAAGCCAGCCTGTACGTAGCGAGATATATTTTTGTTTGTCTGTAATGGCTATATTTACTTTGGAAAACAAGGTCATCTCATCATGTGCCTACTATGGAAAAAAGAACACGTAAAAGATAATTTTTAAAAATAGTTTAAATTTGACTCTAATAAGTACTAAAGGTGAAAAGTACTAGGCATTGCAGCCAGTACATTTGAACTTGTAAACAACTGAAGAATGTTTGAATGAGAGCAACAAAATGATTGAATGTGTTATAGCGATCGAAATATAACCAGAAGTTTAATACCCGGACAACATATACATTGCTTAATTATTCTGTATATTTTAGTGTTAATTTGCAAACTGTTCCTGCCTAGATATGACATATACAAAATATTTTTTGGCTTCTTGAAGGGAGGGGGCCTAGGTGCAAATCTTTTATCACCAGAAAGGATTTAATAATATGATCTATCAGCACCCTGGGAAAACAATTTTTCAACAAGACCTCCTTTATTTGGACAATTTTGTCATGAAAGTGTTGATATGACGAGCAAATATGAAATGCGCGATAGACCAAAACACTGATCAAGTTGGTCTTGTATTTATTGGGAGAAAGGCTGGCAAAATCTGTGTAGAGGCCAGTAAATGTCTTCTTCCTGTACAAACTAGTTGAAAAATTAGTCCCTTCGTGGGTAAAAAAACATCCAAAAAGGTAATGAGTTTTCTTACTCAATTTCAGTTTTGAAGTTGATGATAGGGTGCTGACAATGGAGACAATAGATTTGATTGTTTTTGGCGGTGCAGGGAAGATTGTCCCCATGGCCATGGACAGCAAGAAATACAGACTGGCATTTTTACAAATCTTTCTGTTTCTCTTTCAGGCCATTTTTGAGCTTGAGATGAACTCAGATCTGAAAGCCAATCTCAGAGAATTATACATCAGTGGTGCCAAGGTATGGTTGACATTGTTCCCAATTTTAAAGATTTGTTCTGGATTCAAGAAAGTGTTGTTGAAAAGAGAAATCACTGGGAAAAATATTGAGGTTGCCGATTTAACCATGCAGATGTAGATGTAGAATATTATGACTAGCTGCAGGAGCTCAATTGATTTCTTGAGGAAACGAAAGGTCTTTTAGGGGAGTGATATGCCACTCAGCAGATTTGCAATATGAAGTTAAATATGACATATGCATGATAAAACTCCCTGTTAACACAGATTTATTGTTGACAGATAAGGAAGCATGCAACAGCAACAATTGCCTTTGTCGCCCAATGGGATCTTTCTTTATGATTTCATTGTTGAAACTTATGCAAACAAATCATTGATTATTTCATTGCCCTTTCTGCAGAAAAATGAATTTGACTGTGAGCGCTCTAGCAGTAATACTATCAAGTATCTTCACTGAACTCTTATTGTAAAAATTTTATATATGTGGTACAACTGTTTTTACAGGAACTAGAAGTTGTTGGCAGAAAAGTTGTCATTATTTTTGTACCAGTCCCACAGTTGAGAAGCTTCCAGAAAATTCAGGTTTGTATCAGATCACCTCTCTGCTAATTTTATATGTTTACCACACACTGGGTGATTGAAAAATGAGTTGTATCTTTTTTTATTTCAAAAGTTGATTGAATTGATTGGTTTAAACAATTCTTGCATTGATTAAACTTTGCAATGCAAAATTTGCAACTTTTGCTAAATCGCCCAGTACATATATAACGATGATTTTATGTACTCATTTAAATGAACTTTCAAGAAATCTTCAAATTGCTACATTGCAGGGTAAAGTAAATATTTTCAATCCCAATTTGATCCAGCATGGAAATTTGAAAAAGGATGATATTTTCTCCTAGGTCAGACTTGTTCGCGAGTTGGAGAAGAAATTTCCTGGAAAGCATGTGGTAGTTGTAGCCCAAGTAAGTTGGTCTCTTATTTGATTTCACTCATGTGCGCATGTACATGCACACAATTGATTGCATTGGGAAAAGATGCACTTCCTTTTTTCAATATCAATATTTATTTTCGTTAATACCCTGTCTCTTTGGATTTAAATGGAGACAGCTTTCAAGCTGGTTTGCTTGCAATTGAAGGATTTAAAGAAAAAGATTTTTATTCTCAGTTTCATTTGCTAATGATGATGTAAATGTCGCCCCAGTCTTATGCTCTCTGGGCATCTGATGAGTGACGTTTTATCTGAAGATGCTGTATGAATCAAAATTAATTTTCTTAGACAAAAAGTAAGTGTCATTTTTCTCAAATCTTACCAAAGTTTCTTGTATTTCCCTAAATCAATGAATAAATTAATTGAATGTTGACCATTTGGATGTCCCAAGTTATGAAAAATGATATTGCGCAGGTAACATTGTTTATTAAATGTTCTTGTTTTCTTTGTAGAGAAGAATTTTACCAAAGCCATCTCGAAAAACACGAAATCAAAAGCAGATGAGACCAAGAAGGTATTCAATTACATTTGCACATAAAAGGAGTTTGAAATTGTGCAGTGATAAAGCATTTCTCAAACTTTGTGAACATTGCGCACATTAACATAGCTTTCCAGCCTAAGAATTATTGTTTAGAAAAATTTACAGTCTTTTATATGGCTCAAGAATTCTTACCATATTGTAAGAACTTCTTGAAGATGTTAATTTGTGCAAGGCCTGTACTTTATAGAAGCAAAGGGTTCTATGTACTGTAAAAAAGAAACTTACATGCTGAGAATTGAAGTTTTGCCCTTGCAATTTGCAAAGTGCACACTTAACTTCAAATCATGTGCACAGAAGATCTTTTGATGTGCATGAAGCAAATTTTTCAGTCTGTGAAGGGTTAACTGCCAAGTGATGATTGGAATTGTCGCCCCAGTCTTATGCTTAGCATCTGATGAGTGACATATTTATTCTGAGGCAGTTCTAAAATTAGTTAGCATACTTGTTGAAAGTGTTTAGATATCCCTGATCTAATTTTTCCTTGTCAAATTGTCAAACTGACTTGATATCCTTATATGAGTAACAATACGAGATACGCTGTAATCTTGAGAAATATTCAAGATTCCTGAAAAGTGCAATGGTAGAATTAGATAAAATATTTTTGTTCAAGTCGTTCAGTTGAAATAAATAACCAATAGAATTGTACACCCACCATCTTACACTGATTTATGTAAAGATTTGGAACCTACGCTTGTTGTAGTTGAACTATACCCTGCTTTAGCTTTAGCTAGAAGCTTAATGAATTTATCTCATTTTAGTCGAACACTGACAGCAGTACATGAGAGCATCTTGGATGATCTTGTTTACCCAAGTGAAATTGTTGGTAAAAGAATCAGGATAAAGCTTGATGGCTCAAGAATGACCAAAATGTAAGTCACTTTAAATTACACATTCAGTGCACAAAAACCTGCTTTTCCTTTGACCTTGTCCTTACTGAAAACTTGCGTTTAGTTCAAGGACAACAGAGTATAATTATGTGACATTTTGCTGTTACTAATGTCAGATAATAATATTTAGCAAATTGTTTTCTTGTTCAACATGATTCTAAAGTTACGTACTCTTCAAAGAGTCTTCAAGGAGTATTGCACCATGCTTGGGTTCTTTATCCCTTACCTATCTAATGCTTTGTGGCACAATAAGAGAGCTACAAAAATAGAGATGTACATGAGAGAGACAAACAAGAGAGCACTATTTGCTGATGATGACGGTTTTTGTCGCCCCAGTCTTATGCTCAGCATTTGATGACTGACATGCTACTGAAGCAAATTATTTGTTAATTTTCTGTCACAAAGATAACATGCCCTGCTCTTTTTGTTTTTTGTATTGACCTTATTCACAATGACGTCAGTTCTTTTGAAATGCCTCATTCGCCTTTATATGATGTGGAGCTAAATCCCAAAAGTGTGTATTGCTCGCAGCAACGCATGAAATTGTTTTGTACATGTAGTTGCACCAAGAAAGGGACAATGTAAATTTCTGTCTGCTAGGATTTGCCTCATTTGCCTTGAATTGATATCAATTGCTAATGTGGTTTATTGTGCAATATCTGTTGTATTTCAGTCATCTTGATAAAAGCCAGCAGACAAATGTGGAACACAAGGTGAGTTTGCAAACGATTTATGCATTAATTATGATGTTATTATACCAGATCTACTGTCCCTGTACTTCTTCGGAATTGTCCAAATGGATCAGTTGTTTTAAGCCAAATTCTACCAACAGTAAATTTTATCTGCAATTTAGTATTTGGATATTGCAACATATGAAATCTGTTACAAGCGAATTTTGTGTTGAGGAAAGGAACAACCAAATATCTGACAAAATTTGATCTTTCTGCATATTTAATCAAGGCATATCATTTTTTGGCATAAAAATTGGCAAAAGTATTTTTCACCCAAGTAGCGGTATTTAAAGGGGCTCCCTCGCCAAACTGTAAACAAATCTGATAACACTGGCCATTATTCTCCATTGTTTTCTCCAGTTTGTATGGTGGCTTCACCCAAGCCAAAAAGTGCTCTTTAAAAATCTACTTATATCGAAGCAATCATAAAAGATATGAATATTTGGTTTTTTCCTCTTTAAAGTGCAAAGATTTATCTTCAAAGTGATGCATTCATTTTTGAAAAAAACATATAAACGTCTATGTGATATTGCCCATCAAGAACTTCAAAATCACCGTTTCGACCGAAATTTGGAGATGGAGCCCCTTTAATTGGTTTTATCTGCTGTTTTCCACAACTTGCTGCTACTTGAGAGATTTCGCTGTGTGGAATTACATTTTGGATATTCCCTTTGTATCTTCATGCTTAAACTAAGAACCAGCAGAAAATGCTGACAATATGTGCTGATGATGACTGAAATTGTCGCCCCAGTCTTATGCAATTCGCATATGATGAGTGACAACCATTTCTGAAGCTCTCCTTGAAAACACGCATGTTTGTAAGAAGCCAAGGATCTCAGCTATTGTACCCCTGACTTACCCTGTCCACCCTATTGTGTGATATATTGTTGACTTGAAAAGATATATCGAAAGGTGTTTAAGTTATTTACCGCGTTCTGTTTTATTTCTAGATTGACACGTTCTCCGCAGTTTACAAGAAACTAACAGGAAAAGATGTTCAATTCGAATTTCCAAGCTACGAATAAATAAAATTATGAAAACTCTCTTACAAATTGTTTGATCTTTTGTGAGTTGCTCCTGGAATGTTATTGACTAAGTAAGAGCCTGCAACTAAGAAAATGAATACACATATTTTTTATAAGAAGCTAAGCATACAAGCCAATACTGAAAGTTTCTTGCAATTATCAAATTTTGAGTTTTGCTGCATGTGCCCTTTTGAACGTTTCAAAACAAAGTTTTTGAATGTATTGAGATCGCTCAACCTCCTTCGGACTTCGCGAAGTATGATACAGGAAAGGAGTGGAAATAAAGTAAAAATATGACGAAGTTTTCCTTTATTTCTTAATTTAGGCAATCTGAGAGTTGAGTTTCTTATTAGCAGTAGCCTAAAAGAAATGCGTGTATTGGAAATGAAAGACTCCTTTTGCACTGAAATTTTCATTAAAGCATCCTAGAATATGCTCTAAAGCGATTGAAAGTGAATTCGTTTCTGAAAACGGATTGATTTCGAAAACGTAGTGTTAATGGCTTGTTCTTTATACGATTGTACCACGAGAATCCGCTAGTTGTTAGAAATTTTCGTCTGAAGCAAATCATCAGACCACCTTAGTCCTTTTGGTGGAGACCTTTCTCTTCCCGTCAAAATCCTCTTGAGATCTTCTTTGAATTTGTTTGAATTGGAATCTTGCATATACGAGTAGCGTGCGTGCAGACTCGACTATACTAAAGTTGAGTCTGCACGCAGGCTACAATACGAGCAAAATGCGATTTGATAGAGGAGACTTCTGGGAATTTGTGTGTCGGTATAATACCAAGTGCGTAGAGCAATTTTGCTGAGATGAGATGGAACACCAGGTTTCAACTGACGAACTTTACTTGAAAAGAAAAATATCCACTGGCTTTCACAGGGACCGCGGAGCATAATTTCGATTGGGGGGGCTAAAAAGTAAGGAGAAAGTGTGAGGGGGTCTGGGGGCGAAGCCCCCAGAAAAATTTTCCTGACCACGCCCTCTACTTTGGCTATAAATGCGACCAACGCCCTTTACATGCCAAGAAACGCCCGGGAAAAAAAGATATTCATTTGCAGCATATTTAACCACTAAATCCTGCTGTAAATCGCCATAAAAGTGGAAAATAGTGTGCAGTCTATAGGTGGTCTATAGTACGTCTAACATTTGATAGCGAAGGCTCGGGGACCACACGCAGCATCTTGTGGTATAAAAGGAAAAGGTCTAAAGGAACGCTATGCTTTAGTCTTATGTCGAAGTTAAAAATCTCTTGGAATTATTTCATTTAAGAAATAGATAATACGGTAATATAACATAACGCTGCCATACTTTCAGAGTTAAGCATTTTAAACATGACAGAACCTAAAAACGCGAACATTGTTTATTCGGAGTAAGTTTGTATCATCAATGAATCAACATTTTAATGAAATTTCCCAAAATTTTGTATCCTGTTCTCATTTCTATTGCTGAAAATAGTTGCAACTTCGATATTGTTTATTCTGTCTGTCCTTTGTTTTTGATTGTGAAGAATTGCTAAGTTGTTGAACCTTTTTTGGGACATTCTTGAGCGAAGCCAAGTTTTTAGACGCCTTGCTAAAGAGAATGATCGCTCGCCAGTTGCACTTGTTGCAGGATTGACACTCAGCAGTTTACAAATTTGGACAATTTCACTTATTAGCAATCTTTGAGCAACTGGAATTTGTTTCAAAAACATCCAGATATCATGAAAGCAATCTATCTTCACATCTTTCACTAAAAGTGTGAATATTTCAAGCTGTGGTAACAAAAGTGAAAGTTTTGCGTCGTCGGCATAATTCTCCTCGACGTCTTTCATTTCAGACGAAACATCGCTTGCATTAACAAAGTTAACGAGAAGAGATTCAAGATTTTTGGAAGAAATAAATCTGGGCTGGGCTTGTTGAACCTCTCATTGATTGCCTCAACAATGAGATCCAATGCCTCAAAAGTTCTTATTTTTCATCAAGCCTAAGTGGGCACCTACTCTTTCTGAATCATATTTGCACGCACCGTTTCACGTCTCAAAACAAGTTGCTGAGCTCATTTTAACATAATTTCTAGAAATCGAAAAACTATATCTTGAAAATTATTGGGGGGGCTAAAGCCCCCCCAGCCCCCCCGGCTCCGCGGTCCTTGGGCTTTCAAGGCAAAACAACGGAAATTTGGTTCCACTCGTAGGATCCTACATAATTTGTGAAAAAGTGAAAAAGAAATAGATACATACACGAAAAGACTTCGCCAGAGAGGAGACTCACTTTTCAAAAGAAGCCTTTCTCTGAACTCTTAGTGTAGTTTCTTAAGGCAATTTCTTGTGATCAAAGTTTCCTGCAGAGTTTCTTAATTTTCATAAAATTCAACTTGGGAGGTTGCACTTCCCCATAACAATTTTCATTTGCTGTATGTTTTGGGCGTACTCTTTTGGGCATCTGAAGTCTGCATGCGAAGTCTTCTGAAAACGGTAGGCTTCGCAGAGAAGAATGCCAGATACCAAAAGAATGTGCATTCTGAAAACAGCAGAAATTTGCAGACTTAGCAGAGAAAAATCCCAAAGAGTACACATTCTGAAAACGGTAGAGCTGGCAGACTTCGCAGAGAAAAATCCCAAAAGAATGAGAATTCTACGAGTTCTAATAATTCTACATTGTACCCTTGTTTTGCAAATCCCAAGAGAAAATAATTCATAATACAGTACTTCATTGTATTCTCGAATGTTTTGTAAACTTTTCATTCACGAAATAAGTCCACCGTTTTCAGAAGAACCCAAAAGAATACGTTAAAATCTTTTCTACCGAAATCTACCGAAAACAGAATGAACAAATGATCTGAAGTCTGCGAAGTCTACCGTTTTCGGTAGAATGGCACCAAAAGAATGGGATTTTACTGTTTTCAGAAGATGCCCAAAAGACCCTTTGTGTGCCCTCATGGAACGAGTGAAAATAATGTAATTCTAAGCAAGGATTTCCTTTACTTGTAGAATAAATTGTTTCCAAAGTTATCTTTTCCCAGTACTGGAGTTTCCTACTTTTTCGCTATCTGAGAGTTGAGTTTCTTGCAAGCGGTTTCTGTTTCTTTTAAAAGTAGTAATACGTAAAGAATTTGCCCACGAATTATCAGCGCCAATTTTAAGATTTCGTATGAAAAAACAAAGTAAAGATATTCTTATGTAATTTCCCGCCAAAATTTAAAATCTAGATTTTGAATCCCTGTATGTAACTAGGAGAATTTGGCGGGGACTTGCTGCGGCTTTTGGCGGGTCTTGTGTGACACACACCGGGACAGCTGTCAACAAAAGGGGGATGTCTTTTTACAAACAATTAGGATTCTTAGGATTTTGAATCTACCAATCAGATTACAGGATTTTATACATTGCGTGTATAGGAACAATTAATATTTGACATCAGCTGTTCCTAATTGACCAATGATGTTGACTTAAAATTGACGAATTTCCCGCGATATTTAACCGCGTTCGATTTAAATTTTCATTCAAAGCAACTCAAACCTGAATCCTGCCTGCCTGCCTGCTGCCTCATCCTTTTCAAACTCCTCTTCATCCTCTCACGAAAACCAAATCGCCAAAATGCTCGGGGACATCACAAATCGATTCAACAACAGCCCGGTCAGTACTCAAGAACGAATCATTGTCATGAAAGAAAATGTACGAAACAAGAAAGAAATTAAACTCGAGGTTTGTATGAGTGGAATTTAGTCTTTGATAAAAATCTTAGATATAGAAGAATTATTAACAGTCAACCTCACAAGCATCGCGTGCTGCAGTCACTGAACAATTTTGCATCACATAGCATAAACGTTTGGAATATTTTGGGGCTTTCCCTGCAACAGCCACGTTTCGTTGGTTTGCTCCAACCGCCAACCAAAAATTCAAAAAGCGCGGTCCCTCATAACAAATTTGGTTCTCTCTTTAATCAACGAAGACTTTGCAAAAGATGCTCAATTGTTGATACTGTGAGATATATGCATATATACAGATTTCAGGACTTTTCTTGGGGTAATTTCAGGGCTTTTCTTGGGTTAAAAAACACATAAAATCGAAAAATAATTTGGCGCCAAATTTTGCGTGACAAAGAAATTTATTCATTTCACCGGGTTGGGTTCGTAGCCTAATAATTGTTTCTCCAGCATGCGGACTAACGGCCTGTTTAATTGACTTTGGGTTACCTAAACTGCTTGTAAACTAAATTATTCATGTTGAAATATCTTGAAATTCCTTAACTGGTCAAAGGAAAGAATAACGTAGGTAGCTTACTACACACAGCAGGTGGCAGGGTAGGGAAATAATTAGGCCGCCGAAGGCTGCCCGCAAAATTTCAAGTGATTCATTGCATAACTTAATGAAATCTAATCTATGACGTGGCCGAGGTATGAGGTGCCTATTGAAGCGTTCTATTAATTTTGAATGCCTCAAATAAGACTTGTGTTTACCCGTTTTAAGGTTATTACGTCCAAAAATGCGAGCTAAATTGGGGGTGCATCAAGAAAAATGCTTCATGTCATGTAGGTTGGCAGTTTCACCATTATGAGTCTTGCCAGCAAAAACTTCAGTATGGAACCAGGAGGTCTGTTTCGACCCCCTGGCCCGGTCCCGAAGCATCGACAACGCATGCGTAATATTTCATTTGACCACATTTATCATTATTGCGCATGCGTTTTTATGGGGTCAGGGGGTCAAGCACGAAACCAACAGACTTCCTGGTCTCTATTTATCCGTGGTCAAGCGCGCACTTTGTTCTTGACGGACACCAAAAGTTCTCATCAGTTGTGTAACATGAGACGTTTTTCATTGCAGAAACCAAAGAAAATAACGAAATTCAACGTTCAAGACGAACCACTTCTGAAAGAAAACCCAAGACGATTTGTTATTTTCCCAATTAAATATCATGATATTTGGCAATTTTACAAAAAAGCTGAGGGTAAGTAAGAAGAGTCTGTCTGTTGTTGCATCGCCCATTTAGGCCCTTCCTTTGAAAGCCATAGTCTAAGTTGAAATGTAAATTACGATGTTGATATGTAAAAATAGTTGCACATTTCCATTTCCTTTGATTATTTTGTTAAACTTTGTTTGCAGTTTACGATATGATACGATAGACGGCCGATCTGATTAATTTCCACTTGAGCAAATCTAAAATTGTCATAAACGAAAGAATCAGCTGATCTTTTAGTGCATGGGGGATGGCAATGCTATGCCAGACCTCGTGGCAGATTTGGATTACTGTATTGCAAAGCCATTACAGACTAATCAAGCATAGCTTTTGTAAATGTAAATAGTTGTGTGGCTGTTTCAGAGTGGTTTCATAGAAAAGAGAACCCCCAGTAGGAAATAGCTCTGTTTTGTAAAAGATCTTGGCAATATTGGTGTGAAATATAGAATTCCTTTGCATTCTATTATTTAACTGATGGATATGGCAGCATAAAGGTTTTCCAAATATCGGGGGCACTTCACTGTACTTAAAATGGCTATGTTCACCCAAAGTGCAAAGCTGCCTGTATGGAAAGTTAAGCTTTTGTGTGCTGGAAATTTGTGCTGATAAACTACAGACAACTACAGAAACCAAGTGCTTTGTGTGCTGGACATATCTGGTACAGAAGCCTTTCTTTCCATGGTGGGCAAAATGAAACCTCATTTCTCCATTTCATTTGCAGCCTCATTCTGGACAGCTGAAGAAGTTGACTTATCTCATGACTTAGCAGATTGGGAGAAACTCAACGTAAGTCTCCTTCTTGTTCATCACCATTTTTTTCAAATAAGAGAACCTTGTCTGTGAGCATTGGGGAGTGACACCCCTTTACCCTTCAGTGTCTTTGGATGGAGTCTTGCAAAGTGAAACAGATTTGCTGATGATGATGTATTTGTCGCCCCAGTCTTATGCTCAGCATATGATGACTGACGTGCTTCTGAAGCAAATTTTAAATCCTTTATGATGTTAAATTTGGCTATTTTCGGAAATTGCAAAGTTTTCATAGCAACACTTTTAATTTGCAGGATAATGAAAGGAAGTTCATCTCACATGTTCTGGCTTTCTTTGCTGCCAGTGATGGTATTGTGAATGAAAACCTTGTTGAATGTTTCAGTCAAGAAGTACAAGTTGCAGAGGCAAGATGTTTCTATGGCTTCCAAATTGCAATTGAAAACATCCACTCTGAAATGTACAGTTTATTGATAGACACTTATATCAAGGACCCTGTCCAACAAGATCAACTTTTCAGAGCAATTGAAACCATGCCATGTATACAAAAGAAAGCATATTGGGCTCTTAATTGGATCAACCCTGAAAAAGCATCATTTGCTGAAAGAATCATTGCATTTGCTGCTGTTGAAGGAATTTTCTTTTCTGGATCATTTGCTGCCATCTTCTGGATTAAAAAGAGGTACGTTGAGGTACCAGGGTATATCTCATATGAGACATTGTTCCGATGGCCTGGAGCCTTGAATTATGAAATAGAATCTTCTAGATCCTGCTATGGTAACAGAAGAGGGTATAGCAATGGGGGTGGGGTAGCCAAGAAGCAGTATGAGACAAGATTTCTTAATTTATATGTGCTTATTGCCCATTTCAGGGACCCTCTTGGGGGGGGGCCAAAGTTCCCAGTTATTCTCTTCTTCGTTCCATGTTAGATGAATCGGACAATCCATCAATTTGTTCCTTGAAAATGTGGTTGTTACTATTCCTCGTTCCCAGATTATTTTCATCAACGTTGCCTTGTTCCAAGGTATAAACAATTCCTAAGTATACCTTGTTCTCTAAAGCCTCAGGAGGGGCCTCATTTAAATCCCCAGAAAAAGCAAACAATCTATGTTCATTAGTCTTTTCTTGATTAGATTGAGAATTGCAATGATTTGGAATGAAAAATGCAAGTTAGCTGTGGTGGAACACATAGCAGTAATTCTTAAGAGAGATACTCTATCAGTACTTAGCAAAATGTAACTTTCGCTTTTCTACACTACTATTTTGTTGTTCAAAAATTCCTTAAAATATTTGCGTTTTTGCTGCTATCAACAAAGTCATTATTATTTCCCCAGGAATCTCATGCATGGCTTAACATTCTCCAATGAACTGATCAGTCGTGATGAAGGTCTCCATTGTGACTTTGCTTGCTTGCTTTTTAAACACTTGAACAACAAACCATCAGAGAAGAAAATAAAGGAAATCATCACAGATGCAGTCAGCATTGAAAAAGAGTTCCTGACAGAAGCACTTTCTGTTGATTTGATTGGAATGAACTGTGGTCTTATGGCACAATACATTGAATTCGTTGCAGACAGGCTATTGGTTGAGCTTGGTTGTACTAAGGTTAGCATTCTTTTACTTTGGTTTAAATTGAGTTTTGGTAGTGCCTTGTTTCCACTTAATCATTTTGCTCATTGTGAACTCTTATGATCTAGTGGAAACATGCTTTTGGCGCAGATTCCCTTGGTGAATGTAGGATAACTAAGCAGAATTAGAAGTTCATTGGTTTGGTACATACCTCCAGCTATTGTCCAAAAGATTCTGAATCAAGCATTATTTTATACAGTTTTACACAAAAGGTCCTGTTGAGTAGTGTTAGAGCTTCTATCACTTTTACACACATTTAAATATTCAGATTCTTTTGTAGAAAACCTAAAAGACCTATTGTTGAAAGTGCTTGCACAAATTAGTATTAACCCTTTGCGTGCTGAATTGTTTTCAGGTGATTGCCCTGTGAGACTGAATATTTTCCGCAAGAATTCAAATATGGCAGTTCAAAATTTCAAACTTGTTTTTCATCGGCAGGAAGTCTTTTTATTTGAAAATAAAGTTTACAAATATTGTTCAAAATTGACTGTAGTTTTCATTTCTTGTCTCTATTAAAGCAGTTTGTTAAAATGATAGTGTAGCAGACTGAAGTTGACTGATGTCACATTAATGGTATGGATTTTAATGATGTGGATTTTAATGAGTTTATTTCTTTTCTTCAGCACTACGATGTAACAAACCCATTTGACTTCATGGAAAACATCTCATTAGCTGGCAAGACAAACTTCTTTGAACGCAAAGTTGGAGAATACCAGAAAAGTGGCGTCATGGACAAATGTAACAAGCAAGATAGTAACTCATTCACTTTCACCTTAGAGGAGGACTTTTAGATCATGGAAAATATCACTAACGTTATGTGGGGATGTGGTTTACACCAAGCATAGTTAGGAAAAGTGCTTTTGTGGGAAGTTTTGATGGGGTTTTGAATCAAGTTATATGGCTAACACAATTGAGTTGAGTGAGTCAAGGTACCAAATTTCGTACTTACTAATTTGTTGACATCAGGTGATATAGAGGGCCAAACAACAAACTCAGTTCTCCCCCCAAAAGCTATGAAACAATTATGATGATGTCTTTAAAAGATACTCATTATGAATTCCCTTGAAATCAAATCAAATATTTCTGTGTACATACCAAGCTGGGCAGTGTCTGTTTACCATTGTGCTTTACATTTGAAACTAGGGGTGATTCACTTGCAGATATTTTAAAAGGATTGTTGCATAGTCCCTTGACAGATTCTAGAAAGATCTAGAGAAATTCTATGGAAGATGCCTGAGCAAAATTCGATGGAAATCAAGAATATGCAATTTTATTTGAACCCCTTTTACAATCTCCATTGTTTGTCTTTGCTTATGGGTAGTGGGTAGTTGAATGAGAGTTACAAAGAGTAGTGTATTTTATGATGTAGCTCTGCTTTTTGCTCCAGTGGCTCATTTTTGCAAAATGGCAACTCACTAATTACTGGAGCAGAAAGCAAAATTACTTAAACATGATATAAGATCTTATATTTTAAATTATGTGTTTTCAGGCACAGTTTTGATTTAAATCGTTTAGTCTTCACACTTTTATGTATATATTGTGAATAGTTACTTGCCTTAATGTATCAAAAGTATTGTCTATTATCTTGCCGAATATTTTTTGCATGCTTTCTCTTAAATGATTTCAGTTAAAAACTTTAGATTTCTTTGGATCAGGGACAACTATTTGACTTACAAGAACTCTGACATGCAAATAATTTGAAAAGAAAACATTTGTTGGATTTCCAATTTGTCCAGTTCATTGGAATATCAAATTTTCGCAAGGGCTATTTACACGAGAGTTCTTAGCCTGTTACCTTTTAGCTATTCTCTAAAACAGCCTGAATCGAGCGAAATTTTTATACGAGTGGTTCGATTGATTGGCGTTGGAGCTGATCACTTTTGATCATTATTGTCTAAATTCGAAGATTCTGCAAAATTTGTTAAAAGATATCTTACAAAGCTTCGAATACCAACTGGCTAATTTTTTTTAGCTTGATCAAAAAGATTTTGCAAGGAATAACGGAAGGGTCAAAATTTCCCCTGTTAAATTTCGAATCAATTTCGCGCCATTTTCGGTTGTCATGGTGTTAGTTCCTGTTTCTAAAGGTGGTACATTCATAAGGTGGGCATGCACTTTGAAGGACGACCAAAGGCAAAGCTCTCGTGGTTTTAATTAGCAAGGAATCAAATAATCGGGTATGGTGGCCGATAAGGGCCAACCCAAAATCTATTTCTAAATCGCAAACAATATTTCAAAATCGCAAAAAATGTTTAAAAATCGCAAACAATATTTCAAAGTTGCAAGATATATTTCACAATCCTCATTTATAATTTGAAATCGTAATACATATTTCAAGATTCCAAAGTTTATTGCAAAAACTCAAATCATATTTCAAAATCCCAAAGAATATTTCCAAATCCTAATATACTTCAAATCCTAATATGATCTGGATAAATATTTTAAAATCGCGATAAATATTTCAAAATCCTTAAATGTTTTCAAAACCCACATTATATTTCAAAATCCCAAAGAATATTTCCAAATCCTAATATATTTCAAATCCTAATATGATCTGGATAAATATTTTAAAATCGCGATAAATATTTCAAAATCCTTAAATGTTTTCAAAACCCACATTATATTTCAAAATCCCAAAGAATATTTCCAAATCCTAATATATTTCAAATCCTAATATATATTTTCAAATAGTAATCCTGAAATCAAAATCCTGAAATATATTTCAAACTCAAAGAGATTCTAAAATCCCGAGTATGTATTCCTGTACTTCAACTGTTCGGACACATCAACTGCCATTTGCATCATGTTTTGCTTTCATTGCGGCCATAACACAACAGATGAAGATCATTTTTGTACAGTATGTGGGACAGGGCTACGGAACAGAGAGTCCGATTTTATCGCAAATTCAAATAACGAGAGTGAATTGATCCAGCATTACTTTCAGAAGGGCCTCCGATACGGAACAATGATTGTATGCCTTCAGAGACATCACAATATTTCGATTAGCTTGAGGACTCTCAAACGCCGACTGAACGAGCTTGGCTTGTCCAAGAGAAAGCTGCCAAAGGAATCAGATGAAACTGTTCGGAGCATTATAGAACGAGAAATCAAAGGTCCAGGGAGCTTGAAAGGCTATCGTGGAATGTGGCAGAAGTTAAAAATTACCTATGGCATTTCCGTTCCACGGGACAAGGTGATGCAACTTTTACACGAAGCTAGCCCTGAAGAATCTGCCTTGCGAAAAGGTAGGAAACTCAAACGCAGATGCTACATTTCACCAGGTTCAAATACTACATGGCACGTGGATGGTTATGATAAGCTTAAACCCTACGGATTTCCGATCCACGGATGCATAGATGGATTTTCAAGAAGAATCCTGTGGTTTCAGCTCAAACGAAGTAATAACGAGCCATTGGTAACTGCGAGTCATTACTTAAAGACTGTGTCAGAACTTCAGAAATGCCCAGAGTTGGTTCAAACAGATTGTGGAACAGAAAATGGAATTTTGGCGGCAGTGCAATGTACATTTCGGAATGATATCATGGGACACCGGTACGGGTCTTCTCCTTCTAATCAACGCATTGAGAACTGGTGGTCACACTGCAAACGAGGATATTCTGCTTGGGTGATCGACTATTTCAAAAACCTTGTTGCTGATGGCACGCTAATACTTGGTAGCCATTTTCACATGGAATGTGCTTGGTTTGTCTATTCGAAGTTTTTGCAGCGTGAGATGGATACAGTCAGAGATGAATGGAACAGTCATTACATTCGAAAATCTAGGCACAGTGCCGTTGGTGGCGTCCCAGATGAGCTGTTTTTCCTGCCAGAGGCACAAGGTTATACAGATTGCGGATATGAAGTAACAGAAAACGACATTAATTGTATCTTGGCACAAAGAGATATTCATGCTGAAGCCACCGAATCACTTGATCGTGATGACAGAGAACTGATCAGATACTTTAAGTACGTTATCAATAACGAAGGACTTCAGCATCCTCCACGTGACTGGGCTGAGGCTAAAGCTGTTTTCACAAAAATAGTCGAAGTATCAGATTGTTGATATCTTAGATCTCAGATATCAACATTCTGATACTTCGACTATTTCTGTATCTTGCCAAAGCGAATCTTAGAAGTATGCAAATGTATCAAAATCTTGAAGTAAATTAAGGATTTGGTTTAACATTGAAATAAATCAGGGTTATGGTCAATTTTAGGGATTTCAAGGTTTGCTATATAGGCGTCTTGCCCGAATTTTGCATCTTTAGAAGATGCGCGCGCGATTTCGTGATGTTTATATTATCGGCTCGATAATTCGTGATAAAATTTCTAGTCTGTGTTGGCGTGAAGTTCTAAAAATCAACTCGTGAATCCGTTATCCAGGTGTAATATGGGGGGGCCATCATTTTTGCATTAGAGGGCAAATTTTGCAACCTTGCTCATGTTTGCATTATTTATCTGTGTTTCGAGGCCAAATATGGATTGCATAGAAAGTGATTACATGATTGATCGGATTGATCTGGGGTCATTCAAAGCCCAAATACAGAGTAGAGGAACCATAAATGTGAAAACGTGGCATAGTCATTAAACATTTGCTTTTTACTCGTTAATTGAAAACAAAAACGAAAACAAACATCTACATCATTTTGGTGTCATCATAACAGAACGTTGTAATAAAGAACAAATTTTAATGTCAATACCAACTGAACTTTCTGGATCTTCTCTAGCCTATCAATTTGTTGTTTTGTGATATTTGTCCAGGTTTCACATCTGTACAAAATCTTTGGTATTAGGATTGTTTCAATTACCTTTATGCGTACTTCTATTCTGTTTGCATCAAGGATTGGATTTTTTAAGAGTGTTACCATTTCGTATATTATTTTATTTCCGCTGTTACACTTCTCATTGATGGTGTCTCTAAGTTACATTTGTCATTTACTATATTTCCTAGGTACTTATATTTAGCTGTTTGTTTCATAGGCAGGTTGTTTAGCTTAACTTTTTCTTCATCTTGTTTTGTTCTATTAAATTTAGTGCATATGCATTGAGACTTATCCGCATTATATCGGAGCAAATGTTTGTCTTGAAAGTCTTGAGCAACCTTCAGCATGGAATTCATAGTGGATTTATTTACGGATATTAGTAAGATATCATCTTGATATAGTAGATATGGAATTGTAATTGGTTTTGAAGTATGCTTTACTCAATTTATTCCAGAGTCTGGTATCTCTTGTACAGGAAAATTATGGAGCCTGGTAAAAATCTTTTTCATGGGCGCACCCCTAAACAAATTTAAGTCAAGTACCCCCAGGATGGCAGATTTACTCCTTTGAATAATGAACAAGTAATCATTAACAACAACCAAATCCATTTTCTGAGTCAATGGCAGATTTGAAAGCGGCTAGCATTTCATCATCGCTGTTGATATGTACTGGCAGTCTAAGAGTCACTCCACATGTACTGACTGTAGGGAGACATTTGCAAGCAGTACCAGTTTTGGATGGTGGGCATTCATGAATGAATTCAATGAAAACTTCTGTTGTGACTCCTAGGATTGGCTTTGATTCACTTCCTGTTAGAAATTGGATCAATCTTTTGAATGACACTGGGGACATCTCTGAAAGAAAATATCAACTTTATGCTCTTTGTAACTAATAACAGTATAGGCAGATGTCATATCAAAAGAAAAGCAATAGATCAATTGATTGTGGTCCTCTGGTACTTGTATTATGACAAGAAACATGTGCCAGCTAAGTCAGTATTTTGCTCTGCATTTTACTTTTACCTGTGCTGGAAACAAATCACCTGTCACATCTCACATCATTTTGTGGCAAATTGATTGCACACATACATACATGTCTCATTCAAGAGCACCAATAAATTCGGGGGGGGGGGGGGGTTCTTCACTACCCACTCATATGGGGATGTGTGTCAGTTTTGGGGTGGTTTGGGGTGGATGTACTTTTTGTAGAAATATTCTGGGATTGGGGTCTGATTTCACAAGATATTCTGAGAATGCTCAGATTTGGGATAAACAACAATTTCACTATTTGTTTTGTTGTGAAAACACTTGTCAGAAACCTCATCCATATTCTGTGATTGGGTCTCAAAATCCCGCCTTTATTCTGGGATTGGGTCATAACAGTGCACACCCCTATATGACCCACCAGTGAAGTGCCCTCCCCCCTCCCTGGGCAATAAATTCTACTACTGGCATTAGTGTAAATGGGCCTTGCATCTTACATTTTCTATAATATATCTAGCACCTGCAGAAGTTCTTGTCATAATAAATTTTATAAATGCATGTGAAATAAATGTACTTGATGAAGAAACACTTACCATCATTGAAACATTGCTCCAAGAAGTCCAAAAAATGCTTTAAGGAAGCTACTTCCACAGACTTTCTGTTGCTGCCTTCAGGAGAAAAGTTGGGATTCAGCAACTTCTGAAACTCTCCAAAATCCCATTGAAACATGTTGTCATTGCCACAAAAGACATTAAGGAAGATGCTTGGGTGTTTCCTGATCTGGTCCAGTAAGCCATAGGTTTTTAAGCCAGCAGTCAATTCATTGAGAACTGACAGTTGCGGTTCAATCTTTGCCTTGATAAAAATTGACCTAAACGGAAGTATACATAGTATATTTAGACTAAACGGACGAGATATGTTTTGAGACGTAAAATATCAAGAATAAAGCTATACTACTTCCTTTGTCTGTTTTTTAAAACTTCCCATGAATGGGCATATGTGGTCAGTTATAAGCTTTAAACCTCAAATACAGTATGAAGTCTCAATGTCTAGGATGCAGAACTACAATTGTACCCACAAGTGCTTTGGGAGGCAAGGGTTGTTACCACGGAGGGGGGGGGGGGGGCCCGGCTGAATTGTGGGATGGGGTCTGCCACGAGCATATTCAAAGTGGTACTGTTGGCTAGACTACTTATTGCAACAATGATACCCTTGGCTAGACTAATATAAAAAAAATCAAACCCTTGGCTAGATTCATTTCCAAGCCTTTCAAGTTATCTCAAAACTTTTAGTTTGAACTCAGAAATCAAGTATTTCATTTACACTTACAAAAGGTCGATTAATTCTTTACTAGTTAATCATCAACAAAACTGGGTTGTCAGGATGAAATTCGTACTTTCGAAGGCCTTGTTAAGAATCAAAACACAAATTAGCTGAAAATATGACCGTTTCCAAAACCAATATTGTCAAAAATGTACCCTTGGCTAGACTAGAAGTCCAAAAAAATTTTCTTGTAACTTACAATGTCTATAAAATGTAGTTTAAAATGATTGTCATCGTTTCCCTCATTCTCCGATTTAAAATCTAACTTCTCTTTAGCTTCTAGTGAAGGCATATCAAAGGAATTAAGTGGCCAGGTATTTTTTGCATGAACCAATATAACCAGCATCACACAAGTACAAATGTTAACTGGTTAAAATTTCCTTGGGCAAAAAGTTTCTATTTCTGCCTGAGAAATAAAAGTCAAGTCAAAGCGTTAAATCATGGTATGGCTAAATTTCAGTTACAAACACACTAATCACCACCAAACTATCAAAAGAAACAGTTGCATACTTTTTTTAAAGCAGGGATCCTTCAATCATACAAATACTTACTGCAAGATGCTAGACTTTTTGTCCAAGTTTGCTTTCATGGGATTGCCCCTATAACCAACTGAGTCCAGCAGCTCTAATCCAGCTTCACTTGTCACAATTTCTTTAACTTTATTATCATCACAGGCTTGGGAAAGCTACGAGATCATAAAATCCAAGAGACAATTTTTTACCTCAGACTCAAGTGCACAAACAGTAATTTATACAGTATCTAAACTAGAATTCTGACCAAAATTCTTGAGACATGTTGCTTTTAGAGGAAATTCCAAGTTAAGACCCCCCCCCCCTAACCTCCATTGCAATGTTGGGAGATAATGGAAATGTCATAGATGACTTCAAAACCATGTGTTCATCCATCAAATCAACATTGAAATGGAGGAGGGAGGTCTTCAGCAGTGAAAGGTAGTAGTTTGCAGGCAGTGAAGGTACTTTCAACACAAATGCATTTGTCTCAATGAGTTTGGATGAGATTGTAGATAAAACATGAATCCGTGTCTGTTGTATCTCTCAACAACCAAAACCATTATCATAAATAGATTTTAGCTTAAAGTCTTAATTTGAAGCATTCTTCAGATTGCAAATACATAGAACCTTAAAAAGGTGGCATATGAACAATATAGAGTTTGACTACAACAATGCATACCTGCAATTTCATACATTGGGTTAGCAACATGTTCAGAATCAAAGGAATTGTTTGCAAACATAGCAAATAATCATTTTCAATTCCAGCACAAAAGATCGTATGCTGCAACAAACTGAATTTTAGTTTACACATTGAAAACCCCTGGTATCAGTAAATGAAATCATAGTTAAATTATCAGCAATCATACTGTGATCATCAATGCAATGAAATATATATATAGAATATCAAAGGTCAATTTAATCTCTAATTTCAAGACAATTTACAATATTACTTGATGATGCTAAAAATGGCAGCAGGGAACCTTGGTACAAATACAAGATGCATTGCATTTTCAACCGAATTCCTATAGAATTGTTCATGATTCTTAATTCGGAGCAATGAATCTTGTGAAAAGGGTTCTTGCTGACATATTTAGCCTTATCTTATTACCTCTCCATAAATCTCACTGTAGCAAGAACCAGGAGGCAGAGTACTTGGGAGGGAAGTCGTAACACTCTGTAAACCACTAGAAATATATGTATAAAGCCACTGTGAAAGGAAACAGGGTGCTGCACCACCATTGCAAACACTAGCAGCAAAAAGATGTCCTATGCTCATCACAGTTCCATCGGCAACACTGATTGTTCCACAGCATGGCTCATATCCAATGTCATCAGTCCCAACAAAATAACAAGACTTGACTTCCTTGATAGCCTCTGCAAGGATTAAGATGGAATTAGTCATTCATGAATGATTTATAGCTGTCTTCTTGTGGCTTTATCATATACATATACCAAGTGAGTCAGAAAAACGTGGGGTATTTAGGTGGGGTTTCTGACTCACCTGGCAATACAATTTATTTTTATCCCCAAAAATTAACTCTAGCATTACTTTGTTCTTATGTTTCCTTTGTTCAAAACAATAGACTTGCTGGCTTTTGCCCAAAATGTAAGCCTCAATTTTCTTCTGAAATTGGCCTTATACAAATACAAAGATTGGAACAAGATCATCATCAATTTTATCATGCAAAAACTTCAAGAGTCTGGGCTGCAGGTTAAAAGTTTGGCAGCTCTAAGAAGCTGATGTGTGATGTGCTCTAGCTCCATTCCTTTCTTCAAGCGTTTGCTCTATAAACCCAATCATGTATACCTGTGCCTTGGGAAAAGCATGGTTTGGGAAAAGTAATTTTCTAAAAAGCATAAGAATTTAATCTCCTGTATGTCATCAGTCATACAGTATTTGTCTCTTACTGTTGCACTGTTAGCAAAAAGATGATAGTAAGAAGTTTATAAATTCATGTACTATATTATGTTCCAAACATAATTGCATTTCTAGAGTGAGTTCCCTTCGTAAAGACTAAAATATTGTCTTGATCGACAGAGATCTATTGTTTGAATATTTTGTAGAATCTTACGTGAATAAAACTCTCTTGATACTCCACCAGAGTCAATGCCTGCTTCACCAACATAGTAAATTCTGTATGTTCCACCTTGCTTGTCTTTGTTCCAGGACTTCTTGAAGAATTTACTAAAATCAGCAAATTCATGACCCCTTCTGATGTTCAGAGTTACATCAGTGTCACTCTTGAATTGGCAGCCAGCTTCTCCTTGTTCAACTCTGTAACCTTCCGCTTCTTCATCAGAGCTTTGAAGTGCAATGAATGGTGTTTCCTTGCTTTGTAGACAAGAATCGACATGTTCTTCAATCATAGAAACAATAAATTTCTTGTTACAGACAGGGCATCGGGTCTTAGGCACACCAAAGAAGCTGTTGTAGCCTTGCTCTGTTGTTGTTGTTTGGCTAGTTGTTGTTAATGTCTGCACATTGTTGATTGGGTCTTGGCTAAATTCAGGTGCATGTGACATGACATCAGCAAAACTAGGAAATTGTAAGTCTGCTAAATTGTCCATGCTCTGGAGCACGAAATCAGTTTCCAAATCAACAATTTCATCTTTTACGACAATAACTGGGGCCTGTTTGTGAGATTCTGGGCCGTCCCTTCCTCCTTCAAAGTCACTTTTGCGGCAAATGTAAAGATCCAGCTTTGAGTACGGTTTCGAAAGCTCCTTCTTATAATCTTGAACAGTGAAGGACTTTCCACTGCCTGGCACCTCTGTGGCTAACTTTTGATCCGGATACAGCAGCACGTACTCATCTGCACTGCAAAAGTACTGATCATGATCAGAGTGTTTCGTAATAGCAGCATCAAGGACCTGTTGGTAACCAAAATGTTTCTCCACTCTTGTTGGCAATTTCGACCCCCTATCATTTGAAACCCCCCCTTTCTGATCATTTTCACTTGCAGTGCCTATGTTTACCAATACGCTTTCGTTGTTCTGCTTCCTTGTATTTTGCCCTTTGGCTTGTCCATGGCGATCTGTCCTAGGCCTGGTGGCCCGGTCTGCTTTTGCGGGATCATCGTTCCGTCTTTTTCTTTCGAAACGGGATACCCTTTCTTCAGTTTTTCCAGCCATGAATGAGGCAAGGGAAGGTGTAGCTGTAGCTGACCCATTAGCTGAATCTTTAACTTCCTCGACCTCGATTATCTTACCACAATGCACACAAAATCTGTCACCATCTTTTACTTTTGAACCACAAGCTGCACAAAATGAATGCGCCATTTTGTTGCTGGCGAACTGACGAATGATCATTTTCGCGCGCTTTTCTCTATTTCGAGATTTTGAAACATATTTCAGGATTTGGAAATATATTTTGCGATTTTGAAAAATATTTCAGGATTTTGAAATATATTTTGCGATTTTGAAAAATATTTCAGGATTTTGAAATTTATTTCAGGATTTGGAAATATATTTTGCGATTTTGAAAAATATTTCAGGATTTGGAAATATATTTTGCGATTTTGAAAAATATTTCAGGATTTTGAAATTTATTTCAGGATTTGGAAATATATTTTGCGATTTTGAAACATATTTCAGGATTTGGAAATATATTTTGCGATTTTGAAAAAAATTTCAAAAATATTTCAGGATTTGGAAATATATTTTGCGATTTTGAAAAATATTTCAGGATTTTGAAATTTATTTCGAGATTGCTAAAAGTATTTCGCGATTTTGAAAAATATTTCAGGATTTTGGAATTTATATTGAGATTTTGAAATTTATTTCGAGATTTTAAAATATATTCTGTGGAGTTGGAAAATATACGTTGAGATTTAAAAATCGTTATTGGGATTTGGAAATATGATTGGAGATTTTGAAATATTGTTTGCGATTTAGAAATAGATTTGTGGGTTGGCCCTTATCGGCCACCATACAACCGCGACTAGGCCCACTGCAACTCAAAGCACGCGAAAACCTGTTTCAAAACCATCACCCACGAAAGGAAAGAACCCAACAACACAAAAATCTTCACCAAGAAAATCTCCCACTAAAGCTACAGAAAAAAAAGTTGCCGGGGATAAGAAACCCTTGCGCAAAGATGTTCCTCTTACGAAAGAAGATAAAGCTGCTGTCAAATTACAAAGTCATTTCAGAAAACTGCTTGCCAAGAAATTTGTTGAGAAGAAAAAATTGGAAAAAGAACAGTACGAAGAAATGATTGAAAAATTACAAAGAGAGGTAGCATGGTCCCAGCATGGTATACTTTTTGGAAATCAGCATAAATTTTGGATGTTGCAGAAACGAGGAATGTTTCCTTCCTAAAATGTATCAATGACAATGTTACATAGAAACATTGACAAACATCTGCCTTTCTCAATCTCGGGCAAAAATCCACCCAAACATCCACCTTCCTGTACGCTGACACGTATTTTTTTATAAGAAACTCAACTCTCAGATCGCCAAAAATTAAGAAACTCCAGTATTGGGAAAATTCCTTAGTTTCTTATAAAAAAGATACCTGTATGCATAGTGTATGCATATTGTTGATTCTGATAAAGAATCCCTTGTTCAAAATATGCAATTTCCTGCAGATTGGTTACTTGGGTAACTTTAGATAATTTGGCATGGCAAACAAACAGTTTTGAACTGGTAGATCAATAACCTTCTATGAACAGGCTTTGCATCCAAGTTTATTAATGGGAAAAATAACTAAATGTTTCATATTCTAGTTTTCATTCTTTCAATGAATTCAGATTTATGACTTTTTGAAGTGTTAAATTTGAAAAAAATTTCCTCTTCTCCATCTGGTTTTTATTGGCATTCTTTACAAGAAGATTCTTTTACAGGCTTGGCTTGAAATTGTCAAAAGAGAAAGAGAAGAAGCAGAAAGAGAAAGGCTGAAAGAGGAAGAAGAGAGGAAGAGAAAAAGGGAAGAAAACAAAAGAATGAAAGTCATTCTTGAAGCTGCTTTTGATGGAGACAAACAAACAATTTTAAATGTCTTGGATGAGGTATAATGCTATGAAAATTGTAAAACTTCAGTAGAACAAATAGTAATCACAATGATATGACATTCAAAGTTGTCAACAAAGAAACAAAGAATGAAAGTTATCTAAATTTCTAAATTTTTTTGAATAACCGAAGTGAAAATTTCTTATCTATTCTGTCAGTCGCCACCAAATGAAATGTTTTTACTTTGAGTGTACTGTACCCATATTTCTTTATAAGAGACTGAAATATTTGAGCCAGTTTCTTCAAATTATCAAATTTTCAGTACTTGGAGATTCTTACAAATGTTTCAAAACAATCGTGTTTGAAGCCTTTCCAATAAACAAGTTAAAAAGAAGTAGAAATATGCTAAGGATTCAAGTTCATTTTTTGACAATCTGAAAGCTCTGAAAGTTTCTTATAAGCAGTTTAAGATCCAAGTTATCAGATTTCTCTATTTAATCTTCTTTTCATTTGATGATTGCAATTGTAAAAGAGGTGTGAAAGGTTATGTTGCCATATCTGAATGTTTTAAATGGTTTTAACAACAGGACATTTTCTTTTGAAGGCAAAGAAATATGACATTCAGAACCTAAAGTCAACTGGGCCTGCTCTTGAACTTCAAATCATAAGGCATCAAATGGCACTTGTGGAATGCAAAGATGCTAATAGCAATACCCCATTGTCAGAAGCCGCAGCAGGTGGTGACGGAGAGACAATTGAATTTCTAATTAGCAAGGGTGCTGATGTGAACACTGTTGGTGCATTTAGAAGAACGCCACTGTACAGGGCTGCATTTGGAGGGCATTTACATGCTCTGCAGGTAAACTAATGCTTGGAATTTTAAAGGTTCAATTACCAAATTTAGATGAATTTACAAATTCACTTGCTAAATAACTGATTTCCAAAATTGCAATATCTGAATACTTAAAAAATCAATTTTTGGTAGAATCAGCCAAAAAACAACAGCCTGCATGTGGACACTCGCCTCGGACCCGACAGAAACGAGGAAGAAAACCTATCATAAGGACACTGGAATGATTAGAGTTATCTGTTTCAGGTGTTACTAGAAAATGGTGCAGATCCAAGGAAAGTAGCAGAGGATGGAAATTCTCCAGAACAGGTAAGAGGAGTCTTAATTTTGCAGGATCCTGATGTAGCAAAATCGAGATAAAATAATTCAGATTTCAACGATTTGTCCTTTTCCTTTAAAGTTGCCTTAAAATCGTTATCAACCCGCATGACCTGAGATATATAGCGCTTGTCTATAAATAGGACATAGAAACACCTAATACGCTCCATTGTTTTCTTTGACTTTGCTTTTTTCCGCCACTCGCTGGATTATCAAATACAATAGGCTATTTATAAACCTGTGAGATCTCATCTTTTAACTCAGGTTATTCGCTTTAAACACCGTAATCTATGGAAAGAAAAGTGTGAACTCCTGTAAATTAACCTGTAATCAGGGAGAAAACCGTGAAGAGAAACAATGAATTGATCCGGAACCCCGAAAGGAAAGAAAATGAGTTAATAGCTGCAATGAAGATAGCAAAATGTTGAATAACCAAAAACACGTTTCGAACGAAAGTATGAACCGAACTGACAAGTGTGTGCGACGAAACACGTTTTTGGTTGTTCAACGTTGCTCCTTATTGCAGCTATTAATTAATTTTCTTTCCTTTCACGGTTTCAGCTGTTTCTCTTGCAGGATTTTATACCTTTCTTGATTTTTGTTTCCTAGATTGCATCTTCACCTGACCTTGCAGAATTGATTGCGACTTGGGATATCCAAGAAACGGAACGATTATTGGCAAGAAATGAAAAGATTAAGCAAGAGAGGTGCCAGGTCGAGAAAGAGTTTTTCAAAAAGCAAACTAAATTGTAAGTAGTCTATTGATTACGTCGGAATATCGTGCTATGTAGACATGCACAAACAATCTTTTTGAAGGCGTGTTGTACAATATTTCTGTTAAAATAAACATTTAAGATAAAATTAATTTTACTTTGAACAGAATATGATTAAAACACATAGACATTAATGTAGGCATATGATTTGAATATTGAGAAATACACCGAGTTTTGTCGAGTGTCAATGTCGGTAACAAAATCGATACAATTTTTCGGTAGAATTTGTAATGACATTGAAATCGGTAATCGGTCGTTTAACATAATAGGTAATGCACTGCATAATTTCAGTTAATTATAGATTCTTTCAAAATAGAATCACGAACTTAGATATCTAAATTTACTTCATAAAATCAGTCACCCCTTTCCAGAGTTACGTGATTCTATTTTGCTTGGATTTTTTGTACGTATTTATGTTATACTCATAAGAAAGAGCAACATTCCATTTTATTTTGAAGATTTTTCTTCTAATGATTTATTCCTCATTTCATCTAGACTTTCTGACGAAATTGCTGAGGCTGAAAAGGCATTTAAAATCAAACAAAAACAGGTGAGCTTTCTTGCTTTTCAGAATCAACTAGGCTTACATCTCAGAAATGTTGGACTTCTCCTGAACCTTCCATCAAAACAATAGGCAATCTTCTCACTCAAACACATTTCGCTCCCCTCAAGAATTGAGAATCAGATCTTTAAAAGCAATGACGTATTTGATCTGATACTTTTGTAAAGATCTTTTTAAGCCTTTAGGGAATAAGATGCATCTACATGATGCTCAAAGTGACGAGATTGCTTTTAAGGGGATTTTCATCAATAAAAGCTTATGTTTACAAAGCTCAGAAGAGCAGAAGTTGAAATCACAAGAAATGCTTCAGTCTTTGGGCTAACAACCAAAATTTGATTGATTGATTGATTGATTGATTGATTGATTGATTGATTTGATTGCAATACCCCAAATACTCTCCGCGCAAAACAAATTTTGAAGATGTGAGATTCTTATTGATCCATCTGGTAATATTTCATATTTTTGCTATCTTCTCTCTGTTATCTTGCCTTTTTAATTGCAGCTACGGAAGGCATTCGAGGAGTTAAATAAAAGAATATACGAACATGATAAATGTGCATTGACCAGCCAATCGAAAGCTCAACTTACTCTACAGGTAAAAAATATTGTTTTTTGGGTTAAATTTTTGGAGAAACAGCATTTGTCTGTCCAGTTGAAAGATCGTTCAAGCCCTTCCAAAAGTGGTAACTAAGTTAAGAGATAGCAAAAAACATGAAAGAAGCATAAAGATGTATCAAGGAAATTGCACGAAATGAGTTAAAAGAAGGGAGTACCGTTCAAAATTATCGTGATTGATTGATCTAATGTTAAGAGTCATGGCGCAGTAGTTTAAGGGCAGTCTATCACGCATTTGATTGGCTGGTAGTGACAATACAAAGAATAGGACATTTGAATGGCTGCTAATCCCCTGACTTTCTACGACCGTAGAAAGTGATAACGATCAGCCCTTCTCTGTTTCAAATACACAGATTCACAAAGAAATTCGTTGTGTTGAGCTCTGACTCTGTTGCAGCCAATCAGCTACGTGATAGACTGCCTTTAATCCTCTGATTTTGCTGCCAAAACAGTCAGGCGGACAGAGTTCGATCCCACGTAGAGCCCCACCACTTGAGCGTTATGACAAGGAAACATTCGTTACTTTCTTTCGTCCGATTAATTTACATTGTTTGTCCATGACAAGGGGTCGTGGACTCAATTAGGTCTTCTCTGTTTCTGCGATCCCAGTGCTTTGGCGCTAAAAACGTAACTTCACCTTAACCTTTGAAACCTTTGATTATTTTACATTGTTTGCCCACTAATAATTCAATTTGTTTTGTCAGGCTGTGCACGATGCAGAAGCCGATCTTGCCATTGCAAAACAAGAAGAACAAATCATGAGAGAAAAATTATCTGGCGTAAGTAAACAGAGTTTTTATTTTAAACTTGAGATTCACCTTGAACTAGGTAGAGTTTTGTAAAACAGAAGATTCCAAAAATCCTTTCCGATCAACAATTTTTTAAATTCTTACTCTTCTAGCTTAAACTAAGATTGAGGGAAGAGATGAGTGGTGGGAAAGATCAGCAAGGTAAGTTATATTTTGTCGTTCATTTTTTTTCTACTTATTTCTTTTTAGGTTCATTTTAAAACAAAGTTTATCATAGTTTCACAATTGATATTTCTTAAAAGGAAGTGTTTTTGAAAGTGTACTAAAATTAAGGACCATAATTATATTTTTAACAGTGGTATCGAAATTCCAAGGTAGATTACCGGGAACAAACACTGAAATTTGTTTTTCTCGTTTTACACCTACGAGTTTAAAAGTTCAAATCTTCCTTTTTAACCAGTAATCTGCCTTAGCTTTGTTGTCTGTTTTGTGTAATGTATCTTTAATTTTGTCGTCTTTGTTCTTTGTTTTGTGTATTGAAAATTAATTTGAATTGTAAGTACCATCCATAGTGAAGACCCGGTGACTTTATGTCTTTCTTCACTATGGATGGTACAGTGTAATGTAAGTATAAATATTGTAGTTTTTTAATCTTGATAGAAAAAAAAAAGATTCCAACTTGCATTGAATTTTGTTATACAGTACGACGAGATTTTCAATTTCCTGTCTTTTCTATTATTTGACTTCATTGGTTCGTGCATTTGGCATTTAGAAATGAACTGATTATTAAGCCTCTGTTTAGATCCTGTGGCAGAAAAGGGTGTCAAATGCAATTTGAAGGAACTTGATGATGTTCTAATGAGAGATGTTGGGGGAAAGATAAAAACGGACGGAAGGTATAGTTATTTATTTAATTAATAGCTTTTTATGTGTACCTTTGTACCTTAGATTGTAGTACTGTTTTTATGGAAGGGCCCCTATTATTAGACTGACTACTTGAGTCTCATTTTTCCGCATTGAATTGGATGATTTTTATGGCTTCAAACTGATTGAGTCCTTGTATGAGTGAAAATATAAACATCAGATAGCAAACTTTGAACCAAGACAAGGAATCACGTCCTCAGTTTAGTAAATTATATCTTCAACGCCTAATTCAGTTTGATTTCAATGGCTTGACTTTTGTCTTTGATTTCAGGTTTTCATCTTTGAAATTGAGGATGAATTTCGGAGCATGGACTGCAAATTTTTGTTGCAAACTAGCAAGTAATCTAAGCAGAGAAAATGTGGAATGGAATTGATAATGGCAATCTTCAAAATTGTTTAAGATATCCGCATAAAATATAAAAAAAATTCCGTTCGTTTCTTGTCTTGCTGCGTTTAGTTAAGGAAGCTTTGTGATTTACATATGAATATTTAACAACATTGTAAAGGCATTCGGCTAAGTTGATTGACGACTTTATGAGCCTGAAAAGGTATGAGGATTTTTTATTGAAGGAATTCCGTTAGTAACATCAAGGCTCTATTCGTTTCGTAAAAGTTCTGCTCGCATCTCATGAGGCTCATAAAAATCGTTATAAATTCAATATTTTTTTGTAGATGGCCATTGATTATAGATCCATCTGGCCAAACAACAATTTTTCTGAGGTACAGAGATACGAATTATGTAAATGCATTGAACATGACAGAAATGGATGCAGAGTCATTGAGAAAGGCACTCATTGGAGCAATACGGTTAGTTTCTTTAAAAAATCACTCGTTTATATCTGGTTTGTGGTATTTTTAGCTTAAAGAGATGAAAATGTCATCTTCTTTTTCTGCAAATTTGTAATCTTGATAGCATAGGTTAATGTGACAAACCCAGGTATCGGCCAAGTTCCAATCATGATAGAAAGTTCCTCGTTTTCGTTTGGTAATGAGTCACGCTAATGATGCATAGGTCCCAAATCTTTAAAAAGGTTGGTGTAAATTCTATGATCTACTTCTTTGAACTGAATAGCTTCAACGAAACTTTAGCTATTTCACTATGATTCTAGCGTTGAAGTTTTCTGAACTCTTTGATATTTTCAGAATTGTAGTGTGTTTAAGTAACGAGGCTGTGTGATTGTTTTTTCGCCTCTTAATTGCTGCTGGCCTCTTTATCGTGTACTCATGCATTGAAAATGGCATGAGAACACGATATAGAGGCTTGCTACGATAAAGAGGCGAAAAAATGATCACACAGCCCCGTTTTCGTTTGCGCGATATGACGTCACTTCGCTCAAATGGCGTATTTGAATACGTGATTTCACAAGGAGAAGGTGAAAAATAGTGGAAAAAATATCATACATCATATTCATAGCAGTATTATCTTGTATTTTATCATCAATCATACCAACCCCGGACTTGTCCTTTAAAGTATGTAGAGTATTGAAAGAACCGTTTGATTGTCAACTTCTGGAGATTTTTGGTCACTCGGTGTGATATGATAGGTATTTGCAGTTTCCACTTTTTCAAAGTATCACGCTTTAAAACTTTGCATCTTAATCTAACTTGATACTTGAAAAATTCTTAGATATGGAAAGTTCTTAGTGATTGATATGATGCAAGTGGACATGCTAGAAGTTATAGAAAATAGAATGGATGAAATATTGAAAGGATTGTTCAAGAATTTGGTCGATAAATCTATTTTACAGAATGAAAGGTAAGCAATAAACTTTTAGATATTCTGCAAAAGAATCTAAATCATGCGATATTTTTGTACATTTTAATTTTCAAATTTTCACCATAGTGATAGAAGCTGCAACGCAGTTCAATCAAACCTTTCGTACAAGAATGTATAAAAATATCGCTCCATCCAGTCTCCTTTTGTAGAATTGTTGAAACGTTCATGAAATATGTTTTCAACATGATTTTCAAAAACCTGTAGGATGTCTGAGAAAATTTTCTTCTTTTTCATCAAATATTCCAAATCAAGAACAAAAGAAACTGATTTACTCCAAGGTAACTTTACTCTGACTCTTTAAGACCTTTGATTGATTGTAGACACATCAAATAGGCCATCCATAATCAGTGAAAGTTTTAGTTTGCCTGCAAGCTACAACCAGGGGCCCCGGGAGAACTACTTAATAAAAACAGTTGAAGATTGCGTCTTCTTTGAGATTCACTTCGTTTTTAATTGATCAAGGAGTAAAATGATTACTTTCACGGTTAGGGGATTAGTTTGAAGGGTTGATTGTAGACACATCAAATAGGCCATCCATTCAGTGAAAGTTTTACTTGAACTACTTAATAAAAACAGTTGAAGATTGCGTCTTCTTTGAGATTCACTTCGTTTTTAAATTAACACTGTCAACAATTCAAGCAGCTAGATTCTTTTACCCTCACTTTTTTCAGAATTCTTGCAGAAATCAAATTCGTTATTCTGAAGCTCTTTCTCAAAGGCTTCATCGGGGCTACAGCTTACAGGTTAGGTGCAGGTTAGTTGCAGGTTACAGGTTACAGGTTACAGGTTACAGGTTACAGGTTAGGTGCAGGTTAGTTGCAGGTTACAGGTTACAGGTTAGGTGCACTGGTTACAGCATATGATGGTAGAATCATACGAACGTCGAAAAAGAAAACGACTGTAACCTGTCCTCACTGCTCAGTACATTCAGAGTTTGTTGGTTGAACTCTACCTCTCTTTTTGAAGGTACCTCTCCATGGTTCGTGATACCGATGGACCAGAATACGTCAAAGAAAAATTCGCAATTTCTAGAATCGAAGGGTTCAAACTTATTCTAATCACAAACATGTGGAATCCACCTGAACAATGGTTAGATACTTTTTATCCTATTAAAGTTATCATTTCTTCTTAATTTGACTGAAAATTTGCGATGGGTAGCTTTTAGTGTAGTTTTTAGTGTTTGGAATTATCAGGGATGTTGTAAAGTTTTTTACCACTTGAAAATGTCCCCAAGGAAATAAACATAGGATTTTTGTTCTTTATTTCCATGCTCCCCTTGGTATCGTTGTGTGGTAGTTTATTCGTATTCACATTGGAAAACATGGGAAATATAACATTTAATTTTGAAACTGTCAACTAGGCAATGCAAGAATGTAAACTGTAAACATGATAATTTTGGTAGAAATGAAAACGCTGTTTTTGAAACAATGCGCACACGAAAATTTTCCCCCAAACCCCACACACGTATTTTTTATAAGAAACCGCTTATAAGAAACTCAGACTCTCGGATCGCCAAAAAATAAAGAAACTCCAGCATGCATTTCTTCATTTTCACTTGTTTACTGTATCATATTACTCAGAAAGTACTTGAGAAATGTCTCAACATTGGAAAGGCTTCAAAAATACCTCGTTTTTGAAATGTTGAGGCACATGTGGGCACAGATCTGACAATTTTAAGCAAAACTTTCAGTACTGGCCCAAGTTCTTAGTTTCTTATAAAAAAAACGTACGGGTAGTCTCCCACATACCATAAGAGTTCACCAGTAAAAAAATGCTGCCACTTCGAAACATTGACCATTTTAAAGAATATGTTAAATACTTTGATCTGACACCAGTACAGCAAACTCCCGGGGGGGTACTTGATTTACGAAAATACGGGGACGTGCCGCTGGAAAATCTGAAAAGGCACCCTGTCCCGGAGTAAAATTCCCGAAAATGATACCCTGTCCCGGAGTAAAACTTTAAAAACAATACCCTATTCTTGGGTTTCTTCATACAAAATTGTAGCCTTCCCTGGGAATTTGATAAAAATTTGATCGAAATCTATCAGAAAATGCGGAAATGTTGCCATCCAAACGATTTAAATCATATTCGCAGAGTGCAAATGGCTTAAAACGACGATACGTAGTCAATTATACAAAATATGGACCCTGTCATGGAGCCGACCATACAAAAGTGATACCCTGTCCCGGAGTAGGAATCCTGAAAATGATACCCTGTTCGGTGGCACGTCCCCGTACTGAAAAATATATGAGTACCCCCCCCCCCCCCCGGGAGCGAACTGCCGTGAAATATTCAAAGGAAAGAAACAAGACATTTGAAATAGGACGCTGCGCTGAGCTCAGTTGCGATACTGCGAAGGAGAAATTCTCAACTCCTTTGTTCCCTGTGTATAATAAAATGGCCACATGACAACACAACAGCAACAACAATCGAACAGAACTGACACGAAAACACTTTTCCGTATCCTGTCTTGACGAAAGCAAAGACGAAAGATAAAGGTATTCTCTTGGTAAGTCAAGTTGTGTTTTATTGTTTACTTTCTAAATCAACTCAACTTTCTTACTTAGCTTTTCAATGATTGATCCATCAATTTTTAAAAGTTTACTTAACGTGCTTTTTGGGGATGATTTCTGGGTCCAATCCAGTAAATTTTAGTTAGTAGGCCCAAAAAAAGAAAGTTTATTTTATTCAAGCCCAACCACCAGGGATGCTCTCAAGAGTTAGAAAAATGTCTGGCAAACGATCGAGATGATGGACTATTAAGTATCAAGTTTGTTTATCCTAAGAGCGTGACAATTTTTACTACACAGATTGAATCAAGATTATAATAGTATCTGTTGTCATCACCATGATATTTTAAGAGTAATCCAAAATTCAATTTTTTACATGGCTGTATGTAGTGTAGTGTCTCCCCAGATACCTGGGCAAGAAAGTGATAAAGATTTCTGGAGTAAAAATTATTAGAAATTCATAAAAAGGTAAAGGTTGAGCAATGAAATCACCTAATTCTTTTATAGAAAATGGCTGCAAAGAAAATCCTTGTCACTGGTGGGGCTGGTTATGTTGGCAGCCATGCTTTGATTGAGATGCTGAACTCTGGATATGAATGTGTTGTTGTTGATAATTTAGTAAATGCACACACAGGTAAATTATCTAAAATTCAAATCACCAATATATTTGTCTGCCAAATTGTATTTATAAAAGTGCACTCTTTGATTTTGGAAAGCAAGATCAAAACATGAAGAAGATATTAATGCTGCCAGTAAAGTAGCCATGGTTGGTTTCTGTTCTTTGTTTCGTGTGAACTGTATAACTTATCTGGCAAGGTGAGTTTGAAGATAGGGAAAAGAAAGAGTTTGAGCTTGCAGAAAATTCTAAATCAGAGATTTTAGACCTACAAAATCATAGAATGCAGAAATAGAAGTACAGCTCAGAATGTAGAGCTCAGAAGGTGTTTTCATATGAAAAAATTATTGTCCAAGAACTGTTTGTTCAGAATTTTGGAACCTCCTTCCATGTCATTTCATTTTGCTTAATCATTGCAGAGAGCATGAAAAGAGTTGAAGAGATAACTGGCAAAAAGATTGAATTCCAGAAAGTAAATTTATTGGATAAAGAAGGTCTTGGTGATCTTTTTAAGAAGGTGAATTATTTATTTCTTAGGAATTTGTAAAAATTCTCTTTTTAGCATTCTTGTAAGTGCAGTTCTTGTAGTCAACTGGTCCGGAAGAAAAATTGTATTGCCATCATCTGTAATAAAATATAAATTGTATCTTTCTTTTCTGCTGATAAGCTTTTCTCCTGCAACGCAATGTTAAGAGGCCAAATCTCTCCAAATAGAGAAATGTAAAATAATCTATAAAGTATAATATGTTCATAATACTACAGGTAAAATCATTTGCAAATAGTACACCTTTGTTTTCTTTTCTAGCATCAATTCTTTGCAGTTATGCATATTGCTGGATTGAAAGCAGTTGGGGAATCTGTGGAAATTCCATTAGAATATTATCATAATAATGTCACAGGCACAATTTATTTGTTACAGGTTAGTACTGACTGACTGGGTGAGTAAATTGTATGTAAAATCACATTTGAAAATCATAGCTAACAGATAGAGCAATTCATGATCTGAAAAAATGTCAAGGCCCAGATGCTTAGTCTTAGATACTGTAGTTCCCTGATGACCTGGCAATATTTTTATCTGATAAAACAGTTGGATATTAAATAGAGATGTTTGACAAATAGAAATCACAATAATAATTGCAAACTTGGTAATAAAATGTTAAAAGAGAAATTTGACTCGAACCATATTGGAAATGATTAAGGAAAGAGTGACTGTCTGTTATTGACTATCATCTGTTTTATAGAAAAGCTGTGCCTGTTATTTTCAAAATGTTTAAAAATTTGACTATTGTTAAACCCATTATATTTACTTGCAACTGGTTTACATTCTATTTTGTGACCATCTTAGCCTGTTTTCAAAGAAAATTTGTTCTCTGCAAAGAGATGCTTCAATGTTTCTTTTCTTTCATTGTAGTGTATGAGAGATCATAAAGTTTTTAATCTGGTATTTTCATCTTCTGCAACGGTGTATGGAAAATCACAATATTTACCGTTAGATGAGAAACATCCAGTTGGGATTGGAATCACAAATCCGTACGGTCAAACAAAATTCTTCATTGAACAAATTATTAGAGATGTTGCTGCAACTGACAAGGTACTTCTGTGTTTTGTTATTTTATGTCAAAATTATCAATATATTTATCAACTGGTTGTTGACTTTTTTAATGATCAATGTTTGTGCATGCTTAGTCAAGAGACTATTGGTTCATCATTTCAATTTGCAAGCCTGAAGTTCAAATGTGATTTGAAGTTGCTTTTTCAAAGATTTTGGAAGATCAGAGATAAGATGGTCTTTTTAGTTTCATATTGTATGACTCGTGTTGAGAGAAAATTGAGTCAATAAAACAATTGTTGAAATGTTTATGCTTTTAAAATACGTTATTTTGCAGGCATGGAATACAATTTTATTACGATACTTCAATCCAGTAGGTGCCCATATTTCTGGAAAAATTGGAGAAGATCCTCAGGTAAATAACTGATCTCTGGTAGATAATTTTTTCAAGAAGTCTGTAATCATACTTGACAAATTTTGCACTCAGTGTTTGGCTAAATAGATAATTTCTGATTGGTTCAGATGATTCCTTTGATGCACTGTTGAGCAATTCTTTGTCTGTGAAGATTAATGATCAGTTGATTGATTTGATGTGCTTGATTGGCTGATAGAGTGATTAATTTTTAACACTTGATCAATGTCTTCATATTTTGTGAATCTATTCATTCTATTTTGATTTAGTCAAGTATGTCATAGACTTGCTCCAAGTCTATTTCTTTTTTCGTCAGTGATTCTTCTTTTTTCGTCAGTGATTCTTCTTTTTTCGTCAGTGATTCTTCGTTAGTAATTCATAGGAAATGCGAAGGAGCGTGCGGATGATTGAAAACGAGGCCGGAATTTCCTCTATATTTTGCATCCTTCGCATTTCCTCTATATTTCGCATTTACCAACATTTACCAACTAAGAATCCCTGACAAAAAAAGAAATAGACTTGGAGCAAGTCTAAGTATGTCAATAATTTTTTTATCGACTGATCTTTGTGAATGATTTTATTTGCATGTTTAGGGAACTCCAAACAATTTGATGCCATATCGCCTGATCTTTGTGAATGATTTTATTTGCATGTTTAGGGAACTCCAAACAATTTGATGCCATATCGCCTGATCTTTGTGAATGATTTTATTTGCATGTTTAGGGAACTCCAAACAATTTGATGCCATATCGCCTGATCTTTGTGAATGATTTTATTTGCATGTTTAGGGAACTCCAAACAATTTGATGCCATATCGCCTGATCTTTGTGAATGATTTTATTTGCATGTTTAGGGAACTCCAAACAATTTGATGCCATATCGCCTGATCTTTGCGAATGATTTTATTTGCATGTTTAGGGAACTCCAAACAATTTGATGCCATATCGCCTGATCTTTGTGAATGATTTTATTTGCATGTTTAGGGAACTCCAAACAATTTGATGCCATATCGCCTGATCTTTGCGAATGATTTTATTTGCATGTTTAGGGAACTCCAAACAATTTGATGCCATATCGCCTGATCTTTGTGAATGATTTTATTTGCATGTTTAGGGAACTCCAAACAATTTGATGCCATATCGCCTGATCTTTGTGAATGATTTTATTTGCATGTTTAGGGAACTCCAAACAATTTGATGCCATATCGCCTGATCTTTGTGAATGATTTTATTTGCATGTTTAGGGAACTCCAAACAATTTGATGCCATATCGCCTGATCTTTGCGAATGATTTTATTTGCATGTTTAGGGAACTCCAAACAATTTGATGCCATATCGCCTGATCTTTGTGAATGATTTTATTTGCATGTTTAGGGAACTCCAAACAATTTGATGCCATATCGCCTGATCTTTGTGAATGATTTTATTTGCATGTTTAGGGAACTCCAAACAATTTGATGCCATATCGCCTGATCTTTGTGAATGATTTTATTTGCATGTTTAGGGAACTCCAAACAATTTGATGCCATATCGCCTGATCTTTGCGAATGATTTTATTTGCATGTTTAGGGAACTCCAAACAATTTGATGCCATATCGCCTGATCTTTGTGAATGATTTTATTTGCATGTTTAGGGAACTCCAAACAATTTGATGCCATATCGCCTGATCTTTGTGAATGATTTTATTTGCATGTTTAGGGAACTCCAAACAATTTGATGCCATATCGCCTGATCTTTGTGAATGATTTTATTTGCATGTTTAGGGAACTCCAAACAATTTGATGCCATATCGCCTGATCTTTGTGAATGATTTTATTTGCATGTTTAGGGAACTCCAAACAATTTGATGCCATATCGCCTGATCTTTGCGAATGATTTTATTTGCATGTTTAGGGAACTCCAAACAATTTGATGCCATATCGCCTGATCTTTGTGAATGATTTTATTTGCATGTTTAGGGAACTCCAAACAATTTGATGCCATATCGCCTGATCTTTGTGAATGATTTTATTTGCATGTTTAGGGAACTCCAAACAATTTGATGCCATATCGCCTGATCTTTGCGAATGATTTTATTTGCATGTTTAGGGAACTCCAAACAATTTGATGCCATATCGCCTGATCTTTGCGAATGATTTTATTTGCATGTTTAGGGAACTCCAAACAATTTGATGCCATATCGCCTGATCTTTGTGAATGATTTTATTTGCATGTTTAGGGAACTCCAAACAATTTGATGCCATATCGCCTGATCTTTGCGAATGATTTTATTTGCATGTTTAGGGAACTCCAAACAATTTGATGCCATATCGCCTGATCTTTGTGAATGATTTTATTTGCATGTTTAGGGAACTCCAAACAATTTGATGCCATATCGCCTGATCTTTGTGAATGATTTTATTTGCATGTTTAGGGAACTCCAAACAATTTGATGCCATATCGCCTGATCTTTGTGAATGATTTTATTTGCATGTTTAGGGAACTCCAAACAATTTGATGCCATATCGCCTGATCTTTGTGAATGATTTTATTTGCATGTTTAGGGAACTCCAAACAATTTGATGCCATATCGCCTGATCTTTGTGAATGATTTTATTTGCATGTTTAGGGAACTCCAAACAATTTGATGCCATATCGCCTGATCTTTGCGAATGATTTTATTTGCATGTTTAGGGAACTCCAAACAATTTGATGCCATATCGCCTGATCTTTGCGAATGATTTTATTTGCATGTTTAGGGAACTCCAAACAATTTGATGCCATATCGCCTGATCTTTGCGAATGATTTTATTTGCATGTTTAGGGAACTCCAAACAATTTGATGCCATATCGCCTGATCTTTGTGAATGATTTTATTTGCATGTTTAGGGAACTCCAAACAATTTGATGCCATATCGCCTGATCTTTGCGAATGATTTTATTTGCATGTTTAGGGAACTCCAAACAATTTGATGCCATATCGCCTGATCTTTGTGAATGATTTTATTTGCATGTTTAGGGAACTCCAAACAATTTGATGCCATATCGCCTGATCTTTGTGAATGATTTTATTTGCATGTTTAGGGAACTCCAAACAATTTGATGCCATATCGCCTGATCTTTGTGAATGATTTTATTTGCATGTTTAGGGAACTCCAAACAATTTGATGCCATATCGCCTGATCTTTGCGAATGATTTTATTTGCATGTTTAGGGAACTCCAAACAATTTGATGCCATATCGCCTGATCTTTGTGAATGATTTTATTTGCATGTTTAGGGAACTCCAAACAATTTGATGCCATATCGCCTGATCTTTGTGAATGATTTTATTTGCATGTTTAGGGAACTCCAAACAATTTGATGCCATATCGCCTGATCTTTGTGAATGATTTTATTTGCATGTTTAGGGAACTCCAAACAATTTGATGCCATATCGCCTGATCTTTGTGAATGATTTTATTTGCATGTTTAGGGAACTCCAAACAATTTGATGCCATATCGCCTGATCTTTGTGAATGATTTTATTTGCATGTTTAGGGAACTCCAAACAATTTGATGCCATATCGCCTGATCTTTGTGAATGATTTTATTTGCATGTTTAGGGAACTCCAAACAATTTGATGCCATATCGCCTGATCTTTGCGAATGATTTTATTTGCATGTTTAGGGAACTCCAAACAATTTGATGCCATATCGCCTGATCTTTGTGAATGATTTTATTTGCATGTTTAGGGAACTCCAAACAATTTGATGCCATATCGCCTGATCTTTGTGAATGATTTTATTTGCATGTTTAGGGAACTCCAAACAATTTGATGCCATATCGCCTGATCTTTGCGAATGATTTTATTTGCATGTTTAGGGAACTCCAAACAATTTGATGCCATATCGCCTGATCTTTGTGAATGATTTTATTTGCATGTTTAGGGAACTCCAAACAATTTGATGCCATATCGCCTGATCTTTGCGAATGATTTTATTTGCATGTTTAGGGAACTCCAAACAATTTGATGCCATATCGCCTGATCTTTGCGAATGATTTTATTTGCATGTTTAGGGAACTCCAAACAATTTGATGCCATATATCAGCCAAGTTGCAGTTGGTAGAAGAAAACATTTGAACGTTTTTGGAAATGATTATGATACTAAAGATGGAACAGGTAGAACATGTTTATTTCTGTTGAAAATGGACCTCGGCCGTTTCTACAAAATTGTAACGAATAAGTTATTTTGGTACATGATGGAAAATCAAAATTAAATTCTATTGTTTGTAAGAGAGCAGCTAGCTTTATGAAAATCTTATTTGTTCAAAATCTTTGAAAGCTCTACAAGCAAGTTTGTACCTCCTTTTTGCATTAGAAATCTGCCATTTGCCAGCTAACTTAAGAGCTGCATTTAAAGGCACACTGTCGTGAAAGTGTTTGGTTATCTGGTTTGGTTTGCAGATCTTCACATAAAATCAGCAACAACAAAATCTGGTAAGGTTGTATTCGCCAAGCCTTTGTGCTTTGACATCATGCTTCCCTTCCCAAATAAGAGTAGTCAGTAGATCGTGGAGTTTATTTCTCTGGCCACTGAAATATCTGAAGCTTGCCTAAGTCTTTTCTTTTGGATTATCTTATTCACCCAATCAGTGCCACGACAGTTTGCCTTTAAGCAGGTCAAATGTCAGCCAGCAGATAATTTCAAGATGTGCTTGGATATTGTTTAGTTAGAGGAACAATAGTGTGTGTAGGTGCCTTTTTTTGTCCTGTTTATTGATTGCCTCTGTTCGGCTCCCTAAGGGGGAGTACTCTGGTATATTTAGGATTGAGGTGCTCAGGTTACTTTTTTGGGTAACAACTGATACAAGAATTGATTGTTTGGGTCAGTCATTTTTACAGTTATTTTTTTGGTTTCTTGAAATTCTGGTTTGCTTTTTTGGGTCTCATGAATGGAAAGCGAAACGTTACCGAAAGTACTATATTTTTGAGAAATCTTTATTAATGTTATATAGTTATCGGGGAGGCTCAATATTTATCGTTTTTAGGTCTCAAATATGGGAAAAAGTAAAATGGTTGAGAAAAATATAATTTACAAGTTAAAATCAAGCAACATTAATAGAATAAAAAACCTTAAAGATCTAAATACACTACGTGAAATGTATATGTTAAGGCGTGTATTCATTAGTAATTTTCGACATGTTATGTGAAAAAATTATTTCTTTGGGTTCAAGTTTATGGCAAAAATTATGTTTTTGGTTGATGGTGTGTACCCCAGCCTGGGCACCCCTATTCTAACTATACCAGGGTACCCCCTGGGTTCGGCATCGTCAGCTAACTTTAATCTTTCTCAACAAAAAACCATGACTTATCTTATCTTTCGACAGGAGTTCGTGATTACATTCATGTGGTCGATCTTGCATGTGGTCATGTTTGTGCATTGAAAAAACTTTATGAAAATTGTGGGTTTAAGGTCAGTTTTTATCTTCATTGTCTCATTTCATTATTCATAAAACTTTATTCATAGGCATCGTTCACGTTGCATGTCTGGATCACGTGGGGGATTCGAGTAGGGGGGTTGTAGAATTTTTTATTGTGAACGACAATGATAAAAGCTATAGTGCCAATCAATCGAACCATTCGTATGAAAATGGAAAAAATATCTCTCGAACCAGACTCCTTATAGAATAGCTAAAGCATAAAGGTCTTTTCGTTTCGTATCCAAAACCCCCGTGCAAGACCAAGATGCAATGCGAGTAGCGCCTTCGCATCCGACTGAATATATAGGAGCCATTATTATTGCGTTGATATCCTGGGAGCAGTGGCCTTCAAACGGGGGTTGTTTTCTTTTGACTTACCTTACCTGGTCAACTGGTGCAACCCCAGTTAAAATGCCCTTCTTCGAGCTTATTCGCTGTTCGCTGAAGCATATTGAATTTAGTATGCCTTTAGGAAATCACAGATAATATTTCTATAAACATTAGACTGTCATCTGTATGTTAACAAATGTTCCTTTTTTAGCTTTCCTGTGCACCCATCCTGTGTTCTAACAGTGATGCACAGTCGTTTAGGAAAGCGACTATGTTTATGATTGATATAAATTATAGATTCTTGTTGCTCCTTATAATCCTCAAAGGAAGAAATATGGTCAGTATGTTTGAAATGGATCTTGAATAGGGATCAAGGAAACTGTAGAAGAACAAGATAAAACACATGATGAAATCTTGTTTCAGATAATAGACCTTTTAGCTATTCTGAAAAATAATCTAACCAGAACGACATATTGAAAGGTTTTTTTTATTTTGAACGGTTCCTTTTTTTAGAATTTTCGAATGTGAACAATAATAATAGAAGCTCTAACGCCACTCAATCGAACCTCTTACGCCACTCAATCGAACCTCTTACGCCACTCAATCGAACCTCTTACACCAGTCAATCGAACCTCTCGCATAAATTATATAATAATATCGCTGGATCCAGGCTCTTTGTAAAATAGATCTATTTGCAGCTCAATTGTAACTCATTCTTGTTGTCTAACTGTTTAACTCTTTGTTTTGTAGATATACAATCTTGGAAGTGGGCATGGGTATTCAGTTTTAGAAATGGTTACTGCGATGGAAAAGGCCAGTGGAAAAAAGGTTCGACTTACATGCCATGTGATTTTAGCCAATTTTGTGTTACTTTTGCTATTATATTTTAAGAGCTATTATCACCCAGGGTCCGTTGCAAGTGCGCTGCAATTTTAGACTGTCTGAATATCAATTTTCGATCCACACTACAGACGTTGAACTGATGGAAAGTTTTATTTTAGTTGAACTATAAGAACCCGCAAAATAGAAACCAGTTTTTTCCCCGGGGGGGGGGGTACTTGACTTAAATTTGTACGGGGGTGTGCCCACGAAAAAAATTTTTTTTACCCTGCTCCAGAATTTTTCGCTCAAAATGATAACCTGTTCTAGAAAAAATTGGTGAAAAGTATACTCAAAAACATGAAATTTGACCGAAAACAGACCCGAGCTAGCCGAATATCCTCCTCTGACATGTTTTGACAACCTGCTCTAGAAAAATTGCCTCATTTTGATACCCTGGGCTAGAAAAAATTGGTGAAAACGATACCCTTAAAAACGGCACATCCCCGTCGGACAAATATACTAAGTACCCCCCCCGGGAACTAGTCTATCAGTTAAACAATGGCACTGCGGATCTAAAATTTCCACTTAGGCCAATTTGATTCCGAGACAGTCTGAAATTGTAGCGTGCCGGCAAAGGACCCTGGGTAACAATTTTGGAGCGAAAAGAACAGAGAAGGCTGGCTCAGGGCGTGAATGAAATTACGCTATTTTTCTAACATTTGAATTTTTGTTGGTGCATGGAGTACACAATTTCGTTTCCTGATTTCTTTCCATTAAGGGTTATGCACCAAAATCACAGCTGGAAGGAACATACGATAATTCTTGGGGGCGTTTTGCACCAACTGTTTAGATAGTTGGAACCAAAATAATAAAGAAGGCCGACCAAGGGCATGAATAGACTAGGGTTTGACCAATAAAATCAAAGTTGTTATCAATTGAAGGACTGCAAAGCCCATAACTGTGGGATGTTAACCTTTACGATCACCGTTTTTCTAATTTCATGGTGAGAAGAGAATTTGTAGGAAATCTTTATCCATTTTGTTTGATCCAGTTTTATCTATTGTGGTTTTCATGTTATGGCGAAGCTCAAAGATAGCCTCTTTCATGTGAAAACTTTAATCATCTTTTGAGAGCTTGTTATCTCCAACATTTGTTCCAAGAAAGATAAGATGGTAAAGCTAAATCAAAGCTTGAGAAATGTGCTGCAGACCCACAGGGAGAGCTTGCTCACCGGGAAGCTGGGAAATTTTTCATATATCTGTGGTGCCTCTAAACCAAATTTGCTGGCAAGCTCTGTCGGTCCAAGGTTCAAATTCGCTCCTTAGCAGATTCGTTCATTTTCAGCAAATTACAGCCTTCAAACATTGTTTCATTCCTCTCCTTCTTTTGTTTGTTGGTAAAGTTTGGCGAAATTTCTCTCAGAAAATTGAAAAATTAAAATATTTTGGTATTCACATCCGTCAAGTACTCTTGGTATTATGAATTTTCGGAAGAGGGAACTTTCTTCTGGCTGAACCTCTATATTAGCTGAGATTTCGACCCTTCTAAATTTGTTTTTGAAAATATGAAATGACAAACTAAAAGCATGCATCTTCTTTCAAAGAGTTTAAACGATGCTTTGATGAAAGTAATGTAAAATTTTGTGTGAATTTTATCATGGTTGGAAATAAGATTTTATATTTTGCAAATTTTATGAAAATCTTTGCACTTCCTCCTGAAAAACATTCCTTGCTGACTAACGGGGCGAACGTGCATCAAGAATTAAGAATAATTGAATGAAGCAACTATCAGCGTTATCAGACACTAGATAGCGTGAACAGATAACGCACGATATGAGCAGATGATTCAGATTCAGATTTCAGATTTTCATTCCCAATCAAAAGCCCAGTACATGCTTAATACAAGTATACTTAATACAGCTAATGACGGGTAAATAACAAAACGGAATAACATAACAGCAATACATATAATAAGCGAAATGCAGCAAAAGCGATAAAAAGATGAAATATAATCGTAATTGAACTACTGCCATTGTCAGATATTTGTAAGTTCACCTAGATCTGTTTTGCTCTATATGTTGACTTTAAGCAACTTTCAATGAATTTATTGATTGCATGATTTAGTGGTATACCGGGTGAGCCAGAAAAAAGTTCCCACTTTCCAAAATTCATAGCACCATAACTACTTCATGGATTTGAATGATTCAAATTCTAGTTAAAGGCCAAAAGATCAAGGTATTTTTGTGATTTTTCTCGTTTTCTTACGAGCACTGCAAATACAGGTGAATTCAACTTTACAAAAATTTCATGTTTTCAAAATGACTGAAAAAGGGCCTAAAACACTTGAAATCTGCAGATTATATCTCACCTGTGAGAAATTGCTTTTTCTCTGTTGTTCTGAGCGATGAGTCCTTTATGATTTGATCATGTATTTGAGGCCTTTTTCAGTCATTTTTGCAACCACAAAGATTTATAAATTTGAATTTACCAATTTTTCCAATGCTTGTAACAAGGCGAGAAAAATCACAAAAATACTTCGATCCTTTGGCTGTCAAGCAAATATTGATTCATTCCAATCCATCCAGTACTCTTGATGTTACGAATTTTCAAAAGTGGGAACTTCTTCGATACTTCGATGTTTTGCCTGTCAAGCAAATATTGATTCATTCCAATCCATCCAGTATTCTGGATGTTACGAATTTTCAAAAATGGGAACTTTTTTCTGGCTCACCCGATATTTTTTCATTCATCAGGTATATAAATTTACTTTTTTGTGTCCAAAAAGTTGAAAATTGGTGTTATTGATGATATTTCGCCAAATAGTTTGATTCTTTCATCGCTGTTTATCTTACATGTCATTAGACAATGTATTTCATCCTCCATGGTGTTACAGGAAGTACATGTTCGTTCTTCTGGTTTTTTTGGTGGTCTGGAGTAACGCAAAATGAATAAAAGATGAATAGGCGCACATAACAGATAAGAAATACGATGTCTTGCACACAGCTGATAACCTGCCAGTTTGAAACAGTTCGAAAGGCAGTTTATTACTGCATAACTAGCAAGTGGGAATCTCCTCCACATTCTTTTTTAGAATAGCAAAGAGGTTTATTGTTAACGATTGCAACAAGTTGCCTTTCTGGGCATTCCCTTCAAGAAATATACTGACATATACTGCTTATTAAAACAGATGCGTCGCAAAATCGATGACAATAATACAGGAATATTTTAAGAGGATAAACCTATCAGTGTTTACATGCTGTTATCATTAGGGCCCTGTTCAAACCTTCTCTTACACCTTTTAACTTGGGTTTTAGAAGGGAATTGGAATGAATTTAAGCCAACGATACTGCAGAGGGAGTTTATCGTTTGGAAAAGCGTTGCCGCCTTCTACCAGATCTGCATCCTACATTTATCAGAATTTACCAATCTCCCCTATCTCTCGTATTAAACCCATAAACGCAACAAAAACACCGTAATCTGTAGAAAGAAGACTGTTAACTCCTGTAAAAGAACAACAACCAAAATAAACCTGTAGCCAGAGAGAAAAACTTGGATCTCTTTTTTTCATTTTTCGAAACTGTCTATTGCAAGATTTCTGGCAATTGGGTTTTACAGTACGAAACTCAGTATTATCAATCTACCTTCTTTCCAGAATGTTGCCATTTCCTTTCTTTCCTTTTCTAATTTTCAGTTTCTGTTAAAGCTGCTTTTATTTTAGATCCCATACAAAATCGTTGCAAGAAGAGCTGGTGACTTGCCATCGATTTATGCTGATTCTTCGCTTGCATTAGAAGAACTTGGCTGGAAAACAGAAAGATCACTCGATCAAATGTGTAAGAATGCATCTTTTCAACTTCGTTCATATTAGAACGAGAATTTTTAGTTTTAAAGACCCATTGATGACAAACATACCCATGAACATTTTCTTCCCAAATTGATTTTTAATTTGACAAAAGAGATTTCGTTGTTTTATTTCACGATTATGCTGTGGCCAGTGTCAGACGAAAGTATCTGGCAAATGATTTCGACACCGTTGCATATACCGATTTTATACTGATTTTCTACCGATTATGTCCCCATGTACCGATGAATGAAATCTTTTATTGTAGGCGAAGATACATGGCGCTGGCAAATGAACAATCCTATGGGTTATGCTGAGAAAATGTGATTTGTTATCTTATGGAATAGCTTCAAATTTATTAAACTTATTTTTATCCAAATTAGCTTCATAAATATAGAATCAAGATTCTGAAAGAAATTTTGTTGCACTCTATGTATTGACATACAGTGGAAATTTATATTGCAGGCCTAGCGTATATTGAATATTGTGAGCGTAATGAATATGAAAATTATCGTTTTATTGAAGGGGGTATTTGAAAAAAATACAAGATCAATGCAAGATGGATCTCCATTTCTGTTGTGTCGTTTTTTTTTATGAAACTCTTTACAAGAAACTCAATTTAAGGAATTTGGACAAAGGAAAATATTATATACTCTCAAGTACCGAATAAACAGGAGGGTGAGAATAATCAAGGGGGGCTGGAAATTTTTCGATAGTAGTAATCGGGGTGGTTGGAGCGATCGGGGGTTGGGGCTCGAAAAATTGAAAAATAGTCGTTTTCTTATAGTTAAACACGTATCTTTTTATGTTTATTCAAAATGGTTATCTTTAAAGCACGGAATATGGAATATGGAATATGGAACATGGAATATGAAATACGAAATGAATATGCTTTCACAAATGCACGTGTTTTTCCAAAAGTGCCTATTGGCTGCTCTGCTTTTTATGTTAGAGAGTCTGGTACCCAGGGTAGTCATTATCAGCTTATACATCAACCGAATGAAATAAGCACTACGATACTGAATATCATATGTGAGGGGTTTTCTAGTGTTGAAAGATACCGCGTGTCACGGCCTATTGTTTTAGATGGCTATTTTGATCACAAAAGCTTATATATGCTTAGATTCCCTTCTATGGCACGCGAAAGTCACCACAATTAGATAACCCAGTTTATCACCAGATAAACCCACTTTATCTTAGATAACTCCACACTTTATCTCAGATAAACACACTTTATCCCGATAACCCACTTTATCTGCTGATAACTCCTTACGTCACTCGTTCCAATCCCTTTTGTTTTTTATATTTGGTAGGTGAAATACTTAAAATTTGTAAGAAGATGGAGGCAAAGAAAAAAGACTTTAAATCAGCACACTAAGGCCTTTCTAACTGTTTTTATACATGCACAAACAAGGAGGCAATCTTTGGAGAAAGGTTGAAAATTAATCTTTGGATAAATTTTCTAGCAAATATGAAATGTTTCTTTGACACTGGCTGACTGTGAGGTATTCGATTCGCATATATCTTTCGTTGTTGTTGCATACTAACGAAACCCCCTTGATACTAACGAAACCCCCCTGATGTTGCACAAGAATAAAGTATGTGATACAAGCTATCAGGCCTTTCACTTGAATCAAAAGCGATCTAAACCACACTGCTTATAATTGCTGAATATCTACAGTAAAGATATTGGTTTGTTCTTCATCCAAAAAGGTTATCTGCAGCCAGGTTAGTTTATTTGTTATAGGTATGACGCCAATTTTTGCATTCAAACTCCAGGCAGGGAAAACGCCTACTTTTTTGTTCAGGGCTCAATCAAAATTTTTGCACGCCGATTTGATCCGAGGCATCTAAAAGTAGCATGGTGACATAAACCAAAGCAGGATAACAAAGGTTTACAAGAGTATAAACCTAGTTGTATAACGTACAGTTACTTTGTCCTAGCATTTAGCTTGATTTTGTTGAGTTCGTATTGTCTAATTTTCTGGTGGTGAAGGTGGAGTTGCGGTTTTTAGTGCCAAGCGCTGGTGGGATGGCAGCAGTAGAATAGGCCATTGAGTCCGCGACCCCTTGTCATGACGTTCAAGTGGTGGGGCTCTACATAGCAGGGATCGAACCCTGTCCGCCTGACTGTGCTGTGTCTACCAAGTGAAGATATACAATGTTTAATTAACGGCCCCGCTGCCTTTTTCGTACGAGCGCCGTCGAGGCCCAGGCAGGAACATTCTAGAAACCATTGTTTTCATCTGTTATTGTCTGCCGGCTAGCTTTGTGGAGGCAATCTCTATGTATGGGACAAAAAACTCCCACGCAAGTTATTGTACCTTTGTTCACGAATATTTCGAAATCATCAAATACAATAGGATAAAAATAGAATACCCAGACTTCTCCCGCGCGGGGCTTTTATCTCTGAATACACTGTCGTGGCACTGATAGGGTGAATAACATAATACAAAAGCAATGGTTCGAGCAAGCAATTGTTCTTTCACAGACGACGGGGGTGAAAGCTCTACGATTGGAGGCAATGTCCAGGGACGTAGGAAGCATCTCAAACTTGGAGGGGCACGACACTTCAAGGGCACTTATTTTATTAAGCTAAAGAGGCACTTCCTGAAAATAAAAAGGGCACTTCTTTGTTTATTCCAAAATCTTGGGGGGGCACGTGTGCCCAGTGCCCCCCCGGTTCCTACGTCTCTGGCAATGTCTCTTGTTTTGTGGAATGTATATTTGTCTGATTTCACTTGTGGTTAAAACTAGACAGGCATCGATCTTGAGTGCCAACAGAACCCAGAACAAGCTCTTCATATTTTCCTTGTCTTTGTTGTTTCCAATGCTCAAAATACAGCACTACTCACTCCTGTCACTAACTCTGTGCTATTGCTATCTAGTTAAAAACGCTTTGATGTGGTCAATTGGGGTGAAATTTAATCTCTTTGACAGAACCACAATGGTGTTGGAATTGCACAATTGTTGCCCAACTGCATTTTAACTGCAGTCAAATGCATCAGTCCATTTTGCTCACTTATTACTGACCAACAAAATAAGCTTAGTTTAAATACCATAACAATCATTATGAACACTGGAGCGAGGGGCGTATCACTCTGCAAAAATCTTGTACACCTTTGACAAAAATCTCTTTGTTTAAAGAAAAATCGGTAGAAAATCCCTAAAATTGCTATTATTTGAAAAATATTGCACACCATTTTGAAAGAGTGATACACCCTTCGCACAGGAGGCCAAAAATACCAGGGTATTAAAAGATTAAAAAATGGTGCTTCTATCTAAAAACAGTTTTTTAAACAGAAAGAAGTTTAAATTTGCGCAAATATTCCTCTGAATGCAAAAGTGCAAGCTACAAGTGCTAAATACCAGCAAGGTAACACAAATATTTTGTTTTAAAGGGGACTCACTGGGGTTGAATGCATGCAAGAAATTTCAGGCATTCAATGAAAAGCACCAGAAATTGTTGTAGCTCCAACAAGCATAGGAATCATTTGTCGTACATAGCCGATTGCTTGTGGCCCATGGTCAAAACCGCCAAAGCCTCATTTTCACGGACCAATCAGATGGCTAAAAAGCAAAGGAGACAAAAGAAACCCGCTAAGATTTTTCAACTTTTTACCTACCTTCATAAAGCGCAATCAGTACAAAAAACTGCTTGAAATTTCCCGAATTTTTTGAAGAAATCTACTCTCCAGATGTTTGGGTGTACAAGTTCGGATGCTGGTTAAAATATCAAAGAAATTTTTTTGTCCTGGCTGCGTTTTATGAAGGTAGGTAAAATTTAGAAAAATCTTCACGGGTTTCTTTTGTCTCCTTCGCTTTTTAGCCATCTGATTGGTCCGTGAAAATGAGGCTTTGGCGGTTTCGACCATGGGCCACAAGCAATCGGCTATGTACGACGAATGATTCCTATGCTGCTCCAACAGTGGCCACTTTGGAAGGGAGGGACTGCAACCAACCTGGTCATTAAAAATATTTCCCGATGAACTACAGTATCTTCACTTTCCTCATTGCAAATTTCACCAGGGAACTCTAATTTCATGCTGAGGAGAGCATAATTTTTGATGGGGAACAGTACACTCTTCTTTTTATAAGAATAATGTTCATAAGAATATTCAGGCTCAGAATCATCCAATTTTTAAGAATATCATAAGAATATTGCCAGCCTCAGCTGGCATATTTGTGTCTCATTTTTCAGCAGTTGCCTGTTTTGTGATGTTCATAACAGAGAATGGCATGACTGACATAAATACTTTAAGAATATGTTCAGGCTCAAAACGAAACTTTCTTAAGAATATAGAGGCTGGACAAAATTTAAAATATTCTTATAAAAAAAAGAGTGTAGCTGCATGGAAATAATTTCTCTCTGGGTTTGTCAATTAGCATGCAAAGTTTTACTTGTGTGGCATTTCTTCCTGGGGAGATTCACAACTTGTTCGGGGACAACTTTTGTTTCATTTTGTCACTGGGAAAATTAATGGAGTAGAATGTGGGTGGGCATTCAGATGGGGGGGGGGCAAGAAAAATAATCTGTCTCACCATGTAATATAAAGAAGAATCTTGTCCATTGATTCCCATTTCCAAATACCACTGTTTGGTTTGGTAATATCTAACAATATGATGGTACAACATTCAAATGGTTGCTCTTTGATTTTATAGACGAGCTATGTTGGTTTGAACTTGTGACATATTTTGATGCCAGTTTTCACAAACAAACCTTTGGTCAAAACCTTTGACAAAAATGGGACTCCTGTGGATAAAACCAGGTTCATCAATTCATAGAGCAATCATTTGCATTCAAATTTTCTTTGGCATGTTTTTGCGCCTTGAGCTTTCACTAAAGTTTCCTTGTAGTGGGAGTTCAGATCTTCATTGAACTTAGGCACGAAATGGCAGCAACTTGGAAATGGCATGAGAATGCAAGAAAGCTGCCTTGCAGACTGGTCTGGCATCAAGTCCACGTCTGGTAATTTTTTGTGATCTTTACAGGTGCACAACTTGTTGTTGACAAGATTCAGAAAATAAGGATTTTTGTTATTTCAGTGGCTAGATTTACCCTAATTGTATCAAATTTGGATTGACTGAGAATTGTTTGTAAAATGCTTTTGGTACCATTGAAGGTAGTCAATAGTACAACCCTCTTGCTTTCATGCATAAGACATGAGCGAAAAGGAAGCAAAAGTCCCCTAAAACTAAACAGCAGTTGTGCACCTGACTAAGGGAGCCCTTTTACAAGAATGCATAGCAACTTACTTTTTCCACTTTGCTGTAATGTGACACGGGTACTAAAAGGCATTAGGGCACATAGTACCAAGAGATGCCAGGAGTGCCAAAAGAGGTCAAACCAAACTATATTTTACATGTTACCAATTCCAGGGGGGTTCCAAAAATTCTATAGTTCTGGCTTTCTCTGTAGTCTAGTACATAGTGTTCCCCCAGGAAAAAAAATCTGAATGGTTGCGATCTTTGTTACAATAGTGTAAGGTTGTTCAGACTAAATCAATGGTAGCCTGAAAATGTTCTTTGTCAGCACTATAATTTATTCTGTGCTACCAGCAAACCACATGCACAAGATTCTGTCTGTGCCTGACCTAAACTGCTACTCAGGTACATGCAGCATTGACAATAGACAACACACATAGACAATAGATTTTTCTTTAGTTAGAGGGCCCCTTGTAAATCAACTCTGTTGAAGGGCAACCCTAAAAATGAAATGAAATGAAAAACACACAGATTTCTGCTACATGCCTGTGTTGGATGTGCACAACAATTTTTCATGAAATGAACAACAAAAATAGGTCTTTTCCACTTTGGGAAATGCAACATGAACAATGTTATGAAATCTCCACATTACAAACTGAAAATGGTAAATATCTTTTCCTTGTCCTTGATTCACACTTAACTGATTTATCTATGATTTTTGTCATCTCCTCAGTTCTCTATCGTTAGTGGCAATTATTTCATTGACTATTTCATGTTTTTTAACAGGATCTATAAAAATGAGTCTCTACAACAACTACGAAAAAGCATCTAACAATTATGATCTTGGGAGGTACCCATCTGGCGCTGAGATCCAGATTGGAATGCTGCAAGGGTATCTGAAGAGACCCCTTCAAGATGTAAGTGCCAATTTTTTGTTACCTTAATTACTTCAGAGTCTGAGTTTAAAACTACCTTTGAGTTATTGTAATTGTTGTAGTCATTACTGCCAGGTTAAATTGTGAGGTTGTTTCAAAATGTTAGGGGGATGGAGGAGAAACAAGGGATAATGTTTGGATTGTGTTATGTTTTGAATTCTTAAATTTTCCTATATGCATCAATTTGAAAGTTCTTGGTTGCCAAAGGCTGTTAGACTAGAATGCTTCCTAAAGGACCAAGTAATGTTGAAGCTTACACAGACCCAAAAGGGGTCAGTATATTTTGATATAGTTTGTGATGTATCCGGTAATTTTGGCATGTACAGTTTCATTGTGTATCCAAGGAAACAATGGATATGTAAGTGTTGTATTTAGCCTGGTCATAGACCACTCGTATTCATGCCCTGTTGCCTTTCATTGTTTATTTTTCATTTGCAGATTCATGTATTAGATGCAGGATGCGGCACTGGAAACTACAGCAAAGTCTTGTTGGAAGCTGGCGTTGGCAAAGTGAATATGTTTGATGGTTCAGAAGGAATGTTGAAACAATCAAAAGCAAAGCTGCAAAAATTTATCGATTCAAAGCAAATTGTTGAATTGAGGCAACATTTATTGCCTACTCTGCCATTTGAAGACAATAAATTTGATGCAGTTATGTTTATGCAAGTAAGTTGAGATTCACTTTTTCTGTTTTGAAAATAAAGCAAATCACAAGAAGATGTGTTAAATTTTAACCCAATCACTTTTTTTAGAATTTCTAAATTCATAATGGATGTTGCTCACAGGATACAAGAATTTAGATTATTGGTTATGTAAGACTGACAACTTTGCCGTCATTTTTGTTACAACATGGATATGTGCTGTGTTCATGAAAATTGAGGAGCTATTAACTCTACTTTCATGAAGTATATTTTTTATTTGTGCATGTCTAGAAGAAATGTGTTAAGAAACATGTTGATTTTTCAAAATGCATTGCAGTGATTGAGGCTCCAATGCCACTTTTTTCAAGTGGAAAAATGAGGAAGAAATATCTCTCATTCCAGACGTTTTCTAGAATAGGTAAAAGTTCTATTTCTTGATGAATCTTAAATCCAACAAATTCCTTGTGACAGGTTCTGCATCATATCGATTCTCAATGTGACAGTGGCAGTTTGCAGTACCCAAATTGTGCCAAGGCAGTGCAAGAAGCGTTCAGAGTTTTGAAACCTGGAGGTGTCCTAATGATAGATATGCATTCCGAAGAACAAGCCTCAAACGGTTATTGGTTTTATTCTTTGATCCCAAAAGCTGTGGCGAAATTCAAGAGAAAAGTTATCCCAGAGGGAATGATGTTTGATGAAATTAGGAAATCAGGTTAGTCTTTTAGTTTTTAATTTAAGAAACGTGCCAAATTCTTTTCTCTGCTGGCCAAGAATTTGGAAGAAACTTTACTGTATTGTTTAGGGACTGTCTGAATATCTTAGATTGCAGCAATTTGTGGAAAGCAGCTGATAAAGCACCTTGATCTCGGCACTTAGATAACAAAATATTTTACCAAGAAGTTAACTGCTGAATGTTTCAGTTAAATATTTGGAGAAATCTGATCTTTTTAGCCATTATTCGGGTCCACAATTGCTATATCCAAATCCTATCCAAATGCAATTTAATTGAAAATAGATTTAGTTTGGGAGAAGTAGCTTGGGAGAAGTTACTTGAATTTACTTTTTGGGCTGAAAAACTATATGCAAAAGTGTGTTATGTGCAAGATAACACACTCTCTTAGTCTTGGGTTTAACATTCAGTATGATTTTCTGAGCATGTTGAATTTTTTCCTGCAAAGGTTGCTAGATAATTTTCATAAGAATTGTAATTGGTGTCACTCCATGAAGAAATAACCAGTTTAGAAATTAGTGGTGAAGATTTCTCTTAACTGTTATCAGTGGTGAAAAAAATATTTATACCCTCCTGTGAAGCGATCTCAACATAAAATTCTTCCTTCTCTTTGTTTTATCACTGTTTGCGTCAGATTTCAAAGCACTTTATTGAACTACTGCACAACGCATCCCACAACGCATATGTGCAGTGAAAGAATACAACCAAACATTGCCTCTTTTCTTTGCTCTGCCCTTTCTCTTTCCTGCTTTCCTCTTTACATTTTCAATCTTAATTTTCTCTTTTTCATCCTGTCTTCTTCTTTCAATTTTTCGTTATTCCTCAATCCTTGTTCCTTTCTTCATTTTCCTCAAATTTCTCCCCCCCCCCTTCGTCGTTTCTGTCATTTTCTTTCTCTATTCAGTTTTTCTTTTCTTCCCCTTTCTTCCTCCAAGATAAACCAAGCTTCCTCGCGGCTTCACGCACTTTTTCCACCTGTCTCTTGTATCGCATAGGTTGACATTCCCTTCAAATATAAGATTTGCCGAATTCCAGGAATTTCTGTATGTTATAGATATTGGGCTATCGGCAGGATTGTTTGGCTAAAGAATTGTCGTGCTGAAAGCTTTCGTTGTGAAATGTGATGTAATTCCGCGATAAGTTGCAATGAAGTAGTCGTCAGAAAGAATGCAGCGCTACAAACAGGGCAGCAAATAAATGATAGGCTTGTGATTTTTCGTCCCATGTTTCCTTGTGTTCTTTGATTTGCTGATATCACTTGGTCAGTAGGGACTCATAATGTTGAAGTGAACAAAAATGATGTTTTCCTGACCTACTAATCGCAAAATATATTCCTTATTGTAGAAATAAAATACATCCATCGCTGCTACGAGAACTCTAGGCCGTATCAACCATTGAAATGGTATCAACCATTTTTTTTGTACTCAACAACAACAACAACTGCCTAAATAGCGCCTCCTTAATGGTTGAAAACTAAATTCTAGCAATTTGATTGGAGAATAGGGAACCACTCTACGCGGGCCTATAGGGGGCCCACTTTTAAAGAGCAATATTATTAGTCCCCATTGACCAAGTGATATCAGCAAATCAAAGAACGGGAAACAAGGGACGAAAAGTCATAAGTCTAAGCAAATGGTATAATTGATAATTAGAGATATATATACATTTCATCTGTTCTAATACCATTAATCCCAATTATCCACAAGTCTTTTCATCAACTTGAATTTTCCTTTAATTAGGCTATGAAAACTTGTCGTTCATATCCCGACCTGATAGCTGCCTCATTTTAAAAGAACAATACTCGAATATAGAAGGACCTCTTAGTGAAGAATGGAGATGTATTGATTCTGTATGGGGTTTGGTAGACGAAGAAGAACTGAAGGAAGCAATTGCGAAGGTAGAGAAGAAGAAGCAAGACGGAACATTACAACAATATTATGAAGATACCGACGCGACCAGGAGACGCATTGGCCAAAGTATTACCATCTTTGCACAGAAACCGAAGGAAGAAGCGATGACAAATGGAGCAGTCCAAAATGGAGCAGTTCAAAATGGCCTCGTTTCTAATGGGGTATAATTATTTTTGGAAACTATTTTAATTCTTTTTATATACGCTACTTTCATTAATAGCAATCACACAAACCTCGCATAATCATGTATACAAATAGTGAGGTTTGACCATGGGTTTAACCTTTGAAAGTCCTTGATAAAATCACGCAAAGAGGGATATCTTTGTTTTAATGTGGAAATTTAACATAAAGGCATTTGCTGCTTTGATAATATTTTTGACGTATGAAAAATCCTGAAAAAGTTTAGTAATTTGAAATGGATATTTAATATTTTCAAAGTACTTAGCTCTCCTCTTTTTGGTATTTGGTATCATAACTCTTTCATAAGCTCTATATATGTACCCATATTCAGTATGACTGGAATTGATAGTTGTGTTGTTGGATATAACAGATGGTTTTGTAGCTTCAGTTCTTCATCCTTAAAGACAAATGACGGAGACATAAGGCAACTTAAGTTAGGGCCCTGGGCTATCTAAATATGTCCTGTTGTATTCCATTGTATTTGATGATCTCGAGAGATTATCGAATCAGTTGGACCAATGAAAGCATTCAGCCATCTATTGTTCTATTTTTAAACTAGACGCCATATCTGTCACTTGTCTTTAAGGGCCTATGTTAACCAGCATGCTTTGTATCTGTTCTTTGCGTTGGCCTTTGTTGTCGCCATTTTCATGTGGGATAATTTTTAAGAAAATTATCCATTGCCGTAAAACTGAGATTTTTAAACTGTTGTAATTGAGTCGTATTGAGAATGTAAACATCGACGTTGCGTTGTTTCTTGAATATCATGGATGCCAAAGTTGCTCTCCGAGGCCAAACCAACCTTTAGTTTGGGGTTGATCTGGTCGGGGGGGGGGGGGTTGATCTGGCCCCTGGTTAGAATTTACGCGAGTTTCTTATGACATCATCCCTTTCGAGTCTTTGTGCCGTTGAGAAAGCCTTGGAAGACTTGCTGCAGAGGAACTGTAATTTCAAAATGTATCAATGTGTAATTTTAGAAAGAAGAAGCCGTAACTCAAAGCAAAGATAGGGTGATGGTTAAGGTTGATTTCCAGTCAGTGGAATTTTCCGAGCTGGCGGAATTTCTATTGTATGCGAGAGAAAAAGTCGCTCTGGAATTGAATAGAAAGCTCTACGGCTGAGCGACCTTTTATTGTCTAAGATTCCGCCCGCTCGGAAAATTCTACTGACTGGAAATTAGCCTTTAGGCTTCTGAAAAATGGCACAAATTGGCAAGAAACCTATGTTAAATATTTTCATTAACATTGACCACAGTAAACGGCCAAAATCTGACATATTCAAAGGAACCAAGATTCCCTAACCAACTTGTGGTTATTGGTGTCAGTAGATAATGATGTTTTTCAAATGATATTCTTATTCTCGGGAATTTGTTTAATTTCATGCCAACCAAAAAGTTAATTTAGTGCCAAACATCCTTTGCCAGTATCAAATTGTGTGGATATCATTAACATCAGAGAGTTTACAGACACGACAGCGACACCAAAGGCAACGAGATATAGGTTTAAAGGCAGAAACACCGCAATACAAAAAAAAACAACAACAGCAAATGGTTGAATAAATTTTATGCCAATATTTCGTCCTGCCATGCAGGAGGGCTGTAATGTAACAGTTATAAGAAAAATTTGAATATGTACAGCGATTTGAAAAGGGGAAATAACACGTGATTGGTTAGATATGATGGCTATGCAGAGGTATAGGTTTGATTAAAGGCCCATTGCCACCCAGGATACTTTTGCGGGCACGCTGAAATTTCAGACTGTCCGAAAATCAAATTTGGCCTCAGCGGAACATGAATCCATATTTTCGGCTGATACAGCCCTGGGCGACAAGTCTCTTTATGACATCATGATAAGCTACAATATAGTAAGGTGGCGCCCTGTGGCGCCTAAGAGTAAAATCATCCCATTACGTTACGGCAGCTTACATTGGCTTACGAGTAGCTTTCACTGTTTGCAGTATCGTTATCAAAAAGTTGAACAAGTTGTAAATTTGTCGGCAGCTTTACAGTGTTGTAACCAATTATGGCACGTTACAGTTTGCCCAGCCCAATGGCTTATATTTTTATACTTTGTGGCAATGGTGTGGCAATCATAGTTGGTTGCCAATGTTTTCTTTGGGATGCTTTGAATTTAATGGGCCTTAAAATCACGGTTGGCTCAACCTGAATTACACCGAAAAGGTTCCATTGCAGCGTCCTAAATAAGATATATGCGCTAGCCTGGGCACAATGCAATTCAGCTGGCTGTGATCAAGCAGTTCTTTGTAAACACTCACTATCATTACTACATATTGACTAGCTGTTAACGCAGTTAAGTAAGTGCTGCTCAAAGCCTTAGTATACAGCATGCTATTTGTGGAAATTCCTTGTGATATCTATAACGGTATAGTAGTACACATGGTAGTACAGGGCACGGCAACCAAGCCTACGTGCAGACTTTACAGATATTATTTCTGCAAAGTCTGCACGCAGGCTAACTCCCTGACTTGAACCATTCATTGGTTATGTTACGTAATGAAGTTGCCTCAACTTTAGATTGAGTTTGCAGGTTGTTAAGAGAATGTTACTTTGTTTTACAATGCCACTGTTAGATATACAAAGTACGAGCTTTGTGGGGAAATTGAGAAAATTTTAGAATTTAAGAAAACAACACCCATGCTATGAAAATGATGATCGTTAACTTCATTGTGAAGGATAAACTGGTCGTTGATAAGAGTCAATTTCATTCCTGGTGCACCGAACGATCATCGCATCGCCAAATGGCCTAAAAACGACATCTATTTAGTCATTTGAGCTTCCTGTGGTGCAACAAGGCTATGTAGACTAACTACTTCAGTCCCAATTTCCGCTTCAATCAGCCTGAGTCGGCAAATTTTGGGAACTGAACTCCACTACCCGTAAATTCCTTATCAATCGTGTCTAAAATGGCTGCTACGCATGCGCTTCGCAGCAATAATTGACATTAATTGACAATAAAATCAAGAAATTGATAATTATGATAATGATACTAAATGGTATTATATTCTGTTGTACTTTTACTAGTTCGTGTCCACAGGAGCATAGTCGGTCCGAGGTCCTTTGTTCTTGATCCAAAGAGCCAAAAAGAATGTCAGAAAATACAGACCAGTGGCAGTATATAGGAATGCTGTTGGTCCATGCCGATATATTACAGCACTTGCAAGACGACCGAACACCGCAGCAAAAAGTTGACCAATTATGATCAGCAAAACACCGGAATGGTTCTCGGATATAGGGTACGTCATTTCGGCTGCATGCTCGAATCCAATTGTAAAATACGCACTGTGTATTCCAATTAATAACACGTAACTTATAAACAGAGTCGAGAAATGAATTCTGTAAATGAATAGGATTGTAAAACTTGTAACTACCAAAGATGACAGGCCTGTTACGACCAATGTTGTTGCTTTGAACGATTGGGTGTAATCTAAAATCACTCCTATTGTAACATTCGAGCACATTCCTACAACCATACTCACGGCGACCATTGCTCCAATCTTAACCTCATGTCCTGGGTATTTTGTAATCAGCACTTCATTAAGAACAAGAAGCCAAGTTTCATCTAGGCCATACACTATTCCGTTCATTATAGTAATGATTACAAAGCTCCTGTTTTTGAAGAGTGATTTGTAATCTTTGAGCCATGCAAAATAGCCATCTTTACTTTCAGGAGAATGACGTGAGGATTCCTTGGGCTGTTCTTCATGAATGGCGTCCAGTTTCTTTTTGAAATCACTCAAAAACTCTTCAGTCTTCGAGAGAGAACCGTTTGTACCTCTTGCAGGAAGAGCTGGGGATTCTGAGTGCTTTGTTTCCACATTATGTTCAGATCTCGCTTGCTTAGCGTCTGGACTCTTCTTAGAATCAGACAAAGTGTCCGTAGGCTTAGCTTCACTCTGATCCGACGTCTGTTTGAGTCTGGTTACAGAATTCCCAGAATCTAATGTGCATCTATCAGAATTCTTTTCAGCGTTCGGCGATATGTCCGGGTATGTGGATGGGCATCCTTCCGGTATCAGATTTGCGGTGTCAGATTTACCTGGTGAATTTTGAGCCTCTTGGTTTAACTTATGGAGATTACGTCGGTCGGATTCCTTTCTGCTCGGTGGTTGCTCCGGTCTGTCTTTTACAAACAGTACTAAAAATGCGGCTATTCCTACAGCTTCGATCACCTTGACCCAGAGATATATACCCAGCTCAACCGTAATAGTACTGTTTGAATTACTATTCCGGACCATAGCTGTAGGCTGTAAATAGCTGCAACCGGAACCGAGGCAGTCTGCTGCTATTGCAATTGCTGTTGCTGTTGCACGCTCCTTTTCTCCAAACCACATGGCAGCAATTTTAGAAGGTAGGAAGATGGTCGATGCCGCAGAAACAGCTTGCAGAACGGAACCTAGAGTTACAAAATGAAATAGAATATTGGTAAAGTTTGTGCTTAAAGAAATAAGAGTCACAGTACGATTCCGTTTTCTTGCACCTGACCTTTTTATTGTCGTATGTCTCTAAAATATGTAGCTCATACGTTCATGTAAACATGCCATTCCAGGTTGAGCAAAAGTTATTGAGAGAGTTTATTAGCAATAAGAAAGCCACTTCCCAATAGCAGAAAAGGTGTGGTCCTGAAAATTTTCCCGAGGGCTTTGCCCCAGGACCCTCATCTTCATTTGTCCTGCCCGGTCCTTGAAGGCTGGCGTCGCCATTGCTCGAATCGATGACTCAAGGTAGGGTACTTCACCAGGTTTTCGTCGGGGACGTGCCATCGAAGCTTCAAAAACATACCCGTTCCTTATACCAATTTTCCGAAAAAGTATACTCTCCCTTGTACTTGTACCAATTTTCCAAAAAAGCATACCCGACCTTTTACCAATTTTCCGAAAAAGTACACCCGACTGTTCCTATACCAAAATCGCGCAACTCGATACCCTTCCCGATGGCACGTCCCCGTACCCAAAATATGTGTAGTGCCTCCCCCCTCTGGGATCGCACTTTGGGACCAGAAGCATGGATGAGCCAAAGAACTGATTATACCTGCTAAAAGGATAAAATATCCATCACCAGGGATTGAGAAACCAAAATACTGAACCATACTTCCAAGGACACTGAAACATCCAGCCATCACCATGGTACATCGAAGTCCTCTATTTTCAGCAAACTGAGCCATAGATAATGTTAATACAACGATCGTTAGGAGCTTGCTCATTGCTAGCCAATTCACCTGAACCATGCTTATGTCATAATACTTCTGTAAAATATTACTGATTGAAGAGAAAGCATACATTGTTGAAAAATTTTCAAATGTCAGGAAGAAATATGCCATCAGAACAAACCATCTTCTACTTGATAATGAAATTTTGTTTCTTTTGCTTGATTTTGCTGCTTCGCCCATTTTTCCTGTTGTTTATTTCTTGATATTTATTTGCTTCCTGGCATGATCAATTCTTTGTCTGGAATTCTATTTCACTTCCATAAACATTGCTATTTCAATTCAGTGCTGGTGGACGGAATATTGTCCATCGTAACTAACAGAGGTCTCCCTAGCCTAAGTTATGGCGTTCTATAAGCCTGACTGGTTTCCTGTGGCTTTCCTTTGCACAATGATTCATTTCGTGAATGGTTTTTTTAAGATTCCAAGTTTGTTGACCATGATAATCTTGTCTCTCTTACTGAGAATGTTACAATGTCAGTTAACCGCACCAAACAAAATTTTAACTTTGCTAACCAGTGATTTTAGATAAGTGACATAAGTTAATGGATCTTGAATATAATGAAAGCCAGTCTGAAAGATAATAGTATACTCTCCGCATTATACAAATGTTGGTTCCCCGCTCTAAGTTGAGCAGTTCAATGTCCGAACCCGCCAAAACTATCAATACCAACGTTTCACGGATACAGCAGATCAGTGTTGGCGACTAGGCGACATATTTTGCAAGCAAAGGAATCACGTAGCCACTGGTTACAATTCGTTGTAAATTTCGTTCGTTTTTGAAATTTTAGATTTTAACCTTTTAGCAATTCAATTCAATTAATAGGTAAAACAATTCTACTCAATCGATAAATAAGTAAAGAAGTTTTGTACTTGTGAGCGAAAACTAGGGACGAGCTGTAATAAGTCTAGGAATCGCGTGATTGGCAACAACAACAGCAAGCCAAAGCAAGCCTCCTTTTCGAGATGAGTTGTTTTTGGATAATACAAAATGGCGGGAAAAGAGAACGCAAAAAGGACAAATGTTCCAATGAAAACTGGATCTTACTTCATCGTGAGCCAAGATGACATCGAAAAAGGACATATAACTCAAGTTGGTGTTTCTGCATGTGGAGCAACGGCTGCATTGAATGTTTTGGTAAGATGAGCTGTCTTGTGATGATAGAAATCTTGTTGGAAATACCCCAACCGTGCGAGTTCACAATTAAAACACATGAATATTCTGGCAAGCTTCGATGCAAACTTTATGCAACATCGTAACGTAATTTCTCTCAATCTAACATAACAACGGTCTACAACGAACTGGCTTCCGCTCGAAGCTTACGACAATCGTTCGATATCAAATAACAAAATACGCACGGGCTAAAACCCGGACTAATGTCCTTTAGAACTAAAAGTCTACCAATATTTCTTACACTCCCCCCAATCAAGAAGTTAATCTTCTTGATTCAAAATCTCAGTTTGTAGTTCTCTCTTTTCTTCCCCTGTAAACGTAGCAAGTCTCTTTGGTCTTTCATTCCTCTTTTCACAGTCTGACTTTAAAACCTTCTTGGTTACAGGTCCCTTTAACTCTAATGATGCAATGCCTTGCAGTGGCCTTTGTATTTCAATCAACTGTCCTTGACTCAGTATGTGAAGCTTAACAGCTCGTATCACTCCATCTCTACTCTTTATATGATCGATAATCTTTCCCATACGCCAATATCTCTTTTTGACGCTACTGTCAACAATAAGAACAATTTCGCCTGCTTCAGGCACTCTAGCTGGTGTTTTGTTTTGTCTCTGATACTCTTGAAGACCTTGCAAATATTCACGTGTCCATCTCTTCCATAAATGTGCTTTTACTGATGAAATATACTTCAGCCTCTTATTGACTGCCGCCAAATGAACTTCATCCTCGTCGATTTCTGTGTTTATGTCACTAGCAATGTTGGGCAAAGCGTAACCGAACATCATATGATTTGGCGTTAATGGTTCTTCCTCTAGTTCATCTGTTTGGTAAGTCAAAGGCCTGTTATTCATTAAACCTTCAACTTGTATCAACAGTGTCTCGACTTCTCTGAAACTCAATTTCGAACGTCCTAACACCTTGAAAAGTGTCGACTTCGTAATCCCAACCATTCTTTCAAAGAACCCCCCTTGCCAAGGTGCCTTGGCCACATTGAACGTCCAGTCTATTCGTCTTGCAGTGAGATAACCCTGCAATTCTACATCCTTGCATATCTTCTTCAAATGCTTCCCTGTGCTCTTAAAAGTTTTTGCATTGTCACTGATGATGGTACTTGGTGTACCTCTGCGACTCATGAATCTTTGAAGAACAGCTCTGAACTCTACTGCAGTCATGTCTGGCGTTAACTCTAAATGAACAGCTCTTGTAACTGCACATGTGAAAAGCGCAATGTATGACTTCTCGTTGGTTTGCAGATAAATTGGACCTGCAAAATCACAACCTACTACTTCAAATGGTCTTGCTGGTTTCACTCTAACTTCGGGCAATGGAGCAGTAACTGTTCCTTTCAATATTTTGGAACCTCTCTTGGCACAATCTTTACATTGTCGAAGTACCTTCTTTATGACTTGCCTGCCTTTTGGAACCCAGTACCTTCGCCTAATCTCTGCTAATGTAGTGCTTACTCCGCCGTGAAATATCATCTCATGTGCTTCTTTTACCATTAAATCAGTATAACGGTGTTCCCTTGGTAATAATGCCGGGTTTCTGGCTTCGAATGATAATCCCGAATACTGCAATCTCCCTTCACACCTCATGATTCCATCTGTCTTGACAATATTTAACTGCTTCACTAACTGCTCATAATTCTGACTATTTTCGATTTCAATTTGTACCTCTTTCGTCCATCTTGCTTCTGCCTCTTTTACTTCAGCTATTGTTAAATATGATGCTCTCATCTGATCTCTTGCTTTGCAATTTCTTATGAAACGTAAAACCCAAGCAGTCACACGAAGTAATCTTCTCCTTGAACTAAAATCTTTCAGATCGATCAACATTGACAATCCATCATTCTTCTCCACAGTATTAACTTGTAAAACTGGTTTGATTTCTTCGTCTTCTATGTCCTCTCCCTTCACTAGATGTGGCTGTTCTGGCCATTCTTCTGAAACCAACCATGGTGGTCCCTTCCACCAAAGATCACTCTCACTTAGCTGCACAGGTGACTTGCCCCTTGTACCTAGATCGGCAGGATTTTGATCGGTTGGGCAATATCTCCACTCTGCATCACTTGTAAGTTGCTCTATTTCCTTGACTCTATGCTCAACAAACTGTCGATATTGACCCCTTCTTTCAAGCCAATGTAGAACCGTGCAACTGTCTGACCACATGTAAACTTTCTTGATCCCGAATTCTTTCAATGCTTCTCTTACTGTGGTGACTAATCTTGCTGCTACTCTCGCTGCTGTCAACTCTAAACGTGGAATTGTCATGTTCTTCTTCAATGGTGGCAATCTTGTTTTGGCAGTCAGCAATTTTCCGAATCTTCCTTGTGGTAACTTCACTACTAAATACACTGCAGCACAGTATGCCGTTTGACTAGCATCTGCAAATGTGTGTAGTGACATCTCTTTTGGTTTCTCTGCTGATGTCACACATCTCGGAAACTCTATCTCTGGCTGTTGCTGCACCTGACTCACAAAAGCGTCCCACCTGTTCTGCATTTCTTCACTTACTGAACTGTCCCAACTTATTCCTTCTCTGCACACATCTTGAAACATCTTTCGAGCTACAATCGTGACTGGTCCTACCACTCCTAGTGGATCATAAATTCTTGACAACCGGCTCAACAACTCTCTCTTTGTCATGGTTTGACTTCTTTCTGTTTGCTCTACAACTTGTGATATCTCCACAGCCATGACATCGCTCTCTGGATTCCACTTTATCCCAAGTACCTTACTCTGACTTTCACTCTGATTTAAACTTTGTTTCGCAAAAGTTTTCTCGCTATCACCTTTCCTTTCCTCTGTCAGACCCCTTCGTACTTCCTCACTGTTGGACTTCCATTTATGGAGTGTGAATCCCCCCTTCTGCATAACTTCTGTGAGCTTCCCTCTCAAGACTACAGCTTCACTCGAATTCATAGCTCCACCAACAAAATCATCCACAAATAAACTTCTAACCACCTTCCTTACAAACTCTGGATCCGCCTGCTCATAGTCTGAAATGTGCTTTTGCAGCGTAGCATTCAACAAAAATGGACTGGGCCCTGCCCCAAAAATAACTCTTGCAAACCTCAGCTCACAAACCTTCGAACACACATCCTTTGGATCCTCCATCCACAAAAACCTTAAAAAATCTCTGTCCTCTTCAGATACCTCAATCTGATGAAAAGCTTTCTGCACATCACCCACTAATGCGACTGCATACATTCTATAACGCAAAACAATGTCAAACAACATAGGCATCAACGCCGGTCCTTTGTGAAGACATTCATTCAATGACCTACCACTTCTTCTCTCCTTTGCTGATGCATCAAACACTATTCTTACTTTGGTTGACTCAGCTTCTCGTCGGATGACTGCGTGATGTGGTATATAGTGCTTTCCTTCCTTGACTTCCACTGCTTTCTCTGGAACCCTTTCAACGATTCCAGACTTTATTTGCTCCTGTATGATACCATCATAGGCTTCCAATTGCTCAGGTATTGCTGATAATCTTTTCATCTGTGATCTTAACTGCTTCTCGCATAGCTGTTTGTTGTCTTGTAACGATGATCTAATTAACTCAGACTTCCAGGGTAGCTTAACAACGTAGCGTGTACCATTGAACGTGACTGTATCTTTAAACTCAGTATGTACTCGATCCCCTTCTCTAATCCCAACAGTCTCTAAGTCCCATAGTCTTTCTACCTCAGTAGATATCTCTTGTTTTTGTTCCATACAAAATAGCACACTACTTTCATGACCACAATCTTTTGTTCCTTGATAGGTTGGTCCTAGCAGTGTCCATCCCAATTTGGTTTCCTCAGCAATGGGTTGGTTTTCCTCCCCCCGTATCATACGTCCTGTCTTTACCTTACCTAAGTCCTCCAGACCAAGGATCACATGAATTTCTAACTCATTGTGTTGAGACACATCAGAGAACTTGATATCTTTTAGGTGCTCAAATTTTTGCTGCACCACTTCCGGTCTAGCGTTCCTCACAGTTGTCAGTTTACTGAGGGTGGCAGCTTCTGTAGTGAACTTAACTTCTCCATTCATGTTTCTAACCTCTAAATCATAAACTGCACATCTGTGACTCCTGCTGCCGTGGACTGTGTCCAGAATTTTGGTTTCATGTCGAACTGGCTTACCATTCAATTTTTCAGCAATCTTTTGCACCACATAAGTCTTATCACTTCCGGTGTCTAACAGCATACGGCATGGAACTGGTTCTTTTCCTGGAATGTTGATCTTAGCTTGTACTGTCTGGTATGCAATGGCTCCCCTTGCTGTTACATGTAAACTGGTTACTTTCTCCTCTTTGCATATTGACACATGGTGACCCGTTTTCTTACATTTGTCACATTCCTTCTTGTCTCTACATTTCCTTTGAGGGTGCCCCTTCCGCAGACACTGGAAACATCTGTTATATTTCCTCAAGATACCCTTTCTTTTATCAAGATCTTCCACTTGGCTACACTCTTTACTTGCATGCTCTCCTAAACAATAAACACATGCTGCACTGCTGACTGCTAACACTCTGCCCTCTCTCTTTCTTTCTACCACCGGCTGCTCCTGAGACTCGTCCGCACATCTGAGCACCAACTCTTGCCAGAATTGTTCTAGAAATTCTCCTATCCCCCATTCGTGGTTCACTTCCTTTGCTCGACGAATATTAATCGCTATATCTCTTGGTAATTTCTTCATCAATTCTGGTAGAACCGCTACGGAATAATGATCTCCTGGGACTCCTAAAACTGATAGCGCCTTGTAATGGGAATCTACTTCATCATACAACTTTCGTAATTTATTTATATCTCTTGGATTTGATACTCCTTGCGTTGCCTTTAATGCTGCCATGTGTGCCCCTTTCAACAATCCTGTTTGGCCATATTTTCCTTTTAATGTTTCTATTGCTGGCTTGTAATTGTCACCAATTATGCAGAGATTGGCAATTGTTGTGCTTGCAGCACCATCCAAACAAGCTTTCAAATATGACATTTTGTGCACATCAGAGTATCCTGGATTATCATCAACATTTCTCCGGAAATTATCCCAGAACTCTAACCATTTCATTGGATCTCCACTGAAACGCTTTAACTCTAACTTAGGCAATTTCACAACATTTTGACTTCTAAAATCATTTTCATTTCTGCCTGCATTCACTTCATTTCCAAAAGTGGATCCTAAGTTCCCCCCAAAGGGATCATACCTTGATTGTCCAATATTTCCTAGCTGTCCGGGAATTTCTGTTGACCCAATATTTCTAGATTCTCCCACAATTCTTGACTGTCCGATATTTCCTAACTGTCCTGAAATTTCTGTTGAACCAATATTCCTACACTGTCCCATAATTCTTGACTGTCCGACATTTCCAAAGTGTCCGGTAATTTCTGTTGGTCCAACATTCCTAGGCTGTCCCAAATTTCCTGGTCGTCCGCTAATTCCAAACTGTCCAAAACAATCTGGTTGCCCCAATATTTCTGGTTGTCCAAAAATCCCTTGCTGTCCGGTGTGAGCTCTTTCCCCATAATCATGTCCGGAATAATTTTCCCCAGCTCCATCACCCAACAAATCTGAACTAGGAAAATTAGAAAACAAAAACCCTGGTGACAAATTTCTCTGTGCTGGCCTAACTAAATCTCTTTGAGCCCCAAGTGACCCCCCAAGTCCAGCTACATTATCTTTCTTGGTTTCTTTCTTTTCTAATTCTGTCGCCTTGTTTAGGGCTACCTGTACCTTAGCAGCGTACGACCTACTTCGTTTTATTTCATCGACTAAACTATCCCTTAACTTCAATTTCCTCATTTCAGCCTGTATTTTAATGTCCAAATCTTTAATTTCAATCAAGCTCGGCTCTATCACGATTTGAAGTTCTTTAATTTCACTTACCAAGTCCTCGTCGACCCGTTCGACACAATTTATTTCATTTAATCGCGAAAATGAATCTCTTAAGGCCTCTTTAAATACTTCTCTCTCATCTTTGAGATCGTGAAGCGCCATTAATTCATCTCGATTCGTTGCTTCCAAGTTGCCATCTTCGCGGCCGTCTTCAGACATCTTCTTGCCCTTCAAAATTCACCAAAATATTCCTCGACCCCCAAGTGGGTCCCGTCGGAGGTGCCAGTGATGTTGGAAATACCCCAACCGTGCGAGTTCACAATTAAAACACATGAATATTCTGGCAAGCTTCGATGCAAACTTTATGCAACATCGTAACGTAATTTCTCTCAATCTAACATAACAACGGTCTACAACGAACTGGCTTCCGCTCGAAGCTTACGACAATCGTTCGATATCAAATAACAAAATACGCACGGGCTAAAACCCGGACTAATGTCCTTTAGAACTAAAAGTCTACCAATATTTCTTACAATCTTGTCCTCTTCTTTTCTCGAGACGAGAACAAACTGCCATTTTGTTTGCAGAGAGAAGGAGACTGGATTTTATTTCAGGACCTTTTGTAGTCAGAGAAGCAGAGTATGGCACTTGTTGTACACTGGAGATGCTCAATAGGCTATTCAAAGTAAACAAGACAAGAGAGATTAAAAGTTTCCTTGTGCCTAACCCAGGTTGGAAAACTTGCATTCACTCGCAACTATGAAATTGCGTCAAACTCGCTACTCAGAGCTATAATAAATGGTTCTCACAGGTGAGAACAAAAGACCTATTGTTAATTTTGCATCTCTCACAGCTTTTTAAAGTCTACTCACAGCTCGCACCTTCAAATTTGTTGCACTCGCTACTACGCATGGGCAAAATCATGCATGTTTTCCAACCCGGGTGCCTACCAGAGCGAAGAGTAGATCTCATTTGATGAGTTGGCAAGTGCCATTTTCTGGAAGAAAGACTGACTGGTGTGGTGGGTAGGCCAGACTGGAAAGTTTGCACTTTATGCATGCAAGTTTAGTTTGCCGGAGCATAATAATTTGCCCAGAATGTTTGTAACTTCCACAATTGAGAACAATAGGTTTAAGATACAGATATTTTTTTGATAAGCGACTGCAAGGCTCAGATCATGAACGACATAAACTTAAGTTCCTATCCTGCTACACACCCAATATCTTGCATGCACTCTGCACACTTTCCTGTCTGGTAGGTAGCAATTTTCTCTCTCCATGCAGCATATTTCTATGTATCAGTCAAATTGATGGATAGCACCCCCTCCCCCCCTCCCATCCGTAACAGCAAGCAAAGCTCATAAGCATATGAGTCAGGTTGGCTGGTCCCAATATTTTAAAAATTTGGCCATATGGATGGGCAAATGATGCATACAAAGTTAAGGAAAATGTCGTCAAAGGATGGCCTTGACTTTTGGGCAGCCCCCTCCTGGCTTTTGGATTTTACCTTCCCATCATATGCTCATGACAACTATATTTTCATTTTAGGCATGCTTTGGCATCAACATTGCCACAGAAAAGGCAGTGAATGCAGTCAAGACAAACCTGAGAAAGCATGTTGCATTGCTGCCTGAATATTTGTTATCAAGAAGTTGTGCAGGAACCACTCATGGTGAAATCATTGAAGGAATGCACCAAATGACACAAGGATTTGTGAAAGGTAGATTCTTTCCTTTTTTCCCAAAAAGAAAAATAAATTTGCAGAATTGGTTGGCAGAATGGTTTCAGAGGGGTGCTATCCCTGTTGCAACTTTTAACCTCCAAAAAGAAAAGCTGGCACCTGGGCACAGAATAGCGGATGCATGGCATCATCAAATGGTTTATGGGGTATCAGAACAAGGGGTACATCTTTGTAACCCAATTGGAATAATGCCGTTTGACACAGCTATGGACATTCTTTGTAGTGAGTCAGTGTTGAAAATAAGAATGGAAGATGTCCTTCTCCGGTATAGAGAAGAGTTAGACTGGGGTTTTCTGTCAAATAACAAAGACAATAGGTGGAGAGAAATGAAAGTTGCAGAAAATGCTGAAAAACTCTATGAGATTTATAGAGAATCCAAAAACGATGAAAGGAGATTAATAACTTTGCTGTCTTCTGAATATTTAGAAATCCCAGCTGCCTATCATTCAGGTGTATCATTGTTTATTAAATCAGATTCTAAATATTGTGATGAATTGCTTAATGCTAATGAATTGCCACTAGAAAATGAATCAAAATCTACCTCAACTTAACCATTTTATGATTTACTACATTTTTTGGAACACCTGATAAACTAAACCAAATCCTATTTTGATACAAGGAAGCTTCAAGAGTTTTCACATTGGTACATGCATTGAGTAGTCTAATATCCAGAACTTCTAACTTATTCTGGAAGTTGGCCAATCTTCCTAAATTAGTGGAATAGTTGCAGAAATTGAAACAAAAAGTTTGGTGGTTTTGTAAATGTTTTGGAGGGACTTATTTGATAAAGAATCACACATAACCTGGGAACGAACAGTCCAATGCCGTAGACTAAACTCTCAAACATATTTGAAGATCAGCCCACTTTATAACCAAGGAAAACCCTTGAAATGAGCTCAAACGACAAGGCCTTCTGTATTCACCTTGTTCACATATTTGTTTCAAGAGAAAGTTATTTAATGCTAAAGGTTTCTTAGAATTCCTACTATTTGGTACTGAAACCTACTTAAGGGTTAAGGGTTTCATTGTCTGCTTTCATGAACATTTCACAAGAACCTTGTAAAACCATGTACCCATAAATCGGATTTTTAGAGATCAAGAAATGTCATGTTTTGCAATGCAAGAAACAAGAACCATTGTGATTTGGACTTCCTTGATTCAGAGAAAAAATTTCTGAAATAGGTTTCATCCAGGACTCAAGTTTCTTAAGTTTTTAGGTGATCAGTCTCTTATGAAGAGCTTTCCACAAAAATATTCGTGTCGTGTTTATGTAGTACCTGCTGGTGAGGTCATCTGCAACTCAATCTGCAACAAATTTCCTAACTCCCTTTACCACAATGTTTTAACTGCATAGCTGAAACGTAAAGATATTTGATAAGATTTAAATTTCTGTTAGTTTTTTATTACGCAGGATTATCCAAAGTAGCGAATTTCAAAATCTACTTTCAAATAATGAAATTCACCGATAATCCATAATATTGACAACAAATAATTTCCTCGTGTTTGACATCAAAATGGATCATCCTGTTATCAACTCGCACTAAATTTCAATTTTTATTACGTGTCATATTTATTTCAAGATCCTGATTTTTGGGGGTAAATCTCTTTCTCTCCAACGAAGAATAGAAGGGCAAAAAAGTTTCCACTGGAAAATTCGATAGAAATAATTCCGAAGGATTTTCTGAAAATTAAGAGAAAAAGATTGACATGAATATACGCGTATTTTTTTACAAGAAACTAAGAATTTGGGCCAGTACTGAAAGTTTCTTAGAATTATCAGATTTGGAGTACTCGGAGTTTCTTACGAGTTTCTTAGCGGCTCGGCTCCATAACAATAATCTTCCTGTTCAGTACGTGTGCCCTCGTGAACATTTCAAAACAAGGTTTTTTAAGCCTTTCCAATGTTTAGACGTTACTCAAGTACCTTACGAAACAAACAAACGAAAGTAAATGAATGAAACAAATGAAAGTAAAGTAAAAATATGGTTAAGGATTTCCTTTATCAAAATAAATAGTTTCTTAACTTAAATATTCCCAGTACTGGAGTTTCTTAATTTTCTGGTGATCTGAGAGTTGAGTTTGTTATGGGCAGTTTCTTATAAAAAATACCTGTAAGAACTAAGAAGGATATGTAAAGGAGCGAAGGCATCTTATACTTCCAACCCCCCGGGAAGGTCACTAGCATAACATTTGTTTTCTGCGAAATGTGTGATCTACACAATTGTCTGTCTGAGATATAGTTTGAACCACTGAAAAAACGTCGGAACCAAGAGGCTGGGCTCAGGGGAAGCGAAACCTTAAGTTGCCTCTCCAAGTTTATAAAGTACATTGTTTTAGCCTCAAGTGCCTTTTCTCCGCCTTTTTCATGATTCAAATGCTCCGCTACAATTCTCCAAAGGTGCCCTTTCTGAGAGCTGTGCCATTCTAAGTAACAACTACCTTCTCCAATATAATCAGTTATTTTGCGAAGCACTTAACCTCTCTCAGAAATATGACATCTGCCAAATGACGTTGGAATATCTGTATCTGCTTACACCTTCGATGAAAGGTAATCATTCAGAAACTTGGGTGACATATGATCATTTGTGCGGGAATCAAGTAGTGTATGTAATTACTTAATATTTAGAAGTGTTTAATTGATTACTTATTCGCAACAAAATTGATCTCAAAATATCTTTCATACTCCTGCAAAATATAAACGAAGAGAGATGTGGCGACCAACATCGAAATACAACGTAAGAATATTGATTTTTGAATTCTATCTTTAGCGTTTTAGTTTCTTGATCGTTTTATCTTGAGGTATGGAATATAAGACAAAATATGCTCCTGATATTTACAAAACAACCCTTTTTGGAGACACTAATGCCAAGGTAGTGTTGTTAGTTCTTATCTAGTGTGCAAGTCAAATTTAGTCAAACTTATAGATTATAGAAAGCAGCTGATTAATTTTCACAGTCATGTTTCGATTTGAACACAATCTTCTTCGCCATTTGAGGTTAAATCCCAATGTGCAACTAATTTTAATTCTTTTGGCACAAAGCTAACAGCAGGAATGCTGAACAGGGCACAGTTTTATGGATATAACAACTGTAATATCCATGGCAAAGAAATACAGGAAAATAACAAATTAGACTATTTTCTATAGGGTGGGAGGGTCGATTGTCCCCTTCTTCTCTGGCGTTCACAGGCATAGCCAAAGGACGATCAAAAGTGGTGATTATAATCAGGGATTATAATCTTTTTCAGTTTACAGATGTATCTCAACGTACTCATATTCCTCGTAGAGATTTACAAAGAATTTTGTACCTAGCATAATGAAGACCTTTTTGTAGTGAAAAGGATTTGAATTCAAATTCAAATATGCTATAAGCAAGTGAAAAAATGAAAGCCTCTGAATGAGACTGAGGCTTATCTGTTGTCATAGAAACAAGACCAGGAAATCAAATGATCAAATGGGCCTAAATTAAGAAGCCAAGCTGTGAGTTGTTTGCTCATTTTGCGAAAGAAAGAAAAATTGAAAGAAAAATAGAAAGCAAAATAGAGAGAAAGGGAAAGAATGGGGAAAAAGAAAGGCAAAGAGCCAGAAGCTCCTCCCAAGGATGAGGTGAGAATCATAACAGAATACTATAAAGCAAAAATCTTTTTGCATCTTGCCAGCAAAAATTTGTTGTTGTTGAAACTAACTTCAACCAAATATTTTTTAAGGCTCTCAAATATTATCAAGAGACCAGGAAAATTTTATTCAAGCCTTCATGGGCTTGGTTTCTTTGTCCAAAGGAAACTTGGAGAAACATGTACATGTATAGCATAAACATATGTACTGGCTTTTTGATGCCAAAATTTTGCTTATTTTTTGAAGATCAAATGTTTTTGTGAAAAGACTTTCGTGCGTAAATAGAATGAAGAATGGGAATAATAAAAGAAGCATAACAGAACAGGAAGAAATGAATACAGAAAACGAAAGGTCGTACAAGACATTCAATTGTTTGGTACCTAGAGGCCAGATTGGAAAGTTTGACATGCGCGGGGGATTAATCCCCCGCGCACTTTTATATTATCCGCGCTGCCATACGCGCAATCTCCTTGTATACAATGTATAGTATGTAAGTTGTGCTATGCTGATATGCGCATTGTTGACTCAAATTTGCATACTATCTGCGCCATTTTTATCCCCGTTTGAAAATCCCCTGCGCACTTTTCAAACTTTCCAATCTGGCCTAGAGGGGAAAATTTGTATTTTGCACGTGCAGGTTGCGATAGCCTGGTAAGATTTTTGTGGACATTTTTGTTGTTTCCTCAGTTGAGAACAAAAGGCTAAAACAACAGATCTATTGTCTATTGTCATTTGCACAGCTCAGATTGAAAACCATGCAAAGTTCCTGCGTGTGCAAGATATTGCACTCATTACAGTGTACAAATTTTCCACTCTGGGTTTACAAAAATAGCCAAGAGGGTGTCAAAAAGGACTTTAACCCCCTGTTTTCTGCATACAAACTATTATAAGGAAGAACTCTTGACTTGCAAATATCCTGTTTGAGCACACCTTACTGGCCGGTTTTTTCCACAGCTAAAATTGCAAAATTGATTTAATTATAAGAATTTGAGGAGATGAAGAAATATATTTGAAAATTGTTTTTCAGTTTGATCCATTAGATCTACAAACAAAAAAAGCACAGACAGTCATTCTTATGCTTGATTCTCCAGAAGAAACTGTACTTCAGTCAGCCTGTGAAGCCTTGTATAAATTCTCTCTAAAATGTGAGTATTCAATAGGACCAATACTTCTTTCCTTTTTGTTAACTTTGTTTCCATCCATTTGCAAAAATGTCTGATTCAATTATTATTGCTCAACAATCTTAAACCAAACAATAGAATTTGGCAGCTCTTTTGTTGTGGCATATTGAATTAAATTTGTTCATGAAATATAACTTGCAAAATAATTAGGAGAGGATAACATTCTAGCCGATGTATTTTTGTCCAAAATTATAATTTTGATGATAAAATGTGAAAGATTTTACAACATTTGAAGACAATTAGATTAATTATGTGCTTATAAAATAATTTTTGATGGAATATTTCAATCTTCAAATTTTGTTCTTAATTCTAGTACAAATTAAAAGTAGGACTTGGATGAAGGGCTTACGACAGTACCAAAGATTAAATTGAAGAGGAATTGTTTCTTTTCTCAAAGAGAATCAATGAAGATAAAACCCCATGCAGAAGGAGCCTGGGTATTCTATTTCTAGCCTATTGTACTGTATTTGGTGATTTCGCCACATGCATGGAATTTGTTTAGCTAGAGGAACATTGACGTGCATAGGAGTTTTCTTTGTCCTATTTAGAGATTGTCCCTACTTAGCTCCATTCAGTTTCTTCGAAGAATTATTTCCAGGTCTTGAACTTGTCATTTTAATATTTTAATTTTATTTGTGATTCAAAGGAATCCATGAAACGGTTAATTCAAAAAATTCTAATACTGCTACCTAGGTGATGAAAACAAAGGACAATTATTAAACCTGGGAGCACTCGATTACCTCCTCAAACTGATGACCCATGAAGATAAAATTGTGAAAAGGAATGCTGTCATGGCTGTTGGCTCTATGGCAACTGATGGTAAATTGCGTTTTCTCAAAGATTGCATGAATGTTGTTGGCTTTAATTCTCAGTCTTTGTACAGAACAAGCCTTGTGCGCATTAACATACAAAGTATAGTTTTCCTGCCTAAGAATTCTTGTTTAGAAAACTTTTACAGTCTATCATATGACAATGTGAAGAATTCTTCTTGTTTTGTTAATGTGCACAAGACCTGTAGTGTATATATTCATCTTTTAAAGTGTTTCTGTTTATTGATAATTTAACTAAGTTTGGAATGCACACAAACCCAACAGATATTTCTTTTATGATATGTGGCTACTTTTTTCACTCTGCTATGAAATGCAAGAATGCTGAATTTTCTAGTTTTCAAAACTTTGAGAAACAATTATTTTGTGAATCGTTTTGATTTTCTTTTTCTGTGTGACAAGATTAATCCATCAAAACATACAGTTCATTTTCAGTGCAATTATTTGGTAACTATTTCATGTATTTGATTTGTTTTATCTTTCCAGCAACTGTAAGGAAAACATTACGAAAGTCAGAATGTCTGCCATCATTGATTGCATTGCTTGCACCTGAAGGTAAACATTCATCACTTTTCTAAATTCAATTTGTTTGTTGACCTTTCACAGAGATTAAATTCAGTTCAAGATCCCTTCTTAATCTTTTCTTATGTTAGAATTCACAGAAAACTCTCAGGAATACTTGTTCAGAAATGACCATCTGAATTATCTAACTTTCTTCAGTATCTACCTGCACACATTGCTGCATTTGCATGCTATTACTGAAAATGTTTCTTATTTTTTAAACAGAGGATGTGTTATGTCATGAATACAGCAGTCTTGCAGTTGCATCTTTGGCAGGTGAGAAATTACCATTAATGCACAAACAATCTTTTGTCTGTGTGTGTTGTACATATGTTTCATAAACAAAAAACAACTGAATTGCTAGAAATTACTGACAATTACTGACCAACTGACCAACATATCTATTTAGTTGATGATAATTGTTAAATTAAAACAGTTACAATAACTGTCATTGTTTTTAGAGGCTTTTAGCTCAATATCTTACTTGTGTATCTGTGTAATTTATTTTGTCTTCTTCAGATGCGAGGAGATAAGTGAACTTATGAGAATCCTTTGCAGAAAATGCTGCAGTATCCCACATAATTATTTTACAGGAAATTTTGGTCCAAATGTTTTATATTACATGAAAAAGCACTTTAACCCAAACATATTGCACATTTATTTCCAGGAAATTTCCACCCATATTAACCAATATACGCCAAGAAAGAAATTATTTTTCCACAAGCTCGATTTTATTGGTTTATAAGTGCAATTTATTCAAAATGCTCAAACAAGCTAGAAATGCAACATTTTGCAGTTTTATATTTTTGCAAAAATTTGATTAACGTTTGAACAATTCTAGCTAGTTTCTAGAACAAGGCCTTCTTAGGCAACAAAATTTTAAAAGAAAAAGTCGAATACATTTCAAGGAAAATTTGATATTTTAATATCTTCTGATTCATTAGATATTTAGGTGTATTAGAATTTTATTTTACTCACCAAATAGTAGGGTCATACTTATCTATTGACAATTCTACGTTTTTTCTTTAGAGGAGTTTACAAGTAAGACTGACATATTTGAGCAAGGTGGACTTGAGCCACTAATTCATTTGCTTTCTTCACCTGATTGTGATGTTCAGGTAATGGAAATATTTCTCATCAACAAATTTTCATTTTACATTCTTGTTTATCCTCTAGATCGTTATTAGATTTTCTTGTTTGATTATTTTCAAATAAGATCTAGCATTTGTTTCTTTACCTTTATCTGCTGACACAGTTTAATCTTGCATGCACTGACATTGTTTTCTTGCCCAAGAATTCTTCAGATTTTTACAGTCTTTTGTAGCTCTTAAAGATTCTTATCAGAATGTGATATTATTATGCTAAAACAAGTTAGATTTCCTTCAATAGAAACACTCAGTACAAGCAATCGCCTTACTTCTGCAAGATTACCAGAGCCGAGCTGCATTGCATGAACTAAACGGTTTGTGATTTAAGAATTTTTATTTATTTATTAGAAAAATTTCAAACTTAAGAAATTGCTTGAAACATTATTTCATTTCCTACTGTTATGATCGTTTAGATTTTATAAGTCAGGAAACTAAAATAAAGGACAAAGCAAGTGTTTGCAACATGATAAAGCAATATCCGTTGTGCTTGTAACAGAAGCCTCCTGCATTGTGTGAAATGTTACATGAAAGATGTCAAAAGATGTATGAAAAGTACAAAAATACCCTGTGTCTTACCAATTCTGATTCAGCCTGTTTATTTGTTTGTTTATTTGTTTGTTTTCAATCTTATGAATTTTCAATCAAGCCTTTTTCAATCTGGAGATTTTTCGAATATACAGAGAAGTTTGGCACTTGTAACAACGTGGTATAAACATCATTACGCTTAATGCTCGTAATAAAAACCTGCATTTTATGAAAAATAGTCAAGTACGACAATGCAGTGTATTTTGCTCATTTTGATTCAGCTTGTTTGTTTGTTTATTTGTTTGTTTATTTGTTTGTTTATTTGTTTGTAGGTATTGAGCCACTGCTGAAACTACTTGATTCTGAATATCCTGTCATCCAGGAGATAACATTCACAGCTCTTATCAGATCCACAATGGATGGTAAGTTACGTTCAGAAGAACATTAATTTTGATGTGATGTTGATGGCGTGGGTAAAGCAACCTAGCAAATTGCAGAAAACAATGGACACGTGCCTAAAAATGGTGCCTTCAGATTTGCTTACAATTTGGCAACGGGAGCCCTCTAAAACATATCATTTTGAAGGGAGGAAGGAATGAAAAATCTGTTGATATTGTCCACCAAAATTATATTGTTAAAGAAATTCCGTAACCCACCTCTTTTAACTTTTTTTTAAACAGCGGATAACAGAACGGCCATTCGAGAACTTTCTGGATTGGACAAACTGGTTGACTTTATTGGGAAAAAGGTCAGTCCTTCAAAAGATACATAACTTGGATTTTGAAATATTTTCATTTTCTTCGTATTCTTTTCCTGCATGTCTAAGATATTTCATTTGGACGTACCGTAAAAGCTCTATTAAGCCCCCTCTCTAATAGGCCCCCTCTCTTTTAGCCCGTCCCCTCATGAGTGTCCGAAATTAAATAGCCCCCCCCGGGGGAGGGCTTAATAGAGATTTCACGGTATGCTTGTGCAGATGCCCTAAGGAGTTACACGTGCAACTGTACATCAAATTTGAAAAAATTAGCCGCCTTGATTGAAGTTAAAAAGTTTTAAAAGCCAAGAAAGATTGAGGATGAGATTAGGGACTATATTTTCTGGAAGGCTTTGGGCAGAACTTTTGAAGGAAAATACGGATAACTTGAGGAGTGTCTAAGCTGCAGAGCATTGCTTCAGGTTTGAGATGGTTAGACCTTGAGTCAAGATACTGTAGACAAACACTGGTCTTGAATTAAAGCCCGCATGTGATCAAAACGGAGTTTATGTAGTTTGGATTAATTTCTCCCACATATAAATGCAACCTATTATTGGTTAATTGTGCTATTGTTATTTTTGCAGGAAATGGATGATCTCCATGTCTTTTGTCTACAAGTTCTGGCAAATTGTCTCATGGATACTGAAAGTGTGCAAGTATGCTTTGTTTATTTTTCTTATCATATGGAAACCCTTGCAGTGGTTATAAAAAGTTGAAGTTTATTTGCCAGATTACTCTTGTAACAGCTGTAAAATGATTGCTTGGTTCCAACTGAAGGAAAACGGCTACAAATTTGATTTTTCGAGCTTTGTTATCAGCAAAGTTGAAAGGGGCCTTTGCAACCTGCATGCAATATTTGTGAATACATCCTTCGTGGTCTCTTTGCTTTTGCCATGTTAATCGTTTGACGAAGCTGATAAAAAGGAGGGTCTAAAAAATTTCACTTATCGGTTGCAAAATATTCACAATGTGAATTTTAATCGGTGCCAAATTTGTTCAACTCTCATAATTTTCACCGTAGACTATTCAAAGCACTGGTGTCTTTGACAAATTAATGGCTTTTATTGCTGAATCAACGAATCCTGAGGTTCAAAAATTTGCAGTAAGTATTTCCCTAGATCATTTCAGATTACATACTTTGTTTTTATTTTATTTTTTAGAGCAGCTCTAACGATTTTATGGAAATTCATTTAAAGAACGCAATGCATCTTGCTATAATGTTCATCATTGCTATGTTGCGTGTGCTATAGCCTTTTATTCATAGGAGATCATTTTCTTTCTGTTCCTGCATTTTCGATGATAATCAATCAACATTTTTCGCGATTTTCATAAAAATCAAATATATTTTTCACAATTCTTCCGCAGGCGACTGTTATTGCAGCTTGCTGTAAGAATTGTAAGTATGGTGATCTTCAACTTTGTTTACCAAACATTTTTACATTCATTTATAAAGCTATTAATTTCCTAGATATTGTATAAATTTTGTAGGATGATTACTTTTCTGTTTATTTCCTTCACTTTAATGCTAGTTTTTTCATCGTTTGTAGTTTAGTTTGATGTAGTTTAATGTTGCGTGTCTTTATGTTTTGGCCATGGGGTAGTCATTGTCTTTCGCTCCCCTTCGTATCATCCCTGTGTTGTTGTATAGTAAAGTAATTAGATAAGTACAGTAGAAAGTCAGATTTATTGTAAATATTTGATATGCATAGAAAAAAGAAACTTTAATGTAAAGAAGAATTAGCGAAACAATTTCGTTCAACTTTGATAAAACGCAAAGTTTCCTTCATTTCATAAAGTTTATAGAAAATTTATTTCTCTTAACAATATTTTTAATCATGATTTGAATCATTCATCTGGTCAATTTCATTGGTTTCCTTTTTTAATTTTAGCTGATAATCGCAAGATTTTCCATGAACAAGAAACAGAAAAGACTTTGATTACCCTTTTAGGAGGAGAGGTAGGTCAAAGATTATACTTACTACCTTCTTCGTAATTATTGCACTTTTTGAAAATAGCAACCATTTAACTGTTTACATTGAATTGAGTTGTTTTCGAGCAAAAATTAGGCATAGAGTCGTGAATCCCTATGTTTTAACGGATGTGGAAAACATTCGAGGCGAAAAAAATTGAATTGAATGAGACATGTCGAGGAAAATGTTGTAAGTCTGGTGTTTAATAACGAGTAACTCAAACTGCATGTCCATGTATCATATGTTCAAGGTGTTAGCATTTTTATCAGAAATTTTACACTGTGAAAGTATCTCGAAGAAAATAATTTAAGTATGTTCAATAATGATTTCCCTTTTCAAAGCGAAGTTTTGTACGGCAAAAGAACTTTTGAAATTTTTGATGAATACACAAATTACCTCCATCACGCATTTTAAAAGGGCAAATATCGAGAATAAAGATGATAATGTTTATAACAAGGCAAGTTTTATTTCGCTGCAAATTATGATTTTTCTTTTAACATATGATTAATTTCCCTTAGAGTATTGAAGTGAGCATGGCCGCTGCGAAGGCGCTTGCTGTAATGTCAGAAAATCTTAGCAGCAGAGATGCTATTGGCAAATTAGGTAAGACGGGGGTAAGACAGATAGTATTCGATGAATGTTTTTATTTTCTTCGTCAAATATTTTAACGTCTAAGTTCAGTCATTTTTGTACGAAGCCAAGTTGTGACAAGCTGACTTAATATCTTCAATAATTTCAGAAAAATTCAGCAAAGAGACACAAATTCTAAGAAATAGCGAACATACGTTACTTCTTCATCGACGTGGAAAACTGATTGTTCACATTCACAGTTTAATCTAATATCATCTAATCTAATCCAATCTAATATCACCTTCTCTAATCTAATATCACCTAGATTACAGAAAAATCTTAAGCTAGCACATTTGATGTTTGAGATCAGTGTCAACACAAAAGTTTGTTGAATTTCAAAATCAAGCTTTCTTTCTGCGTTGGTTTTTATCTTTTTCCTAAAGAAGATTAAGAAACAGTTAAGCAACTTTCAAATCAGGTTGATCTATGGGACTGATTTCAATGATACTCTCTTAAACCTATTGACAAATTTGAAATTTAGAGTGAAAGACTAGAGCCATTCAAATGTCTTAAATTGATGTTGAATTTTTTTTTATCCACTTTAAGATTACAATATAAATTTACAATATATACTATTTTGCAAAATTACTATACAACTATACAATACTAATGGAACGATAGCCCGAGGAGTAAAAGGCTATGACTACCCCGAGGCCATTTGGACATAGAGATTAAAACTAAAGTCTGTCTCAAATTACATGCCACGGGAAATGATCGAAACAACTTCGTTTGGATGGGAAATTCGACGTTATATGAGTTGAGAAATAACTTGATAGCTGTCAGTTTCTTTCTTTGTAGAGAATCGATATTTCTTTTCTTCCATGACTTTATTCACAAACACATTGTTGCTGTTACATTACAGAAGGCATACCGCCGATGTTAACAATGCTGAAAAATGATTCACCAGATTTGCGTGAAGCAATGACATTTGCGTTGGCTAATTTGAGTTCTGGAAACATGAATAATTGCACGTATGTATTCATCTGTGTTTTAGACTTTTTTCTCTTTGTCTTAGACGTAGATTTGGCTTCATTTATTGTGTCTATATTACTTGCGCAACGTCTATGAGAATTAGCCTGAAATACTCATGTAGGCATAATTGATCCCCTCCATCCTCCAATAGATCTTTCAACTGTTCTAAGAAAGAATCTGAATCGAACGATATACAAAAATATAGAAATTTATTGCTCAATCCTGACTCTTCTGTAGAATAGCTAAAAAGTCTATTCAAACAACAAGAATTTGAGGAAACATCTGTGAAGCCTTCTAGAAGCTTTAGGTACACAAAAAATATAATTTTAAGAGACTGTTGGTGCGGACTTAAATTTTTTTTTGTTTCCTGTAAAAATACGTCAAGACTTTATAAGATTTGGAAAAAATGTGTCTTTTTTATTTGTAGTGAAATTTTTGAAAAAGGTGGATTGGATCATTTTATCCGACTTTTATCCGATGCAAAACCATCTGTACAAGGAAATTCAGCAGTCTGTGTTACAAATTTCGCACAAGAAGGTATGTGTCATTGTTTACACGCAAATCTTTCAATATTGAGCATGTTTCATTGATGGAATTTTTTCTCCTCATTTTGCTAAAACATTTGTACTCTTCATCTTCATCTAACCAAATTTGCTTGCTGGTGCATTAAGCCATAAATGTTTCGGGCGAAAACTTTGGGCGCTTTTTGCAAAATCGGAAACAATTTCCTTTTTGCAGCTTACTGACAGAATCTTTCGCTTGAAATGGGGTATATTTACATCGGATCAACATAGTCTCAACCAAAGAATTGCATTGATACTTGGAATAGCAATATCGTGAGCACAAAGTTTAACCAAGATTTTATCGGATGCTTTCAAAGGTAATCAGGGCAAAAACTTTCAGGCAAAATCTTGTCCCAAATTTTACAGTCTGAACTTTCGGAATTGGATGTATTCATTTATTGTGCACCCTTAGTCTGTTTATAAGATGTTTAATAATTGAGAAACTTCGCAAGTACGGTACCTTTTATTTTAAGAGGGCATGCTTCTCTAAAACACCAAGAATTCATTTTTATCTTGTGGTCGATGATCATTTATCAATTGATCATTATTCATTGATCATTGGTCATTGGTCATTTATCTTCCACAATAAATATTAAACGTGGTAGAAGAATACAGTCGATCTCAGATAAAGCACAACACAAATCGAACACTGAGAAACAGCAGTATACTTGAGGGATTGTTTTGGTGGAAAGTGACAATAAACTTCATCCTATTCTGGCAATGGCTGCCAAATATTTTCAGTCTGAAAATGGTTAAAAACAATAACGATAAATGCGAGATCTCTAAGGAGGTGGCATGTGTCTTTCTCTAGTTAAATATTCTCTGAGGTAGCTCTTTATTATTTTATTACTTGAGATTTTATAGATATAATTATGCCTAGCAGATCTTCAATTTTCAATTTACCGTCTTTATTTTAGAACCATGGCGAGTAGAAATGCTTAAAAATGGAGTCATCAATGGATTGGTAAATGCAATGCAATCAAAGTACGTTTTCATCTTCATGCTCTGTTTGATTTTCAGTCCTTGATAGTTTCTTGTTTTGAATTTAACCATGACATGAAATAAAGATACTCTCTTTTTTCCTATTTCTTTTACTGTCTAGCTCATGCAATTTCTCAATCTTTTCATTTGGTACGTTTTTGATAGATCTTAATCACCATCATTTTAATCATTAATTCATTCAAAGTAGGCTGTTTAACGATAGCTGAATTAAGGTAATAAAGGCCCTCCTTAAAAGCAATGGGAGACAAAGCTAACGATTGAAACTGTCTTCTTCTTACAGTGACACTGACGTGCAGAACAAAGCCTGTCAAGCTCTCTCGGCGTTAATCTGCGATGCAGATGCAAGAACGGAGGTATGGATATAAATGTGTCTCCAATCTGTGTGATTCAAAACGGCTTTCATCCCGTCGAAAGTTAATCGAAGAGCAGTCAATAGCATTCTTTCAGATTAACAACGAAATAAAAGCGAAGCCTAGATATTTGTGAAATCTGCACTCCAGTACATGGGAAGTCAGTAAAAAGGGGTTGGACTTTGAGAGGCTGCAATATTCTAACAAATCATCGACATTCTTTAAACAGATAATTATTGTGTAGCTAAAAGGTCAACTTAGCTGCCAAAATTTATTTGATGAAAATCGATCGTATCATATTTAAGCTGTAACAAATTCCATGAAAATGTTTCATCTCAGAACTCGTCAAATCAAGCTAAACATTTTTGATATGATTTTCTAGCAATTTATTCTTAAAAATGTGACAATTTATATTATTTCTTTTTTCATTCCAGCTCTTAAATGAAGGTGGATTGACTCCTTTGGTAAATCTCTTAAAATCAAATCATGATAGTGTTCGTCGCAATGCAGCATGGGCTCTGACCTTGTGTTGTGTTGACAATAACATTGCTGCAGAGTTCACCAATTTAGGGTATGTATTTAATAGCACATATTTAATCTAATCTTACCGCCATTTATTTTCGATCTACTCGTGAAACTACTTGAAATATTTGCAGCAGGGATGGCTCAGTCATATCACGCTTGATTACCAATCTAAAGGTTGTTGGTTGGACTCCGAATCTGCTACGTAGAGTGAGGAGAGACGCAAGGCAATTTCCAGGCTGAAGGAATCACGAGGTGTGCTGCTTCAATAAGGTTAGCTTCACAGTGTCCTGAAAACTATCTTCAGATGCTAGGTATAGAGATGACAGAAAAAAATATTTGCCAAGCATAGCCCCGTTTTTCAATTCAATTTTCAAATGATAAAATGAAGCATTGTTTGTCTCTTTTATCTCGGCAGTGGCCTATCCATCCTTCAAGAATTAAACAAGTCCAGTTCCAGAAAATCACCGTTCACAGAAGCAGCCTTAGAGAGAATCCTTGATAGCAATTTATCAGCAAAATACAGCCTGACTGGAGTGTTAACACCAGATAATATTATTACAGATGGATTTTATGATCTTGGAAGGGTGAGCGTGTTAGAACTTATTTATTTTAAATGAAGAAAGGTACCATTTCATTACCCATGATAGCTGTTGAAGTTACTGGATCTTACTTCCGATTTTTCTAATAACGTACTGGTCTTTTGGTTATGATAGTTTCAGGTTTACTTAAATAATGCATTGGGAAAGGATTGATACTTTGATTGTCGTTGAAAGCTGTTATCAAACTTAAAACTCTTGTTTTTATATCTTAATTAAAACTTTTGCAAGAACAAGCAACTTAAAGGGGCTCCGTCGCCAAACTGTAAACAGATCTTATAACACCGCACGTGGCCATTGTTCTCCATTGTTCTCTGCAGTTTGTTTGGTGACTTGACAAGGCGCGTTAAAAATCCACTTATATCCAAGCCATCGTAAGAGATATGAATGTCTGGATTTTTCCTCTGTGAAGTACAAAGATCTATCTTCAAAGTGATGCTTTCATTTTCGAAAAAAACAGGTAAACGTCTGTGTGATATTGCCCATCAAAAAACTCCAAAATCACTGTTGTGACGGAAATTTGGAGACGGCACCCCTTTAAAATAATGAATGAATACCCCATGGCCATCGCAGAAAAACATGTAACTGAATTACAAAGATTACCTTCTTTAAGTTAACCTTTTTCTGATAGGTTAACATCTTAGTTTTAAATATCGCCCACATACTTTTTATTCCACAGCCCGCCAAACGTGTAAACTTTTTTTGACTTACCCGGTACCTGTGCTGTGTCGTTCATATCTTCATATTTTTAATTTGTTAGGTTCAAGAGGGCAGTGATATTCCATCTTTGGAAACTCTCTTTAAGAATCCGGTAGACCAAAAGAGACCAGTATTTCTCATTAATTCAATCAATGTCATAGCAAGGTAAGGGCTCTCAGAGTTCATTCAGAGTTCATAATTCATTTTGTGTGTACAGTAAAAACCCGCATATAAGAACCACCCACTTATAAGAACCTAAGGCCTACAATGTTCTAATTTTACCCCATTACAGAAGAACCTATTCATCCTGAAATTCAAGGAAGGTTCTTATCTTTAAAAAAAGTTAAATGTAAACTACTTGTTGGTAATGTGATAAAATGTTTTAAGAAATTTAGCCAGATAGAAAGCATTTGTCAAAAATTCCTTGTGTGTATATTGTTCTTTATAAAATTTTGTCATGATAATGAGTAGGTGAAAACCTTGCTTTCTTATATTTGCCCTAAATTCCCGAAGATCTGTAATTAATTATTTGATAAGAACCTATTTAAGAACCTTGTATCCTGTTTTCAAGAACAGTACCACATGCATAAGAACCTAAACAGGGTGATTTCAAAATGCAAGGTTCTTATATGCGGGTTTTTACTGTATTGTGATCGTTCAATCAGTGCAGCCTTTGATAATCTGGTGGGCTTCAAAGAACACGAGTGGATGTTTTCTACAGCAGATTTATCCCTCCTGTATCCCTGTGCCCCTAAACATGCCTAAAATCACGAGCAAATGTTGCTGATGTTTCTGTCCTACAGCAACGACTTCAACACGTTTTATCTTGTGTTATGTTCTTTGGAGTATGAAACCACTTGGAATAACGCTGTTATGCTCCCAGGGATGACATATTCATCCTCCCAAAGGGATAACACATGCATTCAAAAGGTGAAAGTAAAAAGCATATAAAAGTCATACCGGTAAGGCAGGAAATTTGTCGTGATTTTTGGCCGTTTTGCGGTTTCTTGAAGGGACTTTCTTGACAAAGTCCCTCATAGTTTCAGAACGGAGTGGCCTATTTCAGTATGATAAATTTTAAGATGTATTTGAGCATGTTCACTTTTGAATGAAATACTTGCCAATATTATTGCTTTGATATCCAGGCAGCAGTGTCTTATTTTATTCTCCAGGTATATTCATTTTGTTTATGAAAACCTTTATTATATTTTCAGCAATCAGAGTTCAAGCGTACAACTACCACGAATCGAAATACAGTCAAATTCCATTCAAACCGTGAAGTCATCCAAATCAAAAATCGACGCAAGATCGAGAGCGAAGCAAAGAGAAGACACATCCTCCAATGAAGAGAATTTAACAAAGCAAGATACATCGTCACAGAATGAAGGAGAAACGAGTGCTACTTCATTGAATATATGGCAACCCCCTGAGGATTCTGACTTTTCGTCTTACATTGATCATTGCAAAGAAAATATTTTAGTTCTTCCGACGAAGAAAGAACAGATCGAGGCCCTTGCCTTGTAAGTGATGACGTATTTGATTTGGTTTGTTTTGGTTTGGTTTGGTTTGGTTTGGTTTAGTTTGGTTTGGTTTGGTTTGGTTTGGTTTGGTTTGGTTTGGTTTGGTTTGGTTTGGTTTGGTTTGGTTTGGTTTGGTTTGTTTTGGTTTGCTTCGGTTCGATTCGATTCGATTTGATTTGATTTTTCACCCATGGCAGCCCCTCAGTTAGAATAACTGATTTACATGGGGCCATGTTAAAAACTTACAGTAATTGCTTCTTATTAAGTAATAACAGTAATTAATATATGCTATATAGAGCTGAACCATATTACATATTGTCACAAAATAAATAAAAGAAAAACGAATTTCTATCACTTTTTATTTTACTTCAACCAACAAAAAAGTCAGCAATATACCTTTTAGTTATTCTACAAGAGAGTCAGGATCGAGCGATGTTTTTATTCATTTACATACGAAATGTTCGATTGAATGGCGTTAGAGCCTCTATCGCTTTTGTGCACATTTGAAAATTCCGCAAAACATATCACGCAATTTGGATCCTTTTGAAGAATAGCTAAACGGTTTATGTATGCAAATTTTCCGCACCTCTTGCGTCTGCCAATAGACCAATGTTACTCTCAAGAAGTTAGGTTGGTGAATAGACCTTTTAGCTATTCTGAAAGGAATCAGAATCGAACAACATTTTGCTACATTTTGTAGAATTTTCGAATGTGCACAATAGTGATAGAAGCTCTAAAGCCACTCGATCGAACGTCGCGTATAAAAATGTATAAAAATAACGCTCGATCCAGGTTCTTTTGTAGAATAGCTAAAAGGTCTATTCAGGCTATCAGAAATGAAGGAATAGGCTTTAATGCTAATACAATCTCTGTGTTTTTGCTATGCCTAAACTCTGAAAGAGGTAACTTCTACAATATATATTGTCAAATGAATCATAAGAAGATTCTCTCACTAATTTTGCAACATGATTTATGTTCTTTTTTCCTCGTTCAGATTTAATTCCTTGCTCTCTTTTTATTTCAGATTCGTGAGCTCAAAGATGGGAGGTCCAGTCGCAAAGGATGATATCGCATTATTCAGCTTCGAATTACCCATAAGTCAACTGAGGCACGATTTAGATTCTAATGTTGTACCGATTGGAAAAGTGCAAACCGGAATTTACTACCATCGAGCTTTGCTTTTCAAGGTAAAATCTTGGCTTATTTGTAAAAGGATTCTTTCGTTGAAAATTAATTATCTCCATTTTAGAATCTGCTACCGATTGTTCAAAGGAAACTTAAATGTGTCCCAGGGTTCTGTGTTGTGAGAACAGTGAGCCATTGATTTTCGATTGCAAGTCTTTCAATCGACCGTTCCAAAACGGCTTCAAAGTTTCTGTCCTAAGAAGGAAAATTTCAGGTCAACCTCGTTTGAAATATTTTTATTGTTATCAAAGTTTAAATAAAAACAATTTTAACAGTTGAAATAGTTCATTTCAATCAAAATGTCAGCCTGCAATCTCTTATTAAGGGTATGTTTGAGGGTAATTCTAAGCCTACCAAAGTCTGAAAATGGTAGACTTTACAGAGACGGAAACACACTTCCCAATCAAACACAAAAGTCGGTAAAGCAGGTTTGGGATTCATCATTATGAAAAGAAAGTTCGCCGTTGAAAATGAGAATCTTTCGGAGGTTCGCCAAACTTTCTGCCTTTTGGAGCAGGAGGCTCAGAAGGTATTCCGAACCTACCAAACCTACTGTTTAAAAAAGTTTAGGAGTTAATCAAACACACATTCTGAGTCTACCAAGTCTAGAGCTGGTACCAATCAAACACACCCTGATTGATTTCTTATTTACAGGTTTTTGCGGAATTTATTTTGTTCATTTGACTGCTAAATAGTTAATCAAACATCATTACAGCCCTGAAGAAGTCCTGCATGGCAGGACGAAATATTGGCATAAAATTTATTCAACCATTTGCTGTTGGTTTTTTTGTTGTATTGCGGTGTTTCTGCCTTTAAACTAATCAAACATCCCCTGTTTTTATTTCTTACCAGGCACTAGCAGATCGAATTGGATTAACCTGTTCATTGATTCGTGGTGATTATGGACGAGCGTGGAATGAAGTAAGATTATGCGAAGAATCAGAAGAGGTCAGTCTTTCTTAATAACCCAGCTAACAATTTTCCTTTGCGACCCTTATGGGAATTTTGCATGATATGAAGGTAATTTCTGGCCCCGATTCTAGTTTTTCTTGCTTTTTCTTTCGCACAAAAAGGATCTTGTTTATCAATTGGTCGGTAACTACCAAGTTACGAGCAGCATAGTCTTGTCCTACAGAAGCAGAGCTAACACTTAAGAAGCGAGGTGGTTTGGAGCGTAGAATATGCCGTTTTGGGGTAAAATATCCGCCAAACCCCTGTTGGTTTATATTGGGCTAACACTGATGTATTTTTGGATTTCGGTCTACTTTTTGCAGCAAAATAATTAAAACATTAAACATCATTGAACTTGAGATGTATTGACAAACCTCCTCGTGAAGGCTTTTGAAGATATTAATCAATTCTTTTCTGTGACATTGCATACCCAAGTGAAGGAATTCTATAATACACATTTAGCGACTCTATAAGGAATCTGAATTGAGCGAAATTTTATGCATTTTCACACGAATGGTTATTGTTGGATTGAGTGGCATTAGAGGTTCTATAACTTTCGTGCACATTCGAAAATTCTGCCAATGTATAACAATATCATTCGATTGAATCTCCTTTTTAGAACAGGTAAAATATCTATTGTGAAGCAGTAACTGTGTAACCATGGCATAATGCCGATGATACAGTATATATTGCGGACATTAGAATATCAATTGTTCTTATTTTTAATCGAAGGTTGAAGGACCAAGACTACCTCCAAAGACATTCATTGTTGATTTAATGCATGAACCTGGCACAGTTTTCTTAGAAAACACACCAACAGCAGTCGCCTATCAAAGAATTTGAACACTTCGGACTGGACTCAATTTTATGTAATTTACTTGTGAAAATTAGTTTCGTTATAAATGTATAGAGTCAATTTTTGTATATTTGTAAAAGGGTGTTGATTGCAGCGTCGTCGCTATTACATGGGATGAATCTTTATTTTACAAAAGCTTTTTGTTGTTTTTTTTCTACAATTTAGCATCCTAACATTCCGCAAAGAGCATACGGAGAACGACAAGATTTTAGAATTTTCTGAGTACAAAACTAAATTGCCAATCTTCAACTCAACTAACTTAAAATTGTCCATCAAACACCGGACATGGACTGGCTACACAATATCTGTATCCTCATTATTACTGATCTGTCATTCATTGAGCTACTTATAATTTAAAGTTGAAAATTCCATTAGAATTTCATTGCTAGGCCCTCTTTCAAAACCTCCCGTTTCAGATGAACTCTAAATTCTGCCTTTGCGAGGTCGTATGTCCAGTGCTTCGTCACGTTGCGCGCATTTTTGTTTCTTTTTCCAGTCTGAGGGGCATTTCTGTGCAGAAAAATTTGCTAAAATATGGCTTAAGTCAAGTATTGTTGCAAAGCAGCCTAGTTTTGATAGGGTTTGAATACCAGGAAGTACAATATTTCCTCAACATGATTACACATCGCTTTTGGAGAACATCAGAATTTTGTTTGAAGAGCTTATCAAAAGACAATTAAATTCTAGGAAAGCAGAGCATCGCTGCATCGGTGATAACCTTTGATTGTGCTTAGCTTCCTGCACCATGTGTGTGCTATCTACCAAAGTTTGAGTTAAACTGAGGAGCCATGTTAACCGGCTAGTTCGTTGTAAGAAACTCAAAAGGAGCCCAATCAAGGAAATTTATCGAACCGGATAGTTTCCACCAAATAGGATGTGATGAACAAGTTCGTTAAAATAACATTTTGAAGGCTAAAGTTTGGCTTAAATTAGATGTCAAATTAAATTTCCGCGAATAACAATGATTCAAGGGGTTTGGATGGGTAATTTTACGTTATCGCAAAATAATATCACCTTCCATCTAGTTTTGAGAAAGACTTTGAATTTCTCTGTCGCAGAGCAGAATACTGTATTGTGCACGTCTGTATTGTGCACGTATTTTGTAGTCTCGTACAAATATCAGATTTTGAGTATTCGGAGATTCTTACGAGTTTCTGTGAAGGTTCCATAACAATTTTCGTGTTTAATACCTGTGCCTTTCTGAAAATGTCAAAACAAAGTGTTTTGAAGCCTTTCCAATGTTGAGTACTTCACGAGTAAATATAATACAGGAAACAGCATAGCAAGTGAAAACGAAGTAAAACTATGGCATTCACCTATTATTGGAGTTTTTTAATTTTTTGGCGATGCGAGAGTTACTGTTTCTTGCAAGTAGTTTCTCATAAAAATACGTGTATTTGCTGAAATTGGATAGTAAAAAGAGAGAGCATAGAGCAATATGATTGGCCCATTACCTAGACAAAACAAGTTAAAATTTATTAGCCAATCAAGATTTTGCCATTATTTGCCCGAATTTCGTGCCAATTCTGAGTTTCCCGCCAATGCGAGACTCCTGGGGCCTGAGGCCGAACACGTGACTGGAACAGAAGGCGAGATCAAGAAAGCGTTGAAGGAGAAGAGAGCGGGAAAATCAAGATACTCAATTGAAATAACGTATTTTCATCGAATTATTCGTATCTATTATTCAAGGTAGGTCTTATTATTATTGTTTATTATTTCTTCTTTATTGTAAACTAGCTGTATTCCTTGCTAGCAACCTAAAATGAAAATATTCACTGCTAAATGCCCTGGTCTTCAATCTTTAGGCCCACATCCCAAAATTAGAAGAGAGAAGGCATCATGGCCGACATCGAAGATCAACCTGCAAAAGAAGTTGACAATGCTAAACAAGAGGATGACGAAGATGAGTCAAGTGAAGAAGAATTAGGTAATGTAATTTGCATACATTTGATACTAACTGCTACAAACATAACATTTGAAATTGAATAAGCAAAGTTGTTGGGATTCAACCATGTGGATGTATGAATGTCCGTCGTGGGCCTGAATAATAGTTAAACCATCATGATATGCCAGACTGCATTCTTTGTTTCTTGCATGGAGAAGTGCGTAGATCAAAACAATAGAAGAACGAAGGGCCCTATTCTTTCTTAATCCCGACGAACAGCATTATTAAAATGCATTACTGTTGTTACACTAATTGTTTTATTATATGAAACCGCTTATAAAAGAAACGGTAGGCCTAGGCTCAATTTTTCAAAAGTTATAAAACAACCCTACCTGAATTTATTAAGCTAAGAAACATTTGTAGTTTGCAGTTTAATTTTCCTATCATCGCATCAGACTCAAACATTTTTTGACATTGTACAGTTACAGCAACTGTTTGGACATTATTTTGAGTGCAAATTATGTTATCTAAAAATAAACTTGAAGGTAACACCGCAATACGACAAAAACAACGGCAAATTTGTGAATTTATTTTTTACCAATATTTCGTGCTGCCATGCAGGACTTCATCAGGGCTGTTATGTGAGAGTTATATTCAGAATTTAAATATGTACAGCAATTTGAAAAGGAGAGGTTACTCGTAATGCGTTTACAAGGGTTATGGGTTATGTTACATAGCAATGATAATGACAATGATGCTGATAATAGTGATAATAATAATGATAATAATAATGATAGTACTTATTATGTTAGTGCAGTGTAATAACTACGATGATAATAATAATGATGGTGATAATGAGTAACCATAGGTAAGATAAGAGAGTGAGTAGATTTGGTTACTATATAATTGTGTTTGTTAGCGGTCTGTGGCTCTGTTTAGTCCGTTGGGCAACAGAGTGTTCGCTAAGCCAATGAAGTAAGTTTCTTTGGCTTGTCTCTCTCTCTCTCTCTCTGTTGTCAAATAGTGGTAGTAGTTGTAAGTCTTGTATGGAGTGATTGGGTTTACAAAAGTGTTCTGCAACCCCGGATATGTTGGAACATTGGTTTATAATGTCTCATTGGTGCTATCTACTTGTTTTGAGACCTTACTAAGTAATTTGGTTATCTTTTTGCCACAAATTAAATTATTTCTAGCTCTGCAAAAAGACTCTTTCATAATCCCATCCAGAATGGGAAATGCTGTGTGTGGTAGCAATGAAATTTTGCAAAACAGCAAAAGGAAACAATGTGATTTGTGTTTGATGAAGTGAAGTCCACACTGGACATTTTTGGGAAAAATCAAAATAGGTTGAGCAATGCTACACAGCATCATTAGCAAGTAGAACATTTTGTCAAAACATTACTTTGTTGAAAGAGCCAATTGTTTGCATTAAATTTCTTGCAGGTCTTCTCGAAAAACCAATAGAGATTCTGAGCACAGCAAGAGAAAGAAAGAAAGTAGTGAGGCTGTCACTGGAACCTACTTCAAAGACTCCCAAGAAAGAAGGGATTGATTATTCCCAGGTAAAAATTGTTTTATTCTTTTGACCCAGATTCATAAATTCATTGCAAAATAATCTTGAGTCCAGAATAGATGTTTCATCTGATTACAAGAAATTTTCCACTTTACCCCCCTTAATTTATTTGAACCCCCTGTTTATTAGGATTTAAGAAACTATCCATAACCACCTATTAGCACATGACTGTACTCATTAAAAATTTCCATCACCACTTTCAAAAAGTACCAAATTAAATCGCCAACTGACTTTTTTCTCACAGGGAAGAGGTATAAAGCTTGGAGACATGGAAATTGGTTTGTTGATATTTGTGTTTAAATTTTATATGATTACCTTAGCCAACACATTGATTGATCAATCATGTAGTGAACAGAGGAAGACATCTGATGGAAGGCATTCAATCGTACAACAAAGTATTTAATTTTGTAGGCACCTTCCTCCCTTTATACCTGAATCGCCATGGTTCAATGCTAAATACAGTAAATTATGTCTTGTAAAGAAAGATTAAAATTTTAGGTTAAGATGTTGAAAAATATCAGTTGTTAAAGAATGCTTTCTCTCAATTATGTTGGCTCTATTTTTGTTTACAAGAATTTCCTTCTGTTTCATCAGTAAAATATGAGCTGGACAGAACATTGGCCCATGAACTTAAACCTCTTCATAGGCTCCTTTACAAGAAAGATGGAAAGGTAAGTCATTTAAAATGTATTGAGGCTAACAGCAAGGTCTATATCCTTCCTTATGTGAACTTGCCTCAGATTTTCTTGTTCTTTCAATCAGTTCATTTGATAGACAGATTGAAATTGAGAAAATGCTAATTTCATAAGAATTCCTTCCAGAAGGAAATTGGACTTTGAAAATTGGCTCAACATCAAATTTTGGTGGGTGATACCATTAAAAAAGATACTACTATGGGAATTGATAACATAAATTTTTGGGGTATGCAACAGTGAAATGACATGAAAAATTCCATGTAAACTCACTGTTGTATGCCTCCAAATATTTCATGTTATCATTTCCTGCAGTAGTGTTTGTTTGGGGGTAAAAGTGGTTTCCTGAAGTAAACAGAGTTCTTTACCAATTGGTGTGTGAAGGAAGTTTCATAGATGAGGCTTTAAGAAAATATCATGCTTGCAAAAATTGGCTGGCAAAGCAGAAAATCTCACAACATTCCTGAAATAAAGTAACATTTGATATTTTCTTTCTTATTTCTTAAAATCCTCATATATCATCTCAAGAAACTTGCGTATGCAAGCACTTACTTGTATCAAATGCTGGCTGGCTATGATTGCAGCAAAAGTTCAAACATTTAGGAGGGGCCCTTGAAAATCAGCCACTTGACAGAAGGTTTAACCCTTTTAATATATTGAAACATGCAGTAGATGAAGATAAATTTAATAATATCATTTTTCATTTCAGGCATCAATGATTAAAAAGAACATCAGAGCATTCTGTGGATTTCCATTTGAAAAAGTAAGCATTCTTCTTGGTTTCTATCTAGGAGTGGGAAAAGTAATTGCCCACATAAGCACCTCTCAAAAGAAATGGTACACATGGAAATAGCCCAATATCAAAAAATTTTTTCTACAGTAAATTTCAGTCAAAATGTTTGGTACAAACATTCAAACTCTTTGCAAACAACTTACAAACTCTCAAATCTGAAACATATTCAAAAAAAACTTTGGGTAAATTTTAAATGCAAACTACATGCAGTCCCCTTTTTTCACGATGGGAATACTTCAACTTGCACACTGTCAGTGTATTGATAAAGATCGCTACTTAAAGAATATATTTTTGTTTTAGGGCACAAAGCAATATGATGATTTAGCATGGGCAATGGAAAAGTAAGTTTATTTTCTTATTGAAATATTTTTGTTGGAAAATATATGAGCAGTTGATACTACCTGTATGAATATTTATGATTGATTTGTAATTTTATAATTTTTATATATTTAATTGCTCATGGAATTGACAACGAAAATATATTTTCCAATCCTACCACTTTGCGGAAATGTATGCAAATAGGAATCAATTTTATTTTATTGATGTATAAAACGATTTGTGAGTAGTTTTGCCAGCTACTCAAAATTTTATTTCTATCATGGATGGTTGATCTCAGAAAATTATTAAAAACAGGGGAAATAATATGTGATGAATTGTTTTCAGGTTTACGAATGTTGGCTTGCAGAGACTCTGTGAAATATTTGGATTGGAACAAAAAGGGAAAAGAGTAAGTTTGATATATGTGTGTCTTTGGAAAGTAGAGCAGAACTAAACGTTGTAACAATGATTCAAAGTTATATATAAACTCAGAGAATTGTGCAGCATACTGTAGACATTTTGTTGTGTTAATGTACCCAATTAGACAAGATCTTTTCTCTTTTGCTGAAATATAGAAATATTGGCTGCAAATATTTTTGCACAATAAGCTGGCTCTTTTCTGTGAAGACAAATGTTCTTGCTTGTTCTAAGAGGTGAAACACAGAAATTTGTAACGGAGAAAAAGACAGAAAGAGAAAAGGCTCATAGCTGAGATCAGGAGAAAAGAATGAGTGAACAAAGACTACAATCTGACCGTTTGTTTGGAAGAAAGTAGTGCTCATATAAGATTATTAATTAGTTTCTTCATCATAGGATGAGCTGAAAGAAAAAGTTCTGAATTTCATAATGGAACCATATCAAACAAGCAAGAAAGTTCCTGTGAAAGGTACAGTAGGCTGTTTTATCAACTTTTATTTACTTTGCACAAATAAAACCAACCCAACTTTATATTTCTCAAGGCTTGTTTCTCAATTTCTCAAGGCAAAATTTCTTTATAATCCATAGATATAAGTTGATTTATCAATTGATGTATTTATTGATTGATTGATTGATTGATTGATTTGGATTGATTGATTGATTTGGATTGGTTGCTTGATTCATTTGATTAGATCACATTCATTGATTTGAAATGATTCATTTGATTAGATCACATCATTGATTTGAAATTGATTTGAAACGATTTGCTGCCCTCAGATTTTCCTTGATATATTTTATATAATTTTCAGTGAAGAAAGATCCAAAGAAACCAAAAAAGGTAAGTAAGAGAAAATGATCAAAGTTTTTCCTTGTGGTGAAAATGTTACAACAATGATTTCTTTTCATACTACATCCTTTCATAAAACATAACTATGCTTAAATTCTGAATATTATGATAGGATTATTACAAATCATCTAAAAGTTTGCTTAAAAGCAGTTGATTTCGAAGAAAAAGGCAACAACATTGTATATGATTAATTTGTTTATGTTAAACTTGACATCTATGGTATATTTTGCTTAGCTGCCTGGCTGCTTTTTACTAATACCCAATTTATATTCTGCTTGGCTGCTTTGCCTCTCTGGTGCATATGAAAAAGTATGTAGTTAATTTTAGCCATGCCTATTTCGTGAATCGTTATCATTTAAATCAAATATTGTTCTTTGATATGCAGAAGAAATCAAAGAAATCAGAAGATAAATCTGCCAAGAAAAAGAAGTCAAAGGAAACTGCAAATGATGATGATGATGAAGATGACCAAGTTGATGATGATGATGATGAAGATGATGGGAATGCATCTGATGAAGCTGAGGAGGAGCCTGAAGAAAAGAAATCCAAAAAGAAAGATTCTGATAAGGTAAATCAATGTAGTTCTGCCTGGAAATCGCAGTTTGATGATAGATTTTATTGTTGATGCAGGGATAGTTAGGTTAAGTCAGGGCTAGAGAATTGTGCATTTCCATATCTGAGGAAGGAATATAATGATACATCTTTCAGCATTTCTACAAAAGAGTCTGGATCAAGAGATACATTTATACATCTTTGTATTCAATATTAAATTTTACAACAACAAAGATCCTATGAATTGCTTGTCTGCGCTACAAGCACGACAAAATGGAGTTCAGCAGACCACAAGAACATGTATACGAAAGGTTCAATGTGGTGGCGTTAAAGCTTAACTCGAGAAACTTCAAAGTTATTATTTGAAATTGCAGGAAAAGAAGAAAAGCAAGCCAAAGAAATCAAAAGCAACAGTAATTAAACTTCCAACGCCATCTAAGAAAAGGAAAGAGAAGGAGGAAAAACCAAAGAAGAAAACTCCAAAAAAAGGTAAATGAAGTTACCTTGCTTCTTGTCGGCCCTTATTTCATCTATGAATATTTTATCTCGATTTTTTAAAGACAAATGACGGAGATATAAGACAACTTAAGCTATGAGTCTGGGCAATGTAAATGTAGCCCATTGTATTCCATTGTATTGATGATCTCGAAAGATTATCAGAACAATTGAACAATTGAAGACACATGGTCTTCTTTTGTTCTATTTTTATATTGGACGCTTTATGTCTGTCATTCGTCTTCAAGTCTCTCCAAATACATTTGGTATTCTTGTTTTGTTTCCAAGAGCTTTGTGAATAGGCCTTGAGGCTTGAATCAAACGGTTTAATCTGGCAAATATTCATTATTCAAAGTTTAAACAATTGAGATCAATTTTATTTTCCACCATGGTCCTTACAACATTAATTGAATATTGGGTTCTACTTGCTAAAAAGTTCTATAGCCTGTCCAGCAAAAAGCCTAGCATACGCCACTATTTCCTGAAAACTTGTGGGTTTTCGAACGTAAGCAATAGACCTTTTAGCTATTCTACAAAAGAGCCTGGATCGAGCGCTATTTTTATACATTTTTGTGCGCGAGGTTCGATCGAATGACGTTAGAGCTTCGATCACTATTCTGCACAATCGAACATTCTACAAAATGTTGCAAAATATCTTTCGATTCTGATTCTTTGAGAATTGCTAAAAGGTCTATAGAGATTGAATCTGGAGATTCGATTTTTGAATTTGATTCGATTGCACGTGTTTGAATAGGTAATAAATCTTTTTGCTATTTTACCAAAGGAATCTGGATCGAATGATATTTCAGTACATTTTAAAGAATTTTCGAATGTGCACAATAGTGATAGAATCTCTAATGCTACTCAATCAAACCTGTGGTATATAAATGTAGAAAATATTGCTCGATCCAGGCTCATTTATCGAATAGCTAAAGTGTCTATTTAATTACCCATATTGATGTCGGTCTCCACCATTGTTGATTAATAATCTTATTTATTTTATTCAATCATTTAATTTCAATTTGTTTTGTCAAGATCTATTAAGCCCTGCCGGGGGGGGGGGGGCTTATTCAATTTTGGACACTTTTTAGTCCTATTTGCAACACATTTGGCAGTTTAAACATACAATTTTACGAGTCAAATGTATGAATTCGACAAAATTTTATCTCATAGCACATCAAAATTAACATGCAAGCTCAATAAATGGAGAATCTTTGGTAAGCTCTGGAATTTTGTATAAGTGGGGGGGGGGGGTTGCTTGATAGAGAGGGGGCTTGATAGAGAGGGGGGCTTTGTAGAGCTTTTGCGGTATGTGTTACTCAATTAAACATTGTTTTTTAGCAAAGAAACAAAAAAGTGAAGATTCTTCAGATGATGAACCTTTGGCAAAGAAAGCAAAATCAGATGCTCCCTCGGTACCTACCTTTATTCGTTAGCTTACCATTTTGTCATCTCTTTGATTCTCTGCAAAGTGATACCTTCCTTTATTCGTTAGCTTACCATTTTGTCATCTCTTTGATTCTCTGCAAAGTGATACCTTCCTTTATTCGTTAGCTTACCATTTTGTCATCTCTTTGATTCTCTTCAAAATGATACCTACCTATATTCTTTCGCTTACTAGCCAAACCATTTTGTCATCTCTTTGATTCTCTTCAAAGTGATACCTTCCTTTATTCGTTAGCTTACCATTTTGTCATCTCTTTGATTCTCTTCAAAGTGATACCTTCCTTTATTCGTTAGCTTACCATTTTGTCATCTCTTTGATTCTCTGCAAAGTGATACCTACCTTTATTCATTAGCTTACTAGCCAAACCATTTTGTCATCTCTTTGATTCTCAGCAAAGTGATACCTTCCTTTATTCGTTAGCTTACCATTTTGTCATCTCTTTGATTCTCTTCAAAATGATAATATCTTACCTTTATTAGCGTACTAGCAAAACCATTTTCTACTATTTTTTATTCTTAGCAATGTGATAAATGAAGGAAGACATTGAAATGTTCAAAGTGCGTCTCAAATTAGATGACACGTGAAACTGTCTGCGAAAAAAGACAATTGAAATGTTTAGCATGAATAATTTTGCGTTATCGCCAATCGCACGTGAGATCTAATTAAAGGCCAAAGTTTTATTTCCAGTGATCTGAATTTCATGTACTGTGACAGCTAGCAATATTTTGCAATTACTTTGTACTTGTGCCAGATTGATTTTCTCCCCTTTTTTAATTTCAGCATAACGTTATTGAAATTGGACTCACTGGATGAAATTCTCGAAGATTTTATTTTGTTGTGATTCATATATGTACATTCGTTTTCAGGATGAGGTCATTGAGCAGGCTGTGAAGGAGCTTCTAGAAGGAGCTGATCTTGAAACTGTCACTATGAAAATGATTTGTAAACAGGTATTGACAAATCTTCTGCATACCCATTTATCTTTTTCATTTATATTCCGAAATGGTACCCACTTTTGCCAACGAAATTGTTTTACCTTGGACCGTTACAATGAACTTTCTTGAAACTGTCACTATGAAAATGATTTGTAAACAGGTATTGACAAATTTTCTGCATACCCATTTATCTTTTTCATTTATATTCCGAAATGGTACCCACTTTTGCCAACGAAATTGTTTTACCTTGGACCGTTACAATGAACTTTCTTGAAACTGTCACTATGAAAATGATTTGTAAACAGGTATTGACAAATCTTCTGCATACCCATTTATCTTTTTCATTTACATTCCGAAATGGTACCCACTTTTGCCAACGAAATTGTTTTACCTTGGACCGTTACAATGAACTTTTTGACAGAAAGAAAACCCTTCATCAAAGAAACTGTAAAACAGGTATTTTGCTCAATCTTTTTTCTTTGATTTTTTTGTAATTCATTTCGCTCATGTCATTATGAGACGAAACCATTGTCATTATGAGACGAAACCATTGTCATTATGAGACGAAACCATTGTCATTATGAGACGAAACCATTGTCATTATGAGACGAAACCATTGTCATTATGAGACGAAACCATTGTCATTATGAGACGAAACCATTGTCATTATGAGACGAAACCATTGTCATTATGAGACAAAAACCATTGTCATTATGAGACGAAACCATTGTCATTATGAGACGAAACCATTGTCATTATGAGACAAAAACCATTGTCATTATGAGACGAAACCATTGTCATTATGAGACGAAACCATTGTCATTATGAGACGAAACCATTGTCATTATGAGACGAAACCATTGTCATTATGAGACGAAACCATTGTCATTATGAGACGAAACCATTGTCATTATGAGACGAAACCATTGTCATTATGAGACGAAACCATTGTCATTATGAGACGAAACTATTGTCATTGGATACGATCACACCTATTTTCAATTTTTCTTGGGTATATGATGGTATCTGGTCTTTTTTCGTTGCCTCTGTAACCCACAATTGCCCCCTTTTCTGCATCCTGTGAACAACGAGGTCGTCTGAAACATCCAATGTTTTACCCCAGGGGGGTACTCATTGACTTTCAATACGGGGGAGTCCGTGCCAATATTTGGGGTTCGAAATTTGACGTGAAATCAATATTTGGGGTCTTTGAATTACAACATGGACAAAAGTTCAATTTTTGGGGTCCACAAATCTGAAGACAGGAAAAATAGTGCACTTTGGCCCTGAAGTTGTGAATCATGAAATAAATGTTTTGGTAATATTCAGAAACTGAGAAAGATCAAGAAGCTCAAATTGAAATCATTCAAAAACATTTTAGAGGCCCCAGAAATAGATAACAATATTTGGGGTGTTTTACTCATTCAAATTGTTATCGAGCAGGCATTACAATTACGACCATGTTTGGGAAGCTGATCTTAACCGCTGACCAAGTATCTTAAAATTTGTTTTTGGTCTATTTCATGGAACGCGAATTTTCCTGGAGTTGATTTGCGTCTTCTTATAGTAAATTCGTAATTCCGTTCGTTTAGGTTTGAAAAAGCCTCGTATGCCGAGGCGAAATATCAGCCCATATAGTATATATAAATATATATTCAACCTTTATTCTAAATAATTGTTTTGCGCTGCGTTGCGGTGTTCCTGCCTCCTTCAAATATTTTACACTAATTTTTGCTGCAAGCATTTCAAGCGAGATCCAACGCACAGCTTGTCATCATGGTTTTCGTCGATGCAATTCAATTTACATCTCGTTTACAGATCATATCGTGACCGAGTTACGACACAACAACAACAACAAAAGTGCACCCTGTCGCTTCAAAATGGCTAGCAAATGATCATTCAGAAATCAGCACATTGCGTCTGCACTCGAAATGACGTCATCGGTATATGCTCGAGAGATGTATGTAGATAGCTGCATCGTAAACTAGATATCAATACACGTTTTAAATCCAGTTGGAAGCAGGTCGTCGTGTAGAGCCAAATCGCAAATATTTCGTGAAAGCGAGTTTTCTGGCCTTTTCACCACTGTGTGTCCCATTTTCGAATCGAACATTTTTTAACCATACCATGGCTCTCCATATTCTGTCTGCTCTCCTTTCCCCTCTGTGATTTTTGGCCCTTTTTGCATTTGTTCCGTTAGGGCACTGTTGTGCAAATGAAGGCCAGAAAGCCCATTCTTTGCAGACAAAAAATTCTTGCTCTTTGCGCATCTTTGATTGGCCCTACGAAGAATTGCGTCATGATTCTGCAAATAGATCTTCTCAGCAAATCACCCGTCAATTCCAGAAACTTAAAACTATCGAATTGTATGGATTGGAGAGAGGGTCAACTGCTCCTGTAGAATTCATCTGCGTTTGAGGCATGGCAGGCCCAAAGTTTGAACATTTAATGTTTCTGTGACAGTAGACCCTGTTTACCAGGTAGATAGAAAACGAGCTTCAAATGATCGATTCGTTCTCACCAAAGGTTGAAAATCAAATCCGACGTCAATTGTTCAGGTCTCAAATGACGAAGATTACTAGATTGGACCATTGGTTCCAAACGTCAATTCTGTTTGAAAACTGGTCTCTTCAATATTTTATTTTGTTGACAAAATATAATATTAGATCCTGCTCCTCCTGTGATATTTGAAGCGTGTTTTTGATTGCTGAACATTCTCAAAGATATTTTAATTGTAGTTAAGATTCTTTGTCTTATTTTGAGTTGGCAATACTTTATTTTAATTTGACTCAACCCATCCAAGGAACATTTCATTTTGCCAGAAGTTGTTAGCAACTTTTTTTAAATCTATTTTACTGATTGATTGAGTAGTTTTACGAATGGGAATAATCGATAACATCTTAACGATTGTATATCTTCTTGCATCAGAATGAAATTCTGTATTTTGTCGATGGTCTAGCACCCTTGAGAACAACCTCGATGAAGGTAAAAGCGCATCTTTGTAAGAAACTCATTTCTCAGATCACTAAACAATTAAGAAATTTCAGTACTGGACAAAAATGTATTTTCATTGTCAAAGCCTCATTTGTGATTTACAAAAATTCACCAGGGCACAGGAAATACAAATGTTATTGGTAAAACTCCCTGATGAAAAATAAAGAAATTTATGAAACATCGTAAATTGTAAGCCTTTTTCAGTGATTGTTGGTAGATTTTTAGGAGGCCTTTACTTTCCTTTGTCGCCCCCAGTTAAAATTCCGCCAATCTCGTTTTGGTTCTCAGCTGACGCGAAAAGAGGTCAAACACAGATGGTAATTACGGAAATGAAAATTTGAATGAAATTGTGGACCAAAACAAGTGATTTTCGTTTACAAATAAATATTTCGATGGATTTAAGCAGTGAAGAAACCGTCGCTGATGCGGTTAAAGACTTTTTCAAACAAGAGTGCAATCCAAGCATTTGCAAATATGATGAAAACTTTCAACGAGAACATGACAAAACAGAATTATTAGAGAGGAATGAAATTAGGCCATCATTTTATGCTGGTTTACTTGCAGAAGACCCATCCTCTCTTGGTGACGATAATGATGAAGAAATATTCAAAAATTCACAATATCCAAACTATCCATTGTGTGGAGAAGTTGCTTCTAGTATATGCAAATGGTTAGAAAATGGATGTCCTTTTACTAGACGAATCTCAATGCCGCTCTTAAATGAGGAAGTTTCTAGAGAGAGTAGGGAAAAACTTTGTGACGAATGTGAGCCAATCATAACTAAGATTAAGAATTTTTTGGAGAGGAATGAAATTTATAATGAAGACAGTGATCATGTGGAGGATGTGAAGACTGACAATGAAGTATCTGGAATTACAAAGACCGAAGTGCCAAAACTTACCAAACTTTCTGATGACGATGATGAAGTGGTCTCAGAAGATGTGATTTCTGAAGAATTTGATCCCTTCAAAGACAGGTCAAGGAGAATAGATCCTGTAACTGAAGATAAAACTCTAAAAACCCTGATTTGTAATTTGCTTTGTGTGTTGAAAGAACGAGGAATCTTACATCTTTTGGGAATAAGAGAAACTGCTGGGAGTAGCATTGTTCTTCCACCCCCTCCAGCAGTACTGTTAGAATCATTTAATTATATTCACAATGAGAAATCAAAGCTTACAGTTGGTGCACGAGCGTTATCAAAACATTTTCACAGATGCCAAACATCTTCTTGGTGGGGAGACTGCAAAGGGACAGAAGCCAAGAAAAATCAACATGCCACTGACGTTTTAAGAAGGATTGTTGAAGATTGTGTTTGGATCAATATTCATGGATTGCCACATGATGTGAACATTATTGAATTAAGGTGACTATTTGCACATTTTCCACCAATGGTAACACTTGCCACAAGAAAGTAGGGAGGAAAAATTAAGATGGGGGTCTGATGGGAGTCTGGGAAAAACTTTCAGGACTACAATCCTTTTTTACCCAGAAGAAGTCCCCTTGGAAATTCCTTTGAAATTCATAAATCTAGACATTGAAAAACCAGGAAATGATTATAAAAATAAAAATTATCTGTCATTGCCTTGTGCCCCCTGTGCTCTGACTGTGTGTGGAGCACATGGACTAAGGCACAAAAATGACCAAGTGAACAAGAGACAAAGACAGACAATTTTATTTTTAAGAACAATCATTTCCTGGTTTCCCTGTGATCTAGCCACAACCCCTCCCTGAACGCTTTCTCCATGGATTTGCACTTATTGAAAAGTTACTGATATTGGAGAGAATTTGGAAGGGGTGGGTATCACCCAATCCCCCATGGTGCAACTGCTGTTTTCCACTAGGGCTGAAGAGGACTGGGTCCTATAAAATTTTAAAAAGAAAAAATGTATGCATGAAACAAACTGTGTTTTGATCGTAATTTCCCAAGGCACTTAATTCTAGAGATTTATATTTTGCGTGACATCAGGTTTCTCAATTAAATCATGATAAAATTGTGTAGGATTATTAGGGCCTAAGGCGGTTAAGTTGGTAGGACAAAAATTTGAATGGATTTGAATGGGATCATTGTTCTCAATACATTAGCAACAAATATTTCTTATCATAGATGCAGTAAAGGCTATGGAGCAAGGTGGACAATTGATGGTACAAAGTTTAGAGGATTTTTAGAACCACAGATGGAAGAAGGACATTCTGTTGGTTGGAGACATTGAGAGTAAAGATTTCTACGCCGTAAGTTGACTTTATTCCTCAAAGGCTATCTTTTCAAATACCAAAAAGGTTTCTATGTTACATATTTGAAGTTCAAGAGGTTTGTTTGCTTTCTTATGCTGTTTATCAGAATTTTCCACCCTTAAAACCTATTCCAAATAACAGGCCAGGTATTTGTTCCTCTGCAAATAAAACGAGAATGATCTCCAATGGCGGTTCCAATTGCAAATAACTGAGGAGGACAAAGGCAAATGGGGCCAAGTCCTCAGAAAAATGTTCAGGACCACACCCATTTGTCCTTGGGAAACGTCCTTTTTATTGCTAAGAAACATCCTAATTGGTCCTCGAAATTCAGGATTTAACTATCTAACCCCTTTGAAAATTTCCCTACGGATTTGGATGAATTAGAAAACCATCTTTGGAGACGAGTTGGGGGACTCATCTCTCTCAGTCCCCTGTGGCTGGACAAAAATTTTACAAAAAATCTATCAAACATCGCTCTGCATTTAAGCTCTTGCTTTTATTATTATTTTGATTGTCTTTATAAAGTTACAGAATTGGTCTTAACAAACATTAATGGAAATAAACCAAATGCACATTTAAACTTAGACCCACGTCGGTGCTATTAGCCTTGTGTACACTTTTTGATTTGAAAGGAAATAGTTGGAGATATCTGGTGCTAATTCAAAGATGCTTGGCAACATGACAGCTGTTAAATCTCAAAAGTAATCTTTTAATTTCTTTCATCAAACATCAAATACAATCGAACAGGATTTGTTCTTTCTAAGTAGTTGACAAGAGACAGCTGAAATTTCACTTCTTTCTCAAATAATCTGTTATCTGGAAATATTACAAATTGGAGACAATTTGAATAATTGACAATTTTGCTGTAAGCCGCATTTAGACTAAATATCTTTGTGTTGTAGATCCCGTAGAGAGTGAAGCAGAGTTGTGACAAGTGTTACAGAACGATTGGTTTTGATTCGTTGAATCATTCCTGCAAAATGAGGTTTGTTGATTGTTGAATATTCTGGAATAATTTTGAATCGTTAGTGCTTTATTTTCCTAATTTCTCAGGCAGTAAAACGTTCTACAGATTTTGTCAAAAGGAACTCGACTGTTACAAAGCCACAACTTACAAAGACTTTCGTTTAACAATTTAGAAACTTGGTTTATATAAGCTTGCAAAGATATCTATTCTGAAAAGTGATCGATTCAGTCACCACCATATTACAAAATTAGTAGCAAAACCATCTGAAATTCAAGGATAATGAAGAGCTATACTCCGTACCGTAACAGTAATGCTAGATATTGTGAGGCTTGTTTGCTAAGAAGTCTGTGACAAAACAGCATAAACTGAGAAATTTATACAAGCGATAAATTCAGAGGAATAATGATGTTGCAGTTTTCTCCGAAAGAAATGCTCTTGATTGGCAAAGTATGTATCATACCTCTATCGATATAGTTCTCCAAATTGTAATCGCTTATTTAGCATAATATTGATGGACAGAAGTACTGTTTGGCAAATGGGGGTAGTTTGAGCGCGCAAGGGTTAGTTTTCCATTCTTGCCACAGTTTGCTATAAGGGCTCGGCATATTTTAAAACCGTAACAGCTCGAAAAAAATGGAACACAATTCAGATAAATGTTTGCATCGGTGGTTTTCTCCTTAAGATGATTATATACTGTTGCAACAGGCAAGCAATGACTTCCAATTCAGTATCGAAATTCTATTCAATCATACCCTATCAAACAGATCGATTCTGGTCTTATGTGTCATTGGCCTCATGGTAGGACAGCACGATGCAACATTCACAAGAAGTGCAACTTACATGTTGAAACATGCAGAGTTTAAAAGACAAGGTGATCTCATCAATACGTTCTTCGGATATTCCATCACACAATGTGGTCATCAATGCTTGGGGAATGCAGAATGTGTTGGCTTTTCATTTGGCACAGAGTTGGGTTTCATCACAACGGAATGTTCTTTACATCACAAATCAAGATCATTTTCGAAAACTTTTACTTGGAATGAAGGATTTGGTTATTATGAAGTTTTTCGTCAACGTTGAATCAATCAATCAATCAATCAATCAATCAACCGCTGCTACTGCCTATATGAACAATTTACAGTTTGTATCAACTTAAAGGACGCTGAAACTTAACGGACACTTGTATTCTCATTTTATCGTGTAAAGATACGTTCAAAGAAATCAAAGAAATTTCATGACTATATTCTGACTTTTAATTTTGATATTAAACATAAAGGAGACATCAAATTTATTCATTCTGTTTCGATGAAACAACTTTAAATGTGTAGACATCATCCTCGAGGTTTTCCTTTAAAAACTTGCTTAAGATGTTTGCGACAACAGATATTTGAAATCAGGTCAGCGGGAGTCATGAGAAACGTAGAAATTTGTGAAAATTGATTGAAATATTGGTTGTCATAGGTACCTTCCTCACCCAACTGCACTATCTATGAAGAAATTTGATTTTTCTCTGCTTTAAAGATGCTACTTTAAAGGTAGTAGATGCTACATTCATACCGTATAAATTGGTGTCAAGTAAATAAATTCAATACATCTTATAACCTCGTCTTTTGAAGCGCTATGTTTGTGCAGAAGCTTACTTCAGACCTTATTTGCCGTCTTTCTTGAAAATAGTTCACACTTGGTTTCGTTGCTCCACGCAATTCTTAATGTTTGTTGATTAGACCTTTGTACTTTCACAATCATTATTTACTTAGCAAATGTGTATTCGAAGCTCAGTCGTGGGAACACTTTACATCTTTGTCGGAAATTATTTGTAAGCTGATTTGCCTCAAAATAATAGTTCTCTCTTCTCCTTTCGTTATATCATACTATGGTTGTATCTTCATGAGTCTCATTCCCATCCCACACATCAAATTTGTATATTCAAATATGACGCAAACTAAAGATCGCTGCCGAAAGGTCCACATTTAAAGATAATACATCATGTTATAGCAGACCTTCTGAGAAGACGAAAATACGCAAAAAGTAGGGTGCAAGCTCAAATAGTGGAGTTATTTGATATTAGCCAATCAAAAAGCCTCCTTGAGTTTTATCTGTTGAATTAAGCAGATGAAGCAGAATGAATTCTTTCACCTGTTGAATTGCGGTTAGACAAAATTCAAGCAAATGGTTCCGATAATAAGTTCTATTTAGAATTTACTCAGTACTGAAGCAGAAAATTTGAAGCATATCGTGCAGTGAATTTAATCGCCATTTATTTTAACTTTATTTGGTACTGACACAGGAAGTTTGATATACTAGAAACTTATTTGATTGCGAAACAATTTTTCATCTATTCGGTTTGCCAAATACTATCTTACTACGTTCATTCTTCATTTCAAACTACAATATATGTTTTTGTAGTATTGTAATTTCGAATTTATCATGGAGACTTCAGTTCAAATCGAAATATGAAATCACATACGGTTACATGTAATTATCAGCCTTTACTTCTGTCTTCAAAGTACGCATGTTTAGGTGCTGGCAGAAAGTGATCAATCGGTAGAGATCGCTCTAATCGCTTTTCCAACTCGATTAATTTATGTGCCCCATCAGCAACCATATCAACGAGTTCTATTTCTGAAAACCCAAGTCTATCTCCATTGTAGATTTCCACCCAACCGACTTGCGCCTTCTCAGGTTGCTGTGAAAAATGGAAACGGAGCCGCAGTCTTCTCATCACATCAAATAATTTACTGCTCTGCGACAAATGCTTCAATCTGATGCTCATACATATTTTCAATCCTGTTCCAATAACACTAGGATACCATAAAAGGAAACCGTAATCTTCGTGAGTGGCAAATTTCAATCCTTCTTCGGCCATTTTATCTTCTAGCTCTCGATGTAAGCTGCAGAATTTCGCGAATATTCGTGCAACATCTGCGTGTGTCTCGCGGCAGAATATTCTCAAATGATCATCACGGTTGACGGATATATACACACCAGGGACGTTGCTGATGAAAATCCCGCGTGCATCTGGCCAGTCTCGTGTGATACCCGCGCTAACATAAACAGGAGCTGTTGGTTTTTCCATCCAATATGAGGGCGAGCCTGGTGGAAGTTTGCGCAATAATTCATCATTCCTTTGTCCGATTGGAAAATATTCGCCACTGAAATCGATTCCATTGTTTATCGAAATGTTCTCAAAGACATTTCGAAAATGGTTTTCGATCACTCTTCTCTCTGCTCGGTTGCATGCAGGCAAGAATCGGTATTCGCTAATTGACCGGCCTGCTGTGAAGGAAACTGCCTCGATGTAGCTCGGATCCAACATAGAACATCTTCTAGATAAACGCGAGGCTTGTAGGCATATTATATGCTGATGTCTTCCTCTCATGAATCCATTGTGTTTTTCAGTAATGATTGGATCGATGAAATCACTGTACAAATCATAGCATTCTTCATCTCCGGCAGTAAATCCGCAATTTGGGAATTGTGGCACATCAAGTCCACTCTGAATCAAGTGATCAAACGAAAAACCAAGTTGAGTTTCAACATTCCAATAACTTTCGTAGATCTCTGGTGTCATATATTTTGCCATCAAAGTTTTGTTCTCTCGCGTATTCGGATAATTCTCCATAACTTCAAAATGCAAAAAATCCTTTGTGGATTCATATTCGGTAATTTGGTTTTCCGAAACGGAGCCAACTAGTGCCGTAATATCGCTAAATGCCGTAACTTCTTTCGTGTCGAGACCTGCTTCAGTGAATAGTAATTCTCCGTACCTCTTTTCTTCCCGCTTCCGTTTCGGTTCCTGTTTGTAGGCAGCGTTAAGAGCAGCGTAAGAGGCTAATCCTGTCGCAAAACCTCCCAAGCATGCTACTATTCCAAGTCGGACTTTACTGTCCAGGCCGTCCATTCTCTTGTCATTTGCTTTTCATTCTCAGGACGAAATAAATCACCTTGTTCGCTTTTATATGTTGTTTCTTTTGACGCATGAGGACATTGTGACGTCAGATGAAACCTATGCTGGAGGTTGCAATAGTTATCATTGTCATTATTATAATCACTGCTTGCATCCCCAGCTAGCCTGATTCACATCATACCAAAGGAAATAGTTTCCTTTATTGTGGCATTGTGGGCTTCGTAGCCGATTAATTTCCAGCGAGCTTGCAGCTCCTGAAGGTGAAGTTGCGGTTTTTAGCACCAAGTGCTGGGATCGCAGAAGTAGAGAAGACCTGATCGAGTCCATGGCCCGTTATCGTGACGCTCAACTGAGTGGGCTCTACCTGGGATCGAACCCTGTCCGCTAGACTGCTTTCTGTCTGCAAAAGTCAAGAGTATTGCACTAATGCACCACAACACCTTCAGCTGTGTTTCGTAGTCCAGCAAGTAAATTTTTGCAGCGAAATGACTTAAGACCTCAGGAAGATTCTTGGAAGTTTTATGATCTTTAGGATTACAGTCGAAGGCCGAAAAACCGTCTAAATACATTCAATTCCAGACGGGGATATTTATCAGAGATGAGTCTTATTAATGTTCCCATTCTTCATAATAGAAAAATATCTTTCAGTTTCACACATATTATTCTTTTTGTTCGCTTAGTTTGTTGATACCATGCTTCTTTCACTTCTAACATGTGCACTTGTTCTTCCTCGTCTCATATTTAGTAAACAACAATATATAAATGCAACATTCTGCAACGTCCTCAAAACATAACGATAGGAAGCGCGAAGGAGATATGTACTCACGCACTACGAGCCCTTTTTCGTAAGTATTGAAAACTTTGAAGAGCTTTTGACTCACAGAATCTAGAGATTAATGATATGTCTTTCTAAGATTTTAGTCAGGCACAAGGTGTTATTGAATTTTGGTAGTGGATATATTTATTGGCGTTTCTCATGCGTCTGACATTGATCACCTTACCCTGAAAATAAATCGTCTTTAGATCTCGACATTTCAAAACCTATTCGTGAATTCGTGTAGCTTTATCTTTTAAAAGTGCTGATATTTTTTCAGTATCTGATTCGTGATCAGTCACGGCATATACCTTCTGCAAAACGCTTGGGTTTCTCAAGTCAAAGTCAAGGAATTTCGTCACAGACAAAATTGGCTGAGGTTTTTTGCATTCATGGCACACGTTTATATGTGTTATCAAGAGATTGTCTCATGGTTTATCTGCTGCGTTTTAGATCAGGATTAGCATATCATGTATTCATAAATTTTTACATCAAGCCAATCATATGCCAATCAATAAATCATTCAAGTCAATCACATGTCAATCAATCAATCAAGTCAATCACATGCCAATAATTCAAGCCAATCACATGCCAATCAATGGTTTTAGTTAATCATAAAGTTGATTTTAACTCTAACTCAGGCAGACTATCTTTTGATTCAGTCTTTGGCTCGTGTGCAGTCATATTCATAAACTGCTTATTTTCTTGAATCAGGTTTAATTTCATGGCTCCTATGGCATCATTTTCTTGTTTACCACATTTTCAATTACTGGCAAGAAGTTTTGAATATGTCATGAACCAAATAAATTAATGACGGATCAATTTTGCTAGTTTGTTTGCTTAATTTTCATTTGAAATTAGAATCAGGTATTATTAAATCTAGATTGAACATTAAAGTCACGCCTATGGGCGGGTATCGTTCTATTGAGCATTCGAGCAATCCATGATTTAGCTATTGTCTATTTAGGCCACCTCCTGGCAAGGGCACATTGCCTTGTTTGCTTCCCTGTGAATTCATGTCGGTTGATATGGTAACACGCATGATGCTATGGAACACGCTTCTGCAACCATGTTGAAATCCAACAGTCCTGTCTCCTCTGGTTTATTTTTGTCCAGACAGCAGACAGTTTTGATTTGGGATATTTCATTAATTTGGAAGTGGTGGTTTTTGAAGTGATTTGGTAATGGTGGTTTTTGAAGTGATTTGGTAATGGTAATGAAGAACTCTTCAACAGATTAATTAGACAGAATATTTTCATGTGCAGTTGCGAAATAGCCAAGGTGCCATACATATGCCTTTGTATTTTGTACCCTGTGAAAGCATATGTTTGATCTCTAGGGGTCATCTTGTCTTCAAACATTTTTCAGTCTTACTGGGTATGCACAAACCGTAATTCCGGGCCAATTCCGGGCCAATTTGCTTAATTCCGGGCCAATTTGCTTTCCGATCATCGGTTTTTTTATATCATTCATATATGAAATTTACAATAAATTTACGATCTACTATCTTATCTAATTACATATCAACTACTGTACCCTGTCTGACTTTAGATGTTGGGTCAGGGTTGGGATGAACTTGAAAAAAGTCACGAGCATGGCTCGTTTGGATTTGAGATGCATAAGATGCCTGACATCTAATATGAAACAGAATTTACAAGGAAAACAAAGAATATTCACGTGAAGGGACTTGGTGGTTGCTTGGTACATAGCTGAATTTTCAAAAGATCTCAAACAAACCGACCAGTTTCGTGGTTGAGACTCGTTTTATCTCTCCTTTCTCTCTCGATTCCTGAGACGCTTACAAACCGGCTGTTTTTAAGAAGATCGTGTTGTTGATTTAATTACATATACCAGACCTGTTTAGTGACCGTTTGGACATCGTGTAGCCTGCGTGCAGACTCGGGACATCGTGTAGCTACCAACCGAAAAATCCCTCTTGCTTCCCTTGATCACATCGACGCACAAAGCATGCGCAGCCATTTTAGTTTATGTTCGTTCCCCGGCCTCGCCACCTCCCGCCTTAAACACCTGTCCGACCAGCTGACTGTCCGGTTGGCTGTCCCATATCTCGTTGAAGCGCAAAGCATTATGGACCCGTTTGACCTAATCTGCGATCAACATAGAGAGCATCTTTTGAATCTCGTCAAACAACCATTAAATACGAATCGACGCTTGATTTTGCTGGTTGGATGCTTCACAATGATTTAAATATAATTTATTACGTTTAGTTGAATACACTCGTTCTTGAAATCACGTTTTAAAAGTAGGTTTACGCTTATACCCGTAAAACACAGGTGCATTTGAAGGCTTAATGTGTTTCGTATTGATTAAATCTGTGATCGCACTGCGGGCTTCTTAAAACCAACTGGTAAAAACAGGTTTAAATGTCAATGTAGCAAGTCAACCTTGACCTCTTCAAGAACTTAGCTGATGTGACCACCCCTTCATTACTACGGCTTAATGACCATGCTTGCCTGGTGTGTTGGTTGTTGAAATAGTCCTTATTCGACAAAGCTTTTCTGTTGCCTGGTTCCCTGTGAGACGAATCAGAAAATTCATCATTATCACCCAAAAGATATGATTTTCACAAGTTTGTTCACTTTTTCCTTGGCGTTTTTCACCAATGTTGGATTGTTTTCTGCTAAAAATTCCCAGTAACCCGTTCTCCTAAACCCTCTAGAAGGGCCTCAGTTCTGAAATATTGTTTTCTGAAATGGTAGCGTTTGCTGAGTATGTTTTGGGACGAATTGTTTCTGTGAACTGTGGCTAATTAAAATTGCGAGAATCTTGTGTTTTTCATTCTAAAACTTATAAAAAAAGAATGCATTATACATATAGCATGTGAATTAGTTGTATAAAAGTAAACATTCGCTTTTAGGTTACTTCTTTCAAACCCCAAGCTAACCTTGATCTTTTACGTCCTCAAATTCGACGATCGTTTGATATGAAAGTCGTTTCTGGCCTAGGTTTTGTTTATTTTTCGCTTCATTCGGCACGCTAAGAATCACGGTTATCAATGGCCCTTTAAATAGATGCATTGTCATTTCCAGTCTCAAAATGAGCCTTGAGGGAAAGTTACTCGCGGTGGTCCAGTTACGTCCGGATGCGTGATGCTGTTTGATGCTCTTGCAACTAATTCGGATTTTCAACAGTTTATGCGATAAAGAGAGAAGGTTCCTTCCTTTTATAAGGTAACCAAGAACAGCTAAACCTAGTACATTATGAAGGTTAATTTCTGAAACGAAATTACTGAGATGTCAGAGATGCTGCTGGTATGTGCCTGTGCAGATAGGTCAGACCTCCAGGAGTTTATATGTCGCTCTGGAGGAGGTTCCTTCCTTTTATAATGTAGCCAAGAACAGCCAAAACTGATATGTTACGCAGAATCATTCATGATGGTCTAGTTAGGTCCAGATTGGCACCGTGGTGTCCTTGTGCAACTTAAGAGATCCAACGGTTTAAGAGGTGCTAGAAAGTTGGGGATTCGACTATTCAGAGTGCCGTTAGGTCAAACCAACAGCGTAATGGGGTTGAGGTTTTCAGAGCAAATCATTTGATGTGGTTTATCAAAGGGGCCTACAAATTAATCGGCATCTTGAAGTAGCCTCGTTTTAATTTGCAGTGGTATGCTCAACTGATTTTGTAGTGTAGGCTCATTGAGCAAATGGTAACGGCACGTTTATTCCCATAAATGATGCTTGAGGCCTAAGCAAACCAAGTAACTTGTTGCTGCAGGCAGGCGAAGGAGAAGTTATCCAGTTCAATGGGCTACTTTTTAACGGTTGTTGAGGCTACACATTTAAATGGCATCGGGACGTAGCCTCGTTATATTTTACAGCAGAAGGTGATTGAGAGACTGTAGCTTCACAGTTTGGACTATTCACTATCTTTGAGGTCAAAGCAAATAAGATTGTGACTCATTTGCAGAAAATTATTAAAATATAAATAGACTGCTTTAAAAATTCGATAAATAGATTTCTCCATCTCGTTAACATAGTGTTGAGAGGTGAGAAACGTTCTGTAAACACCAGAAATAATTGAATTAACAAACAAAACAAGAAGCGAACAAAACAACAACAGTGTTATTTCCGTGCATATTGCAAGTATCCTAAGGTCATACGCAGCAGGACGATGATTTGAGCTTCCCTAATTCACGAGGTTATCTCATAATATTAATTATTGAAGAGAGCCTCAGCATTTTAGCAAACATGGAAATCAGCAAATCTAGCATAATCACGGGGGATTATTCTTACGACAGGTGTAAATGAGCGCACATTCATCGACCTTCTTTCAGAATGTTACAACGCGTTGCCTTGGTTCTTTCTTATCATTGTTGATAGCTCTTCTTTTATCCAGATAAGCTAGCATAGGGCTACCCCAAACAACATCCTATTTACACGTGATTTGCAGTGATGTAGACTTGCTACAAATATGTCTCTTGTCAGTACAAGATGTGAAAGATGAATGCATTGCTCATATTGTGTCTGCCATCGTTACTGGAATAGTATAGTACTTTCAAGATATCTGTTTCTTCAGTGTTCATTGTGTGCAGACAACTCTCTTCTAGTGATCGATGGATTGGCTAAGTGCAGTTTTGTTGATTGGTCAAACTCAATTAGACTATTGAAGTCATTGTTACCCAGGATCCTTTGCAAGCATGCTGTAATTTCAGACTGCCTGAACATGAACTTTAGCCTGAGCGGAAGTGACAGAACATTTCAATAAAATGAAAAGACTTTTCTTTCAGTTCAACTACTTCATTGTGGCCCCATATTTTTCACTTTGACCAAATTTGATTGTCTTCAGACTGTCTGAAATCACCAATGCACACAAAGGACTGTGGGTAACAATGACCCTTTAAATATCATCTTGTACAGCCATGGATGATATAGCAGAGCAGAACCCCCTGGTTATCGCGTGGCATATTTCCTTCTTTGAGAGCACACGTAATCTTGCTTAGCTGTTGACAAGGTATTTGGTTTGTCGGTTATAGATCCCCCCGGTGCGCTAAAGACCTGTCCATGAATGCTGACACTGAACAAAGACACTGGACACTGAATGCGGAAAATGCGCACTGACAGGGCCAATCCAATGTAGCAGTAGGAACCTACGCATGGAAAACAATGTACGCATGGAAAACGTGCTTGATCATTTTGGATGTTTTTGTTTTGACAAAAGTTTTTGAATTTGAATTCAAGAGAAGAAACAAAGTTAGTCAGTTGGGGAGATCGAGAGCAGAACACGAGAGTTGGGAGTTTTGGAGTTATCGTTGCATTGCTACAAAAAGAGAGGTAAATTTCAATCTTAAAAATCTTACACAAATTATAATCTATGCATACTTTCCTTTATCATTCTTCATAATATGATATCTAAGTCAATGTACATAACTTTATACATGCAAAAATTCATTTCCAAACTTGCTCAGTTCATTTATCTTGAATTTAATATCCCAAACGTTCATCGGCAGGTTCAAACAAGTTATTTTAGAAAATCTTTTCTTGTTAACTCTAATAAAGTACCTGTTTTTACCAGCTTTTAATATCGCAATTTAATGTCCTTATTACTTATGAACATTCTCCCGGTTTGCTGTTGAAATATTCTCGTACTTCAATTAATCTGTTGAGCAAGGGCAAGGTATGATTGCAGCCCAAACGGCCGAGTTTTGTAGAAAGGCGGCCAAAACACTGGACTGCGCTGTCGAAAAAGAGAAGCCAATATACTTGGAAGTTTTCGTGCTTTTGCCGCTTTCCAAATAATTCAAATTTTTGCAGAGTTATTTCTGGTTAGTGTCAAAATATAAATAGTTGGCTGTAGACTGCAGCTCTGCTTGAACTTATTCCACATCCGAATGATTTTCAACTCAGAATTAACTCAACTCAAAGCAGAACTAAAGTTGATAAGCCAGCCTTGGTCTAAAGTTCCGAAAGTATAGATTTTTGCTGCAAGGCAGAAAAAATTTCTTGCTAAGGAGCTCAAAGAGGCAATTTGACTATTACAAGTGAGCAACGGAGCATTGTACGGCACAAAGCAGAAATGGCCACTTTGATGGAACTTCTTTGTCGTTTTCTATCCGGCTGAAGTGAATTTGGTATGGGTCAAAATATCAATGCTAATAAAGATAACCGATACTGCAGACAAAGAAGGGGAAAAAAGGGCCGTTTTTCTTTTCTTTTACCATTGCTTTGTATCACGTTTCAGTGATGTTATTGGATATCATCCACCCTCTCCCTCTCATAGACCCCTTTCTTGTTGTTTCTTGGTATCCTGGTTTGGCATCTTATTTCAGTCATGTAATATAGAAGCAAGCATTTTCTTGTACCAAAGATTGGTATCTTATTTCAGCAATGTAATATAATATGAGGGCTATGCTGACCAATGGTAATTTTCGAGGCAAACATTGACTGGTGTAATATTGTCATTTCTGTCATTTCAACTGTAAAAAGTTCAAAGTTTGTTTAACCTTCCTTATGTTAAAAAGATTCAGCCCTAAGGGAAATAAGTGCGATACATTGATCAATTAATTGTTATTCGATACAAAAGCAAAATCCCCCTTTTCAAATTTCCCATTTGTTTTACATTAACAGAATGTTTCTTTGGATAATAAAAGAGCAAAGTTTTGTTGTTTAGCAGCATGGAGCCTACAGCAACTCGAAAGAAGAACGTTTTTTAAAATCTAGCTTGCAGGTTTTTTTTCATTTCAGTATCATCAAATTCAAAGATATGCCCCCAGTGCTCCCCATTCCATAAGTCTTTAGGACTCCCTTTGAATAGAAAATAACCGTGCAAGGGTTTAGAATACAAAAAGGTGCCCCATTACCAAACAGCTTTAGATAATGCTCCTCCACAGTCTTAATACTTTAATCCTGTGGCTTGATATTGATCACAGACACAGTTTTTATCACTATGTTCATAGTTGCCCCCATGTTTCCTTTATTCCCCTAACAGCTCTGGTATCCCGGGGGTTATCTGTTTTTTGTTCTAGAAATTACAAACCCTGTTATTTTGTATCCCCTCGCAACACCAATGACGTTTTTTGTTCCTAAATTGATTGGATCAATAAAACCAAAAGGGGTTCCAATAATTAAATAATTCCTCCCGCACAGTAGATGCTTTATTCAACCTTTATCTTATAGCAAAAACTCAGATTTAAAGTCTTTACTTCTTAGAAGCACTATTTGGAGACTGAATCTACAAGTTTCATTTCGGTAATTTGGACCTACCACATATTAGTAACCTCGCTTTACGACTTCGACCATCGTTGGTTTATTGTATATCTTACAAGAAAAGCCAGACTGGAGGAGAATGGGCTGAAGGAGACTGGACCGAGCCAAATGCGCGCCAAAATATGAAGCTATCATACAATAAGAAAGGTGTTCCTTTCAGGTTCTTGCTGTTTCCTCGGTGGAGTAAGAGTAAATCTGCACATCTCGAACGTTTCCGTACATTATTACAGTCTATTGCATTTGACAGCTTTCACACGTGCGTTTTATTGTGGAGCTAACGAAACAATGGGTGTGCGCGTTTCTTTTGTTTATTTATAGTGGCCATTCGATATAGCTATGTCGATTCCGTTTTACCACCATGCAAAGTTTATGATGAGATGTTGACAGGTTGACGTATTGATATTCCAAAAAGGAATCATGTATGTAACATGTTAGTTATTTTATTCCTGAACCCATCCAACCCATCATGAACCCATCCAACGCTCAATCGATCAAAGGTGAAAATCGTAACGAATTCTTGAAATTCATTTCAAATAGAAGATTTTCACAGGCTAAGAAATTCAATACAGATCAAATCGAATCTGAAATTGTATCTGGAATAATAAATTCATCTTTAAAAGCAATGTGCGTAAACAGAGAAATGCATTGAGGCTCATCTTTCATCTTCTTACATCATTTCAAATTTGTTTATTGGAAAACTTCCAGCATTTTGATTTTATTCATATTCTCGTGTTTCAGCTGCTAACATTTGGAGACTGAGGTGCCTATCGTCCATGGTATAAAAGATAATAAAAGGTATTCAATGTTTTCTTATGATAGTATCATGCTTTAAAGGTTTTGTGTGTAGTTAAAAACTTGCATTTGCAAAGAGCAAAGAAATCTAGAAAAATCCCATTCAAATCGAAGTTGCACACGCGCCATGAACAATGGATAGCCACAAGAAACAATGCTGTGTCGTCTGAGCATTTTCGTTGTTCTATTTGTAAACAGGCCTACCTACCGTTGCATATCTTATATATCTCGTGGATAGAATGAAGTTCTTCCTTATTCGCTCGACTTTCGCTCGCCCATCCTTTTTGCTTGGAAGAATACCATCTATTCCCACCTGAGAAGGAGTTAGAACTTCTAGAATGTTTTCAGGACTTGATACGTAACTGCAGCCGAGTTTCGAGCCATATCGCTAATGACACTGGAGGAAAGAGGAAGAGGTCGTTATTGTCTACTATAGTATTATTTGCGAAAAGATGCAGAAAGAAGTCAACAAGGAGACATTGCACCATAGTGGCAAGTTGAGATGAGACCACTCCCTGGATAAAAATACTTTCTTTGATGGGGGAAATCTGTTGCTTTTTGGCGGGTATTATAGTGGTTCAAAGAAGTAGGTTTGTTGCTCAGAAATACACGTGCTCAAGAGCAAGAATGATTTAGCAAGCAGTGCAGTGATAGGTTGATTTAATTGTTTTCAAGTCACGTGACATATCCCATGGAAGCGGTAAACATCAATCGCATTAAGTTGATTCTATTTTTTACTTCCTTACCCATCAGTATGCTATTCCGTCTGCTAAGCTTTCTCTTCAGTCTCTATAAAATCTAACTACTAACAAATACGATATATTTTAAAATGATACGACTGTTATGAGTGAGCGAAACTCAATTAGAACTGTTTTATTTCATTTAGGTTTTTTGTGTTTTTACGCTTATATGTTGGCACGCATATCCGTCCATTAAGCTATCTCTTGAATCTAATTTTCCCACAAATAAAGCGAGCTTCAAAATATTCAGACTTTGTCCGTGAACAGAAATCGATCCAAAGTTCTGTTTCATCATATCATTAGAGGATGGAGGCGAAAAGCTCTTTAACATGATGCATTGCGTTCGATGGAACTTCAACGCAAATTTTTAAAATAGTTTGATATTTTAATCTTATTTGAAAGAACCTGAATGATGAAACTTGTTCTCCAATGTTAAGTTAAAGTTTCATCTACAAATTAAAGCAACAACTTTTGAAATCGATCAATCAGATCATCTCTAATATTCGTTCAAAACCCTGCCAGATATTTTGCTAATCCAATAAACCTGACTTTGCCACGGAACAGTTGACCCAGCCGTGAAATGAATCCTTTGAAAATAGTCTAACTTTAAAACAGTATCAAGAATAAGAAAAAGGACTAGAACACAACACCTTTAAAGTTTATAAAAACATTGTTAGTTTAATTCCTTGTTTTATCGTGTTTCTAAAGAATTCTCTATACATAATTCGGTAACCAAGCGATTTAATCGGGCCTATTTTTGATTTTTCCGGACCTACCTGCTCTTTCACTTAACTTCTGTTTACAGTTGACAATATCTATCACTTTTGTATTCATTGAAGCTGTATTACATGAACTGTATCAGATGGGAAATAGATAGTTGGCTAGGATATGGGAATTTATAGCAAGGAGACTTGGTGTGAAGCAAAATTGCCAAGTCAGTGCATGCAAATTGTTTTTGAAAACATTGAGATTTAGTTGTTTGTCAGAGGGAGGATTAAAGCTGTCCTTTTTTTGGGTAAGCTGAGCAGATTTTGTACTTTTTTGGAGATACATTGAGTAAGGTAGATATTATGAAAGACATTCTGTTTGTGAAGCGATTAAAAATTTGCAGTTTTTAAGGTTCAAGGATGTTGTCAAATTTAGAAGGAGCATTGAACATGCATTAGTCCTTTTTCCGCGATTTCGCATTATTTTTCAGCCCTGCTGACTCTTCCCCGCTTCTTTCTTTGTCTAGAAATGTTAAACACTGTCAAACATTCAACTTTATTTGAGTCCAGCTTGATGCTGTTTGATTTACATTACTTTTCATTTGTAAATTTCAGACCTTACTGTGGTTATTTGTAATTGAATGATATGGTTCTTGTAGGAAAGATAAATCAAAACAATCTTTTGAAGGGATCTATAATATTCTGTGAAGATATTGAAATAGGAAACCACTTTGAATATCTGATGAAAAACACTGTTTTAATGCTGTGGGTAGCAGCTGCATTTGAACAAGAATCACTCAAAAATCAGATGATTGGTCAAAATGTGTTTCATACAAGGGGATCCTGAATAGCATCGTGAAACTTTTTATCACACAGGTTTACTAAATCGGTGACACTTTATCATCGAGCAATACTGTTTTGTAATGAAATATTGCTTATAAGGTATGTTGATTTTGTTTTGCTTTAGGCCGTACCTTGCTTCCTAACAACTTTGTTTTGCTTCAAGCTCGGTTCACGAATAAACTCAATATCATTTCGAGTTAGTTTCTAGCATCTAGCAATTATGCGATCGATGAAACTAGATGTAAAAAGTGTGGATAATTTTCTTTCTCGTTATCGTTCGAATTAGTACTGCCTGGACGTTGCAACGATGGCCGAGTTATTTTGTTTTGTTGTGAACCTCCTTCATAGATCTGGATTTCTGTCAGGTTACATTACATAAGAATCATAAAATTATATCCCACAACTTCACAGAGTTAAGACATTTTGCAGAACGCCCATTTCTTTAATCCTAACTGTATTCTGACATTCTCCTTGTTGTTTTCTTAAGCTGTCGGTCAGGCCTGATTTTAAAGATTTGTTTTTATTTGCAATTCATAAAACATCCAGATTAAATAAGAACCGCAGCTCATAATCGATCATAACCGGCTTTCTTACTTGAGCAACACAATGAGAATTTAACGATAATCCAGAAACGACCTTGAGTTACAACAGGGGTCCGAGGGTTAGCAAAAAGAAATCATTCCATTGACCACGTGTTAACAGAGTCACACCTGGAACTTTGAGTCAAGATGGCGGAAAATGAGATCTTCTACTCGGCATGGAGTCTTTTGTCTGGAAAATTGGAAGGAAAAACAAATTTGTGCTTTTGTTGGTTGATTGGGTTGTTGGTGGCTGTTGGTGTCTCCAAATAAAAGATTTGATCAAAGGGTAAAGATTGTTATCTGGCCTACCTGGATTTTATGTCTAACATTGCAAGCTGTCCGGAATATCTTTTGTTATGTGAGTGATAAAGATAACGAAGGTTTCTTTGTTTGTTTGAGTTTTTTCTTGCAAGCACGTCCTCTTAGTTTCTTTGAAGTTGAGTTCCCTTCAAATTTACCAAATCATTTGTTCTTCTTTTTTGTTGTTGCAGGATTCGTCTTGTTTCACGCACCTTCTTCCTTTTAAATGAAAATCTGTCACTTGAAGTGACAAAAAGCGAACGTGCTCGATGTTTATTTCTTTGAAAAATGCTCATGTTTTACTATCAACAAACACTCATAAGTTCATAGGGTAGAGGTGACGGAGGACAAGCGCTAGAGTGCAGAGGTCGTAGGTGAAAGGAGCTATGTCTTAGAAAGACTAATTATTGCATGGTGCAAAAAATTGTTTCATCGTAAACCTCAAGTGATGCTTTGAGTTATTTCAGTCTATGTGGCCTGTTAAACATCGCACGTTTTTTGTGACTCACCCGATATATGTCAACGTATACTCCTTGTCTGTTGCTAGGGTGTTTCTATGCGTTCAGATGTGTTTTGTCAATTATTCTACTCGCATGTATTTGCTGATTGCGTTTAGATAGTGAGCTATACTTTTTGAGACATAGTGCTAACGTGGCTGATATTTCCCTGATGTTTGTTTTGAGCTGACGGCTTCTTGTTTGTTAGTTGTAGACAATATATCTAGCCTGATTAAACAGTGCAATCTTGAAATCTTTTCATTGCCAAAACTTAGTAGTTAGTAGCGTCAAGAGCCATTAATAGACGTCTACATTGAAGAGATGTCGTCTGGGAGAATTTTACCATGGTGCAATGCGTCTGACATTTGAAATTTCAATAGAGACTTCATCTTGGCACATTGTCCCTTCCCGTCATCTTTTCTGTAAGACTGTTTAGCTGTTTAGAACTTTGCGTTCAATTTTCCATCTTTCGCCGATTTGGCAGACATTGAATTCGTATTTGACAAATTCTGCATTCAATAAGATTGACAGATTTATTCAAAACCTTTTGCCATCAAAAATAGATGATAAGGCTCTGGAAGACAAGAGAGAGATTTTTAATTTGACCTGCTTGCTGAATAAAAATCTTCTGATGTTGATTTTTACTCAGCAGCTCACTATTTTCAGAATTTGATGGGTTTGAAATCATCAAACAAAATAAGTAAAGGAATAGCAACTTGCTACTGGTGATCAAAGTAAGTCTGCAGTTCGATCTTCTGTCGGCAAAAGACGTGGAAAAAGTGTCACATACCCAATATAAAAAGCTTATTCATCAAGTTTAGTTCGATTTAACACTCAGGTATTATATCCTTTGATGAAGCTACTCATCTCCCTGAAACAATTAGCCAACAAGTGCTGAATTGTTTTTTATAAGTGGTCCAATATCGACGAAATGTGCTCCTGTCATAACCAGCCAGTTTTCGTTTGTTCAGGTTTTTATGTCTGTTAGACAGGTTAATTGCTCAGCAAATTATGCAGCACTTTCGCACAATCAATTTGACCAGCAAGAAGGCCATATCTAAACCATGGAATATCGAATGTTCGAATGGAATAATGGAATTGAATGATGGAATGACGGAAGCGAAATATTGTGAACTAGTATCAATGGATATTGAAACATGAAGCTTCTTGTAATTCTTTTTCTTATTAAACTCTACGCCCGTTGTATCATTTTCAAATTGTTAATGCAAAATTTTCATAGATGACTGTAAAAACGACTTCAAACTATCCAGACAAAATTTTGGGGTCTTGCCATACTTATAATGATTTTGACCTCTGATGTCTTGAATTTGGAAAAGTCACACTTTCTTGAAGCTACGAAGCAATGCTTTTGTGTCGCAAGTCTAGAAGCCCAAATTTTAAGGCAGATCAGTAGAAAGAATTTTGGGGATATTCCAATCCTTTGATCGTTCCATTCCATCGATACATATTCCATGGTTTAGACAAAACCCAAAGAAAACTGCTGTTTCTGCTCTGCTTGTCAAGAATGCCTGGCCTGCTTTAACCTGAACAAATAAAAGAGACAGGATAACGTTTGTGTGAGCACCGATTTGTTTAAAGGCGGAAAGAATCGAAAAGCGGCTATCTTAACACCTTTTAGCAAATACTCGATAATTGCCTTGTGATCTTTGTACCGTGCTTGGTAAATACGTTTGTTGGATATGTATTTGAAGAAGTGGAGGTGAGATCATGAGGCATTTTGTTGATCGGAGTGGTAGGATGATGGTTGATGGTTTCTCGTGAGTGCGTGATGATTTCGTTGGCGTGATGGGTATCGAGGTGAAAGTCCGGACGAAGGTCAGTTGTGTTTTGATTGTATTTGTTTGTGCTGTGAAATTGTATTTGTTTGTGCTGTGATATTGTCGGGGATATTGTATTTGTTTGTGCTGTGAAATTGTATTTGTTTGTGCTGCGAATTTGCAATTATCATTGTGAAATTCTTGTGTACAAAATATTTATTATATTTTTCACTGATGATTTTTTTATTTTACTTACCAAGTTTTTGTTTTTGAAGTTTGAAAAGTCAAGCTATAGAGGCAGGTATCTGCATGAAAATTTTTTCTCATGATCGATTTCAATGAATGAGACATTTCAAGAACCCTTACCAAAATATGTTTTATAAATCAGTTCAGATTTGTATCATTTTTTTAGGTGTTCTAAGAAAACATTGCCAAACTCCGCAGCAGATTTTGATGGGGACATTCTTTAATTTCGATGTTGTTGTCAAATTTCGAATATTTGAATAACAAGCTGAAATACGTTCTAGAAATATTCAGTTCAAACTTTCTTTCAAGACATTGTTAACGCCTTGAGATATTTTACTGCTTCTTGTGCGGGGTCTGTAAGGTCAAAGGAGCCATTGCTTAGAAATGACAGCATCAGAATGACAAATTTGATTGCACAAACCGGGAGATCAAAACTTGTTCATGACATAGCGTCGTTGCGTCAGGAAAGCTTTTCTTGAATAAAGGGCGGGAAAATCAAATAGAATTTTTGAATTTAAACTCGAGGTAAATAATAGATGATTTCTGTCGAATCAAAGTTTCGCTTGTTTTACTTTCAATGAACGCCCGCGTGCTGGTAAAAATCCACTTCCTTGCTGCTGAGATGTTTCCACTGTCAAATTATCGCGATTACAGTGTAAAGAAATTATATTTTATCACAATGATTAGTTATCATTTTTGTTTTGACCACGAGTTTCATCCAAAAAGAACAACGTTCCAATTAGCAGTATGTTTAACTCAAGATTTTGATTAAAAAAGAGCAACACAATTCAAGCTTGCTATCCAATCCCAGTTAAGGCACAAAGAAACAATATTTTATGCCGATGAGAAATTATCACCTTTGTTTTGAGCATCAAACTTGATTTCCATTGGATGCAAATTGTCCCACGTGCTACAATTTAAACTGATTTGATTGGTTAACTTGGAAGAAATGTCAATCAAAGATCGAATCTTTTGTTTGCAGAACAATGGGAGTGTACCGAACGTGATATTTTGCACATATTGGAAACACAGCTCAAGAATCGTGCAGTGGACAATGGGTCTGCATGCAGGCTAAACAATTCTTTAATTTGGATTCATTTTAGTTTCATTATGGGCCAGTGTTTTTGTTGTTTTTGGAAAATGTGAAAAATCTAACTAAGTTTACTGCCTGCCAATTGATTATTCATCACTGCATTTATTTGTTTTGGAAGTGAGATTTTGTTTGCTAACATTTCATACATTGTTGTAAAAAACTGTTCCTCCTTGTCCTAATGAATTCAGTGAACCCTGACTCTCTATCATTTCTCTGACTGTCCTGTATGCTTTGTTTCGAAACATCAATAGTTGCCAATGTTTTCCCAACAACGAAGTTTCTATTTTTGGAATGCCATACCCTTCCTTCCCCCCTCCCACAAACTAAACCGTCAATTGTTACAAATAGAACTGATGTTAACCAAGATGTTTACAGAGAATAAGATGTGTGAATGAATATAATAGTTGAAGGAGCATCTGTCAATGAACAAAGAAAGTTTTTTACTTTTGATCAATGAACTAGACTATCTGTCTGTAAATTGTGGTACAGAATTTTTTTCCATTTGAATGTTCTGATCGGTTCTGATCATCTTCTTTTAGTGCATATCTTCTGTTTCTTCTTAATATCATTCATCTTTTGTCGAATTTCTTCTTGATATCAGATGCATCCAAAGTTATCGTCACAAGATTGTTTTGTCTGTATCACGAACGACAATCGTTAAATTGTTTTCCTGTGGTGGAAGCTAAAACTGAAAGGGAGAGGACATCAAAATGAAACTGCCTTTGCTATGTGGACGCCCCTTATCTTCTATTGTTATTAACTTCTATTGTATAGGATGTTGATCTCACAACGGATAGTTAACTCAGAACAATCGGTTCGATAGAACAATGTGTTGTTTTGTTTTCCTTTGGCAGTTAAAAGAGCAAGGACACCAGAATGAAACAGTTTCCATTTTATTCTACATTCTTTTTTCTTGTCTGTATTGTAACTTCTATTGTCTGTAACGTATATCTGAGCAACAGCAAATAAACTCAGAACAATGAGTTCGATTGAACAATGCATTACTTTTTTTAATTCTATTGTCTTCAATGTGGGATAATTTTTCGCTCTTAATTTCACTTATAACAGCAGATGCTGCAAATTCTTTTCAAGTTGTTTTTATTCTAGACATTTCCACGTGTATTCCTTTCTTCTTTTAAGAGTGTTATATTTGATACCCTTACTATTGTTCCGTCTGCTCTCCTTAATTCTCTATAAATCTATAAATCCCTCAGATTACCGAGGTGCTTGTACTGTCAATACATTTATGGAGAAATTCATATTTTGCAAACTGGAAGCGTGTCATCATTTGAGCAAAAATGGCCTCTTGGAAGGATGTGTTTGTTTTGAAATTAATTTTGTTTGATCAAGATCTTCAAGTAAATGCCATCGCTTTGAAATTATAGAGAGGTGAGATTATAGAAATTTAAGGTCTTTTGTTTGGATTTATGAAATATACATTGCTGTAAAGTTCTTGCAATCCTATTCATCGCAGTTTTCATTGATGAAGTAAAAGATAACATTTACAAAGTATCAAAGTTACCGGCAGAGTCTTCTGCGTTTGCCAAAATGGATTTTCTACTGATCTCAATAAACAATGGCTCATGATATGGTGGAAAGACAAATATGAATATCAAAATTTATTTGTAGTAAAATCGATCGTACAATAGACCTTTTGGCTATTTTACATAGGAGTTTGAATCGAACGATATGTTTATACATTATGTAGAATTCTCGAATTGTGAACAATAGTGATAGAACCTCTAACGCCACTTGATCGAGCCTTTCGTACGAAAATTTATTAAAATATCGCTCGTTCCAAGTTATTTTGTAGAATAGCTAAAATTTATATTTGTTGGATGATTCTATGATTGACAAAGGCGAATTTCAGCTAATAACAATGCCTTTTTTACTCTTCTTAAATCATAAAATTCGTTGGAACGTTTTCGAATTATTTTTGAATTATCGGAAAATGAAACTGACCCATAAAACGAACAATAATTTTACTGGTAAACCGCTAATGACCCAGAGGTATAAAACAGTGCTGGCAAGGATGTTAGCGGATGTTGCTTTTATCCGGTGTGGTATTTTCGAATGTACTTTTCGGTGAAAGGTTTTGTGTGTAGTATTTCGTGAGCATTTTCGGTTGAGGTATTGAAGGAAATGAAAGCAAATGAATTCGAACGATTTGGCGTCGATGAGGAGAGAACGCAGAGGAACGTTGAAATTCCTTTGTTTGCTATTGGATGAAATCATTCGTAGAAGATTTTTTGTACTGTTGAATAGGGGCGAAAGGATTTCAGGAAGTTTTACATCAGAGCGAGGAGGTAAGAATTTGATATAAAGCTGCTCTGTGCTCCCTGATTTCAACTTCCTAATTATGTCACTAAAGTGTCCCAAGTTTTGTTTATTTTATGCGAATGCTTACTATGTTTGGTTCTTTATTAGGTATTTTCCAGTGTGATACATTAATTACATAAGTCTATCCTCGTTGAATCCAGTACATTTTGATCATAATTATTAAGCATGTATGAATTCCTTCATGCTAACGAACCGTTACATCACAGGTGATACCTTTTTTTTTTCTTGTAACGCGCTGAATAATTTTCTAATATATTTTTCCAAACTTTCTGGCTGACAAGCTACAAACAGGCGAGGAAATACCCTTATTTGCCTTGCTACAGGTGATACATCATCTCTTTAATGTGCTTTATAATTATCTTATTTACCTCATGTTTATTGTGGCATGACCGTAATTTAAAACGCATTCTAGAAAGCACCTGTAAAATCTTCCAACCGATCTATGACGTCTTGTAACTGCACTTCAATACCTGAAAGGTAAATACATCCATACGCACAGAATTCTCTTGCTGGAAACTTCTCGCATATTCAAAACAAGTGTAATGCCAAAGGAATTTTGATTTTAACAGGTCAGCTGAGTCATCCTTGCAGAAACCCTGCAACAATCTGTTTTTCTTCAGCCAATCATCCTTAACCATGCAGGTCTATCTACCCTATAGGTCCGAAGGTTGTAGTAGTTGCTCACTTGTCTTACAGACAGATTTCCCTGCCCTTATTCGACCATTTGATCAAGGGTGGCTCTACCTTGACATTTTCATAAATCATATGACGACTCCAAATAAAACAAGCGTGTCTTTCCCAGGCGTATTCAGGCGTCTACCTAGCTAGGGCCTGTTTACCCATTGAGTGATAAGCGCGATAATTCTTTTTCAATATGGCCGACAGCTATGCGATAATGTTCTAAACCGTGGTTCTTATCGAGTAGTGGACCAAATGTGTATCACTGAGGAACTCCTGATGCCATAATGAAACATTTGCATTATATGAAACCAGTCTATTTGAAGGTGAAAATGGGTGATGAAATTGCGTTCTTAGCGCCAAGCACCAAGCGCTAATCGAGTCCGCGACCCCTAGTCATGACGCTCAAGTGTTGGGGCTCTACCTGGGATCGAACCCTGTCCGCCTGACTATTCTGGCTGCAAAGTCAGAGGATTACGCCACTGCGCCACAACGCCTTCAATGTTGATGTTGATATAGCATTATTTTGCCATCCTTACCTTTTCTTTGAAATTTCACATTCTTACATTTCCCTTTTACTTAACTCCTAAATTGGAAGTAGTTTTGGGGCATTGACAAACACCATTTGTTCTTGGTACTTCCTTCTTCATCTACGTAAGAACATTTTCTGCTTCCAGGAACCACCTGCTTGACTAAATAAACCCCGAAAACGTCGAATCTCTGTCGTAAATGATTAAACTGACAATTTTAGTATGAAATATTATCATACCATGCTTGTTTATTTGCATTTTTAATTACATAATAAGCTGGATTGCTGGCACGTGCATTTTCAAATGAGTCTTTTTTTCTATTTCATGTGCCACGGAGGCCTAAAATCAGACAACTTTTCACGTGAGGATTACATACATACATACATACATACATTATTTTTTTGGTAAAGCAGGACAATTTAGTGGCAGCACAAGGCTGATGTGGTCCTGCTTTTTACTCAACTAAATAAACATTAAAGCGTATACAAAATTTCGGCATAAAAGTTTTGCAATCCTTTAAAAGTAAGTTAATAATAAAAGAAAGTGCTTGTGTCTTTGTTGTTTACCGTTGCTGTAGATCCAAAATTAATCCTATCCAATGCAAGGGAGTTTCCCTTGATTTGATTCTTGAAAGAGTAAATACTACTTGATCTTTTCACAACTGTAGGAAGAGAATTCCAAATGATTGCAGCGTGACGTTTGAATGATCTCTTCCCCAGTTCTGTCCTAGATCTTGGTAACTCTATTTTCAAATTGTCCCTGAGAGATCTCTTTGCTTCACTCTTTTTTATGAGGCAGTTTATCTCTTCTGGTGCTTCTCCGTAATAAGCTTTATGGGTTAAGCAAGCAACTCTTCGTTTGTACAAATATTCTATATCCTTCCACTTTGCCTTGTCTAGAATTTGATCTTCAGGGATAGATGTTGGGATGTTATGGATCAGTTTGGCAGCTCTTCTGTGAACTCTTTCTAAAGGTGACAATGCATTATTAGAGCATGAGCCCCAAACAACTAATCCATAGATGGCACTTGGTAAAAGTCCTTTAAAGTAAATGTTCTCCAAAACTGAGGGTGCAAGACCTTTTAATCTTCTAAGTGATTTAATCTTTTGACCTAGGCATTTGCTGACATTTTGTACATGACTTTTCCAGCTAACTTTATCATCTAGAGTCATCCCAAGGCATTTCGATTTGGCAACATAGTTTATAGGCTTTTTGTTTAGAAACACTCCTTGTAATGGACCAACAAGCTTTTTTCGATTTAGAATTAGAATCTCTGACTTTTCAGGATGTATAGTCAGGGAATTTTTACAGCACCAAGTATGGATATCATCAAGCAGTATTTGAAGAGATGAAGTCACATCATCAACACTGTCACCGATACAAAAACACTCAGTATCATCTGCAAACATTTTGATATGTCCTCTTGAATGACATTCTGGAAGGTCCATTACCTTCATTCCAAACAATCTAGGCCCTAACACTGACCCTTGGGGGACCCCCCATTCGACATTTTGAAGGTTTGATTTTGCATTGTCAATCTGAACAAATTGCTTTCGGTCTGTAAGGTAGTCAGATAACCAAAGGTACAAATTTCCAGATATTCCACATGCTTGCATTTTGAGCCTTAAAGTTTCATGACACACTGAGTCAAAAGCTTTTTGAAAATCTATGAAGAGGATTCCCACAACTTTACCCTTGTCAAGAGCCTCTTTCCACATTTCAGTCAAGTGTAACATTAAGAGCTCAGGTGATCGCCCTTTCATAAAAGCCCATTGCTGTTTTTTATCTATCCTGATATTGTGTAGCAAATGGTTATCAATAACATCACCGACAATTGCTTCAAGCAGCTTTCCTGGTGGTTTAGCAACGATATTGGACGATAATTTCCTCTTTCAAGATATGTTCCTTTTTTGTGTAATGCTTTTACACAAGCAATTTTCCAGTTATTTGGGAATTGCGATTTTTCTAGGCTTTTCTTCAATACTATGGCAAGGCCTTCTGCCGCAAAATCCCCAACAATCCTCAACTCGTTTGATGTTATCATGTCTGGGCCTGAGCTTTTTCCAGGTTTGATCCTTTTTTGTATTGTTTTCTTTACAATGTCGGTGTTAACAGTTACCTCCTGTACTGTTGGTGTGACTCTGTAGAAGTGCTCCAATTCTGTGAAGTTTTCAACTTTCTCAACATCCTTTGCTAGGTTTTTACCTACATTTGAGAAGAAGGTGTTCAGATCTTCAGCAATGTCTTGTTTGGCAGAAACTACACTTCCATTTTCGGCCCGTAATGGACCAACCTTGGCATTTCTTGCTTTCCCTTGAAATTTGTTTACTGTATTCCAGAAATCTTTAGAGGATTTTGCATTTTCTAATTTGGTCTTCCAGTAGTTCTTCTCTGTTTCTCTACATAAGGAAGTGGTGTGATTTCTAGCCTTTTTGTACTCTTTCCAGTCATTTAAATCCTTTGACTTTTGAGCTCTTTGTAACAATTTATACCTATTGTTCATAGACTTTCTAATCAGAGTGGTCATCCATGGAAGACTGTTTGATCTTATCTTTGCCTTTCTTCTTTTCAAGTGATTTTTCATGATATCCTTATACAACAGTTCCCACGCCCAAGCTATATCATCAACTTCTTCAAAAATTGAACATATGTCCCATGGAGTTGATTCAAAATCTGATCTGATCTGATCAAGGTTTACATTTTTGCAACTTGTGACTTCTTTTAAAACTGGCCTTTCATTTTTCTTCCTCAGCTTAACTAGTGCATACACTATTTGATGGTCAGAAGTTCCAGTGTCATATGTTCCACATTTTATAATCTTGTTTACATCAGATGTTATGATTAAATCAATGATAGTGCTTACTGTTTTGGAGATTCTTGTTGGGTTCTTTATTACATTTTTTAAGCCAAAAGGTTTCAAAGTGGCAAGAAGCTTTTTCCCCTGTTTTGAATGTTTGGCTTTGAGATCTGAGTTGAAATCCCCCATCAATATGATGTTGTTCCTTTTGGCCCATAAGGGCTCAATGACTTTTACCAAGTTGTCATAGAAGCACTGATCATCTGGTGGTCTGTAGATACACCCAAGCAGTAACTTTTGAGATTGGGCTGTGATTTCAATCCACACTGACTCTGTATTTGAATGACCTCTCAAGTCGAACTTTTCAAAGGCATCCAGAGTATTCTTGAAATAAATAAGGCATCCTCCCCACTTCTTTTCAGGTCGTTCCCTATCGAATCTTGCTATTTGGTACCCATTGATCTGGATTTGACAATCTGAAACATTTTTGTGAAGATGAGTTTCAGATATTGCCAAAACATCAAATTTTGTTTCACTGAGTAGATAAATTATTTCATGAATCTTGTTTAGCAGGCCATTTACGTTTAGGTGGCCAATTTTCAGTCCTGCAGGGGATTGATTGCAGAACTTATCAACCCATATCGTACTTAGAAAAAGTCATGATCATAATGGTACCTTCATTTTGCTTTTTGAGAAGATATTGTGTGTTCCTTGCGAGACGGTACTAAAACTAGGTAGATGTCATGTGATTTGGCAGCTGTCTCGTGATTTTTGTGTGATTCATATTACCATGAATGCAATGCGAATTTGATTTCATTCCAAACCGAATTGCATGCTGCACTTGCACTAAATGACGTCACTTCACTACGCAGTGCGTACAATGCAATAGTCTATAAAGCTGAAAATGCGAAGTTGTACGACAATTGAGTTTTTGTGGTTTTGCGAGATAGCTTGTATTGTTTGTGAAAGGAGTTAAAAATCCAGTTTCCACTTTCAGTTTGTCTTGAATCAGGACAGGACTAGTTTCTAAGATTTAGAAATATCAATTTCATTGTGAAACACTGATTGATTGGTGATGATGGGTAGAAGTAGCGTTCACCTGCAAATTTTGGTAATGTATAAAATCATTTTTTACCTTGCTAGGTTTTTATGGAGCATGTAGTAAAGGCAGATAGAAATTTAGTTTGTCCACTGTAGTGATAGAGGTATGACGAGTTTTCAGCGTAATTAGTCTTTCGTAGTGGTAGCTCATTCAACTATTTAGAACCAGGGTCTCGAATTTAGTTCGAAAAATTCGATTGTAGGTTCGATCTTCATGGTTTGCATTCCAAAGTTGACCAATTTCATCATTTCCATGTTCTGTATCTTTGATTGATACCTTCAGGCTGCATTAGATATAAGAATGGTAATAGCGTTTCTTGTCTTATTGTTGGAAGTCCCACACGAGGAATCTATCCTCAGTCTTTTGCTTGTTAATTATTTAGTCTAATCATTGTGATCAAGGGAGCGTTGCAGAGGCTCGATTGGGGTTTTTAGGCGTAGCTCGTCCAACATGGGAAGATTTTAGAACAAATTCTATGACAAAAAGGTGTCATTGGTAATGATGTTAAAGACCAAAAGACCAAGGATGGATCCCTGCGCAGCCCCAATTGTCATTTGCGCTTTCCTTTTAGCTAATCTTCCCCCTTAATATTCAGAGTGTGTTTAATTGTTATTTTTTCCATCGTTTCTTGATGTTTAGACGAAACCATCAGACAACAAAGAAATTCCCAAAATCAAACAAAAGGAGGAGGCTTCTCTAGTTTCCTCTTTTTTCAATCAAGATAACCATCTTCTTTCCAAGAAAGCACATTTTTTTATCTCATGATAGGGTGACCTTTTCCAGCAAAGCAGCTGACTTTGATAAATAACGAAAATAATTTGAAGGTTTATTCGCAGGTGGTTGTTGTCTAAAGGTAAAGATATAATCAGTGCGTTCGGATAAGGATACAAAGATATTCAATGATTTTATTTGGTTTCTTTGTCTCTCATGATAACGATTCTTTTTTGCTATGAAGCTGAATTGAAATCTTAGCCTTACAAAGCAGACTCATAGGCTCCAAGAAGATCATCTAAGTTACCCTTTGACTGATAGATTAACATTTTGCTTTTGAATATCAGCCACGTACTATTTATTCCACAGCCCACCAAACGTGTTAACTTTTTTTTTATTCAACCGGTATGTTTTTTGATGCTCTTTTTTCTTATCGTCTTTTATACCGTTTCTAAAACAAGGACGGTTCCAAGTGAATTTAACTAAAAAAAGAAACAATCAATATTCAACTTTCTAAGATCATTCAAGCTAAATTTATTTTTATCGTCTCTGAAGTTTAACTCCCGCCAAAGCAGTTTGCTGCGCTGGCAGAGAAAGCTTGCAGAGGAGAAATTCTGTTCGAAATTCTTTAACATCGACAGCATTCAAAACATTGATAAATGTTGCAAGCCAAGAATTGAAAGTGTTACATTTCTTTGCAATTTTGTTTCGATTCGTAATTTCATCATGAAGATCTTTAATATGATAACTTTGTATGCTTAATTCTACCCCGCAATCGTATGAAAGAAGTTTATAAATAACTGCGAAATTCCCGTGAATTTCATTTTAAATTATTTCTACCAGTTTCAAATACATTCCTCAATATTATGAGAAACCTTCGCTGTTAAGGTGGTTTGCAGTTTAACTTGAAATAACTCAAGTACAAGTGAATTTGATCTTTTCCTTTGAAAAATGCTTGCTGATTCACACCAAAATCTAAACGCATATGAAAGGGTGTCCTGCTGTCTGTAATAGCTTACAACCTGTTGCCACATGCTTCCCAACACAATACATTTCTTTACATCACTATAAGTATTGAATACCAAGCAATTCTTCGATATCGCATTTGTATTCAATACTTCAATCACTTATTCTGTATGGCCTAAGAAACCAAAGAATTCTCTTTTAAACCATCGCACAGATGTTCCTGCACATTTAAACATGATTTGTAGTGGCTTCTTTCCGCCATCAAATGACTTCGTTCCTGTTTGATGACATCCGGTTGCTTCGATTTTACTATTATATTGTATTACTTAGCCTTGGCTTGCGAATTTAGTTCATTGAATGTTTGACATCTAAATATGGTAAGTTTGTTTTGAACTTTCTACTTTAGTAGTTTAGTAGTGAGCTGCTTTGCGATGGCTTCTTTCCGCTTTGCATTGGCTTCTTTCCTGCTTTAACAAAGCTTTGTTTGCTTCTAATGTGTGCAATGCTTTATTGCTGTGACTTGGTTTTCGCTGTTAGTTGATCCTTCATTTGATATCTAAACTTGGTGAGTGTGTTTTGAATTCTCTTGCTGTTAGCTAGTTGGTAATGGCTTCTTTCCGCTTTGCATTGGCTTCTTTCCTGCTTGAACAAAGCTTTGTTTGCTTCTAATGTGTGCAATGCTTTATTGCTGTCTTGGTTTTCGCTGTTAGTTGATCCTTCATTTGATATCTAAACTTGGTGAGTGTGTTTTGAATTCTCTTGCTGTTAGCTAGTTGGTAATGGCTTCTTTCCGCTTTGCATTGACTTCTTTCCGTTATTTAATATGTGCCTACTTTTGTAGAACTGTTTGTTGTATTAATTTGACGTTGCTAGCCAAGTTTCAATTCAAGATCCCTCGAAATCTTTTTCTTGTTTGGATTTCGCGTGTGTTTTACTTGCTACAGTTAGTTAAAAGATTGCTGCCTTATGCATTTTAGAGTGAAAGGATAGATTTTTAGTTATTTGCTTTAAAAAACCACAGGATAGTTGTCTCGTTTGGTTCGGCATATTGATTCAACTGACTGCCAATATTAACCAAACAACATTGTCAATGATATTGCTGATTCTAGGAACAAACTTTTGCAGTGGATTGAACCTAATTGGCCTCTGGAATGACGTTCATCTTTAGTGCTAGAGAGAGCAGCAACTTTATGTTTTCAAGATTAGATAAATTGAATGAAGCGAAACTTGTAATAATATGAATCTCATCTTGATGAAAGCAATGTTCAGGACTTTGCTTTTTAACTATTGCGAGGAGAATTGCTTCTGAAGGGTGCCTAAAGGTGGCCTAAGAATGCTTCGACTGCTGTCTTTGTGCCAAGGTAGGCCAAAGCATTCCCAGGAGCAAAGTTATCTCTAGGATTCTTCAAAATCTGCAGGTCTTCTTTCTGGAATCTCAGACTTTGCGTGGGAAGAAAAGAAAAGCACTCGCATAACACTTAGAATTGACAGATAAATTAACGCGTTGAAACTGTGCAGTGTTGCGATAAGACAGTTTATAGACAGTTTCAAGAGGTTGTTTACCAACTTCTTAGATTGATACTTGCCAAGACGAATGTCCAGTTATCTTAAGTATGCATCGTAAACTTTAGACCTGTGGAGAAATTAGAAAGAGAAGCTAGGATAGAAGAACAATGCAAGAAGAAGGAAAGAAGGGCCAAGAAGCAGGATACATGAAATGGCATTTCTAATGGAAGGTTCTAGATGTAAAGTTTTGGTTGCGAAGTTGTACATAGTCTCGTGACAATTTGCGAGTTGACTTTAATCTTGTGAATCGATTTGATGAATCAGTTTACGGCCGCATGGTACTTGTATTGTTTGAATTCAATCATAAATACTAATTAATTTGTGGCTTTTGATCAATGCCATTGCGAAATGGTGGATTATGTCATTGATTGATTAAATGATTTAGTGAGTGATTGGTTCGTTCATTATTTATTTCATTAAGCAAATGATAGATTGATTGATTGATTGATTGATTGATTGATTGATTGATTGAGTGATTGCATGATTCAACTGTGATATGATGGAGTTACCCATTTAAAATACATGCTTGTTTTCAAAGTGTATGATTCAATTGAAAATATTGTTGCCTGTCTTGCAAAGCAGACATTACAGATATTATCCATATCCTTGAGTGACATTTTTACTACTATTTTTTGCAGTTGATTTAAGCTAGATTATTCATAGAGAAACCATTGACAAATGAAAGATGCTAATTTTGCTTCGAAATACATCAAAACATATGAAATTTCTACTGATTCATTCACAAAGACAGCTAAGAAAACAAAGGCTATTTTATGAACTAAATTGTGAATCTTTTAGCACCGTACATAATTCCCTCTAAACCATAATTTTTTCATAAATCTCATGTGCTCTTTTGAAAATACACATTTCCATTTTTTTCGAAGAGCTAATCTATTCACTTAGCAACGACTTCACTCGTACAACTCTTGACACTTGCCATGTGTTGGCTGTTCTTTCTACAGTTTTAAATGTGACGTGAATGTGTTCTTTTCAAGTAAACATGTTGTTATTATTGTCCGTTCAGACACCACATGTCTTTAAAGAGGATGCTACCATACCATTTTCAACAAAATTTCAGTAAATCATCGAGAGAATGAAGACCTTGATAATTCAAACGCTTAACATTCCTCGTAAAGTTTCATTGCTCTCTCACTTCTACAACACCGAAGTTTAGTTGCCTTGCAAATCTTTTCAAATTTATGAAAATTTCCACCTTTATCCTTTTTTTATGTTTGACAAAACTTCCGATGTTGTTTGCAGATTAGTACATTTACCAAAGTATCCATGATGTTAATTAACTATTTGAGATGAACTATCGTTTTGTTTTAGACTTGTTTATTTACATTCCCCTGCTTACTTTTCAGATGAGAGAAAACACAACATCCTCTAAAGAAGAACTGAACAGCCTGTCCGATCATGATCGAAGTTTCGAGAGAACTCGTGGGAGTTTTATCGCCTGCATCAACCGATCCCTAGAACATGCGTTTGACTTTTTGTCAGAGACGGGATACGCTTCAGGTGGATTATCTGATGCTGAGAGAGTGGAAAGCCGTTCAGAAGACGAATTAGATCGAACGCAAGAACCCCCTAGTGATTTTGTTAAAGAGATCAATGATGGTTTGAGGAAATGCGGCGTGTCTGAGATCAAAGTTGCTAATTCGGGAAATAGAGAGAGGTACAAACCCGGACAACTTTGGCGTGTTGATAACAAGCCAATAGAAAGTACGGGAATTAGAGCGCAGAACGGTGGAGCAAATATGTCGAAGGCTGTTCGTGAAGAAAAAATTGACGAGGTTAAAGGGAAGAATATTGGAGCTGCAAAGAAAATTATTGTTTATCAGCATGTAAGCAATGGACATGAGCCTGTACGGCAAAACTTAGAAAAAAAATTGCCTCCTAAATATGGAACGAGAAATGGAGATGCAAATCATGTTAGAAAACAGGAATATTTGTGCTCTAATGATGATAAAAGAACTGCAAACGGTATTGGACTGAATGGTGATTTGAGAGTCCCAAATGGGGCTCCTATAGTTGAATACAGAGTTACAAGCACTAAGAATGATGCTGATAAAAGATCTATCGATAATGGAGCGATTCTTGGACACGAAGCTACCCCAAATGGGGTGCGTTGCGTAGAAAAGGAAATTCGGAATGTTGAACAAGTCACAAATAAAAGAACCAGAAGTGGCAATCGTCGTTGCAAAAGTATGGACAATTTATCATCGTCAAGGAAAATGGTTGATAAAGAAAATCTAGTTTATGGAAGTAAAGTCGAGTTGCGAAACAGGAGATTGCAAAATGGACTTATTGGTGAAAGTGACAACGGACAACTTAATCTTGATGGTGACAGAAGGGAGACAGTACCTTATCTTACAACTGAGAGAGACATTTTTAAGCAACTTTTAACAAATGCGAAAGAATCGGCCCAGTCACAAGACAAGCTGCATAAAAAACATCACAGAAATCATCGAAGTTTGAGTAATTTAGATTTGAGAAGATCGGCATCAAAAACGAATGTTGCTCAAAGTTCAAGACAAAAAACTCCTGTTAAAGCACCGGTGAGTGAACACAAAGGATTTCAGAAGTTTCGAGAAAGTTTCAGGAAGAAAACCAGATATTTCATGCCTCAAAAATTCGCAGTTCAGGAGGAAAAGGAAAATGAAGGTGACGTCACGAATGCGATAGAATTTCAATACCATCGTATGAGTGAATCACGTGATAACAAAGAGCCAATCACAGCCTCAAAAGGTCATGTCAGTAAAAGGAAAGGATTTTTGAGAAACATTTTTGAGCGCAGTAAACATTCTAAGGACAGTCCTAGACCTAAGAGCTTTTTCAAGTCAACTGAATCAATTAATCTTCGCTGGCAGTCGAAAGAGAATTTAGCAAGACGAAACGACAGGCCTAAAAGTATTTCAATGCTTGTTGACAAAGTCAAGGATCGGTTCGAAAACAATGAAGATGTTTTCACGGAATTAAAATCCAACGAAGATCAAAGTAAACAAATGCGAAGAAATTCTGTTCGTGGTTCAAGATTTTTTCGTCGTTCTGAAAGCCTTCGATCAATCCCCTCAACTTCAAGCAATAGTGATGCATTGAGAAGATTTTCTGAAAGCCCAAGTGAAGGTACGGATTCGCTTCGAATCTTGAAATCAAGTAATAATCGACCAATGAGTGTGCATGATTTGCTATTTCGAGTCGCCTCTATCGATCAAGCTGATGGCAGATTTGAATACAGAGATTCAAATAACTTACATAAGCTGCTAAAAAACAGATATTCCTGTTGCTCTATCGGTGATAATATCTTCCGCGCGGGATTGCCGAGGCAACATTCTCTAGATCTGCGTGAACACGAGGAACACCATGATTCAGTCTTCGCGTCTTCGAGTCCAAGAAAGGATGATGACATTACTGAATGGATACGAGGCTTACAGTTTTCGTCTCATCAATCACAGAGAAGTGACTCAGCAGGTGAATCTCGTAATGGAGACGAGGTCAGCCATGTGACTGATAGTGAAGAAAGCCAAATTGATGGCATTTATGATTCAAACAATTACAAAAAGTTTTTTTATGAAACACGCATTGTAGATGGACAAATTCAGACGTATTTGTAATTTTGCAAAGGATGCTGATTAGCCACGCATTGTAGATGGACAAATTCAGACGTATTTGTAATTTTGCAAAGGATGCTGATTAGCCTCGCATTGTAGATGGACAAATTCAGACGTATTTGTAATTTTGCAAAGGATGCTGATTAGCCGGCATGCAGTTTATATAATATAATAGTGTTACAGCCAATATTAGAAAGGGAAGCCAGTTCTGGCTCGGTTTTAAGTCAAGTTGTTATGAAAGTTGCAATAGATTGTTGAATTAAATCAAAAAGTCTTATGCCCCTCCTTATGATTCCTTAGGTTATGAATATTCCAAATGGTGTAATACTCAGACAATTCATGTTACTTAATTTCAGCTAAAACAAAACCTGATTGATGTCCCCATTGATGTGGAACATTTTCGTCTGTAGCTTTGCAGATACAGCCAAAATTTAATCTCCAATGCAACTGTAGATGCAACCTTTTTTAATATCGTTCAATCTCTCATGCGTACATTTATCTATGCTTGGCTTTTGAAAATCAAGACTGCTTGTTACAGTAAATGTCCATTGGTAATATTATCAAGATCAATTCTAAGATTTGTTATTGAAATATTGTTAGAATGCTTTCTAGGTGTTAAATTTTCAACGAATTGTTTCATTCTGTGATTGTTGCTTGTTTATTTATTGTTGGCCATTCACGCAACGAAATACGACAAGGGGATGTTTTTTGGAAGTGGATCCTTTGCATGGATCCTTGAACATGTTTGTTAATATAAGTCGAATAATTTGTCAGCTTTTTAAGATTGAAGCATTTGTAATTTATGCGTAATTTATGCTGTTATTAGTTGTGTAAATATGTGACACATTTAAAGTTTAACGCTTCAGTTTAACTGACTTTGAAATTTACTGATTTCAAATTTAATTTTCCGTGTATTTTTGTCGTATTCTTCTTGTTATGCCGAGTTTGAATTTTGCTCAGAATTGATCGGTTAAAATCTCTTAAATAGCGTAAAGTTGTGGACAAACAGCTGATAAAGCCACTTAAATATTCTTAAATATCAGAAATTGGATGATGAAATATTTTTCAGATTTTATGCGGAAAATTTGAAATGCCTAATGTTTTGAAAAAGTATCCAGAAAAATCAGATCTTGTAGCTGATGTTCAGTGTTCCTAGTTGAGCAGTCGAAATCACTGGCTAAATAACATATTTTCAAAATAGACCTTTTGGCTATTCTGAAAAGAATCAGAATCAAAAGATAGTTGAGTAAGGACATTCCATAAAATTTCCGAATGTGCACAATGGTGATAGAAGCTCTGCTCTAACGCCATTCCATTGTGCCTCGCAAATAAAAATAACGCTCGATCCAGGCTCTTTTGTAGAATCGCAATACTCGAATTGCAGATAAATTACTTTCGGTAGAATTCGGCTGAAAAAACACTTGAACGAAATCTTTGTCATCAGATATGATCAAAATTGCGTGAAAGGCACTTTCGACAGCGTTTTTTTTTTAATTTCGTTGCAATAACAGTGGCACTGCAAACTTCCAGCTTTTGAATGGGCTTGAATGTTCCAAAATGACAGTAATTGCAATCATTTAATTTTTAAGAAATCTTTAACATTGCCTGTACTTGTTGGAAAATTTGGCGTACATGACTCGCTATATATTTTTCTGTTCTGTTCCGTAGTTCCGTAGTCCGTGATTCCGTATTTCTCGTGAAGGAAAGTAAGCCAATGCGCTGGAAGTTGCCTCTCTTTCATTTCCCGCCAATGCTTCTGCTCACGTGTTTCTGATGGCCTAAGCATTCCAAAGGAACTGGGCCTGAAACCAGCTAAGATGACGACCTTGATGACAGCCAGCTGAGATTACTTTGATGAATTCTTTTTAAAGGCCGTAGAGGTATAATTATTATTTCGTTTACTTTCTTTCATTGCCGTTTTTCTCTGACTCATGCAGTCTTTAAAATATTATGGCCACCAAACCAAGCAGATCAACAACTAGGCTATTTCAAGTCAAAGTTCAAGACAGAAAAGTCAAAGTTCAGACCTCATTGGTTCAGAATGATGGCCACCGAGCATGCTGGAAATAATGTAATATGTGTTATTCCAAAGATCTTTTATTGGCACGTGAGTGCTGCTCAGTGCTCAGTTTGGCATTATGAAGAAACAAACATTTCTTTGCACCTCAGTACACGTTTTTTTTATAAGAAACTGGTTTATAAGAAACTAGTACTACTGTACGATGACCAAAAATTTAAAAAACTCTAGTACTACGCTCAAGAACAGTTAAGAAACTCTAAAACTTCTGTCTGTCTCTCTTATTTTATGTCTCTCTAACAAAGATACATTCGTCTTTTCTTGACTTTTAACTGCAAAATTGGTAAATTTTTGCCTTGATGTGCATGGCTTCTTCTTGATGACAATGTCAATGCAAAATGGAAGCCCTTTCTCGAGAAGAAGGCTCAACTTCGAACAATACCGCAATTTTAGGCCCAAAAAAAATAAGAAACTAATTAGGAAACTTTTACTAGCTACTAAAACACCGAAATTTTCATGCGATATTAATAAACTTTTAGTACTAAGTGCTGATCCAAGCTTCTTATAAAAAAAACGTGTAACCTTACTGATCAGACAGATCTGGTGTAACCTTTGCGTATTTTTCTCTTTTTTTTGGATGTTGTCGTTGCCTTTTCAATTTTGTAGGTATTTTGAGTCCGCTGCTGGTCGCTTTCCACTCCACTTATCAAAGTACTAAAATCAACCTTAAACAACATGGTGCTTTGAGAAGTGGAGGTGTGGAAAAGCAGCTGACCCAAAATGCAATATTGACAGGACAACGGAGAACATCGAAAAAGACAAAATAGTGAAAGGTAGGCCTAATAGTGCTGATTCTTTCCCATAATAACATGTTCCACACTTCCCTACCTATTATGGTCCATGCTGGAAAACATGTATGTTACACCAAATATCTTTGGCGTAGAGCGACATCAAGAACAATGGCAAAACAATAAGGCTATTGTCTTCAGACAATACACCGCTTCAATATACAGCCTCGTTTTGAATTCAAAATTCTTTGATACAAAATTTTAGAGGCCGAATTCGGATTTAGCACTCAAACTGTAGTCTAACTGCAAGTTTTTATGTTACTATCGGCAGTAATTTTGATTTTATGGCGATGCAAAGTTTGAAAACCTGTAAGGGATTTGACCCTGAAAATGACTCAGGGTGTAAAGTTTCACCCTGAACGATTTTTCACGGTCAAATCCCTTATAAGTTTTTAAACTTTATATATTCATAAAATCAACATCACAATCGCCAGCGGTTCAAAAACACGAAGCTAGACTAAAGTTTGGGTGCTAAATCCGAATCTGGGCTTGAAATTTTCATATGAACAATAAAAAGAAATGTTGATACATTTCCAAAACGAGGCTGCTATATTAAAGAGGTGTATTGTCGCGGCGTAAATCTTTGGCATAGCAAAAACAAACTTTCCACCCCGGAATGGTGAATGTTGATTTATCTGTTCAGGGTCTACTGTTTTGACACCAGGGCCACTGAGAGGTTTTGGAGCCCCCGGGACAACGCTGCAAAATGAGGCCCCTTGCAAGTGAAGTGGGCAGAAGACAAGGGAGTATCTTACTCTGCGATACTGGCCCTGAGGCCCTGGCCCTGAGGCAAATTCCCCCTCTTGGCACGCCTGATCAACACTACCCATTTACTCGCAGGTTACCCACTTTACCCTTGCAAACCCTACTACTTTTGAGTCTTGAAAAAGAAAATTGAAATTTTCAACTTGATAAAACCATTTAAGTCTAAAGTCATTCCAGCATACTTTGGTGGTCATTCTGCCTTTTATCAAAAAATCTTTTGTCAATATTTGAATGAATTAATCCCTTTATGCTATTTGTATAAACTGAACAAATATCTCTGCAAACTGATTTTCTAATTTAGATTTTAACATCCAAGATTTAAATTGTTTATCAAATATCTATTGTTTGTTGACAATCAATATGTTTCATACAAGGTCTTGCTTGTTTGGTCTTCTTGGTCCATGTTAATCTCAGGGTAGACCTTGAAGACAAATAGCACGCACGCTGATAATTTTATAAGCAGCAAAGGAACTGACACACTGGGGAAAGCTTCTTAAAATTATTAGATTTCAAGGATTGAAAATGTCTTGACAGTTTCTTATCAGGGTTCATCAAATTATTCCTGGTTTTATATAATTACCAAGTGCCATAATAGATGTTTTAGCTTTTCTGCAAAAAGGGTCTGAATCAATTGCTAAAAAGGCCTCAGAAGTGAGGTGAAAGCTTCAACAATATAAACAATGTAAAATTTCTCCAACATTTCATTGCGCTTGAGTGGCGCAGTGGAGTGTTGGAGAAACTTTTGACATGAAGAGCCCGGGTTTCGATCCCAGGCAGGGGCACATTTTAATTCTCTTACTTTTAATTTTAACTTTAATTATTTAATTTAGGTAAAAATTGTAATTTATTTGTTGTCTTTGATGTATTGATGTATTTAGATATATTTGTTGATAATGAAAACTGAAACTGAAACTTCTCCAATTGTGGTAGCCCACTCATGATAAATACAATGTAAGTATGAATGTTTAAGATAAATGGCAAATAAACTCCAGGTGCTTTCGCAGAATAGCGAAAGGTTTATTGCAGAGAAAATGAATTGACAGGGCTTTTTGGATCCTGCACAAACTTCTACATCCTGAATTCTTTTCAGGCTTGGCATAGAAGATATCTAAAAGTGATGTAAATTTCTTCCTTTTTCAAATAATTTGTCAAAAACCTTCCCTGAACACTGAGGCTTTCAAAATGGTAAGTGAAATTTGCAATTGTTGCATTTTGAACCTGATCAATATAAATTGTTTATTTCAGGACATCATGATGACATTGAACTGTACCACTTAAAGTTAAAAGATTACTTTATGTTCATATTCTCATCATGGTTGAATTGGTCGGTGAGTTTGAGGAGAATTACAGAATAGACCTTTTAGCTATTCTAGAAAGAGTCTGGATCAAGAGATGTTTTGATACATTTTTATACGAGACATTCAATTGAGTGGTTTTAGAGTTTCTATCACTATTGAGCACATTCAAAAATTCTACAAAATGTGTAAAAATGTCATTTGAGTGAGGTTCTTTCTAAGAAAAGCTAAAAGGTCTATTGATGCAATGGTTGATTTTGAAACTACAGCAAAACTTGGTTATTGGATTATAGGGACATATTTTGTGCTTCTCATTCGGCAAGGATTTTGGCCTTGAATCTTCTTCAGGTGATTATGTGATTTATTATTAGGGAGATGCTCCACTTTTGAGGGTACTGGGGGATAGGGCTAGTTTCATTTTTTGGTCTGGAAGGTGCTGGAGAATGATTGTTCCTAGAACATCAGAAAATTGAGATCCTAAGGGGGACATGGTTTTGCCTTTTTATAGAAAACCTTGTTTATTTTGAATCTCCTTCCTCTTCAGATAATTATTCCATTGGCGTCGCACTACACACTCTGAGTGGCAGATCAGCATTCCTTGCAAATGCTGAGGAACACCATGACATTCTCCTTGTCCTGAAGCGTAACCAACAAATGTTTTATCAATACATTTCTGTCCATCAATTCAGGAGATTATTCTATTTCGGTTTCAATGAACGATGTCACTGGCAGTGCAGATGCTGAGGAATATCACCACATTTTCTTTGGACTGAAATGTAATGATAAACCTTTTGTTGATACATTTCTGTCCATCGACTACGATGTGCCGGAGGGTCGTTCCACGCGAGGTAAAAGGAACTTAAATCCCACCACTATCGATTCTATCTTCCAACGTAAATCTTTCTATCAAAATGCCTCTAGTAACTGCAAATTCTCACTTTCTGCACCTTTTACCTACGTGGAAACCACCAAGCCCATTCCGGCAAATACAAGGACAGAGCTCGTTCCCTGTGAGGTATAAGAATCTAAATCCCACCACCATTGATTCAATGTTTCCATGAAGAAAACTCTACTAGGACTCTTCCAGTAGCTGTAGATTTTCAATTTCTCCAACTTATACATGTGAGGAATGACGAAGCCCCTTCCAGCAATAGACGATTATGGTAAAGATGGTGGTGAAGAACTGTTTATCAAGATGCATTGTGTTCTAATTACGACTCTTAGACGATTGCATGGGAATTCAATTAAAGAACGCAGTGCATCTTGGTAAAAAAGTTCCTCCCTGCCATTTGTAGTGTAATTGTCTATTAAACAGAGATTTGAAGCTGTCACTTGTTGTCGCCATGGATACTGGATTGCAAATGTTGGAGTTGTATTTTCAAATGATTTTGGAGCATGACTGTAGCAGTGGAAGAACATGAGGTATGATCATGGGCGATGATGCACCAATTTTTGGGAAGGGAAGATAATAATTGTAGAATTTCTTACCCATTAGTTGACCAGTTCTCTAATCTTCATCTCTGTTGATCAATTTGAGTGAACAAGATCAGTAAACGTTTGTTCCTTTGTCGTGTCTCTTCTTGGCTCTGAGCATTTCGTTTTAGGCCCCGCGAGTTGCAACTGACAAAATATTTTTCAATAAAACGAAGCAAAGCCAAGAAGAGATGCGTCAAAGAAACAAATGTTTACTGATCTTATTCACTCAAATTGATCAACAGAGATGCAGATTAGAGAACTGCTCAACTAATGGGTAAGAAATTCTACTATCATTATCTTCTCTTCCCAAAAAAATCGGTGCATCATCGCCCATGGTATGATAATGTTTTTAGTTACCATGGTGCAATTTATTCTTTGACTCATCACGTGATAGGAAGTTCTTTTCAGACATATTTTATACAATCAGTTGCTCCATAGTCATGGTCCTCCCATCTAAAAAGTCCTATGATGATCAGATTACAATGAAAATGAGAATTTTACCAATTTACGTTGCTAATTTTATGATGAATTCGCCCTACAACATTGCAGTTACTATCAGCGCTACTATCATGCAAACAGTGCCTTTGAAAGAAATGATTTCTTTAACATCACTTATTATTTCCATAGTCTACAAACTTCTCTTCAAGTTCCTAACCCCCAAAAGTCACTTTGAAAGATGTTTATAAGGTTTCCTTAAAATCCTGAATTCTCCGTTATGTCCATATTTGAAATTTAAATCCCATGTGCACACAAAACTGGATAAGAAAAGTGGACATCATTCACACATGAAAGCAAGCGAAACTCATCCAAGTGATTATTATGTAAAATGATATTTGTTCAGTCCTTTTTTGCTTTTTAGATGAAGTGTACATCAGCGTCAAGGGTGGTCGAGAAAAGTTCAATGTCACACAAAACTTTAGTTCCTAATCGAACGACAGAACGAGGTCTTTTTCACGTCGTTGGAATCCTAAGAGGGGACGATGGCAGGGGAACAGAACGATTTTTATGCAGATGAAGATTTCAAACGAAACAAACAAGAGAGATATCGCATCAGAAAGAGTTGCTAGACGGTATGTTTGTGTCATGCCTTTATGATTTTATGATTTAGTAACAAGTTGTACATGGCTAAACCGTAGGTCTCAGGTAATACAGTACATACTTTGTGTACGTAAACATAGTTTACCTGCCCATGAATTCTAACCAGCCTATATAGAATCGACCCATACAGCAGTCGCTCCACGATAAACCTTTTAAGCAGCCGTTCCGATCGATCAAAATAACTCGAACTGAAGACCATAAGAATTAAGCTCCAACTAAGCCATTTGGTTCGTTCTCAACAGTTCAATACCCTTGTTTCTGTATGCCTTCATAAGTTGATTACATACGTTAATTTCTCGTTCATAATTCATGAGCCCCCTAGGTCGTTCCTTTGTCCTCCGATCTATTGCTTTACGTCCTTAGTTTTTCTCAGAAATTGTAATTGTCATATGTCTCGAGAAGGAAAAATTCTTAGTTACTGAACTGGTTAATGAATTTGGTCATGAATAACTATGATATAAGTTACTCTGAGTTCATTAAGATCAAATACTTTTATTTGGAACATCCAGTCGCAAAATTCATATGTTGAGAGACAGGTTGGTATTTGGAACATCCAGTCGCAAAATTTATATTGAGAGACAGGTTGGTATGCCGGCTGAAACAAACAATTCCTGTCAAGTCTCGGTGCTAAAATTCAGGAATCACTGACTCGTCTTCGCGAAATACCTTTCCAGTTTTGAAAGTTGCAATTCCAACATGGAGTCTCAAATGTCGAGTGAAGCAGAAAAGCTATATTTGATATAATTTCACTCATTATTTTAGTATTTACCCCCTACAAAGGTTTTGCCTTGCTGGCAAAGAGAGTGTTGGCCCCAAGAAATTCAAAGTTGTATGGAAGGTGGCCAGAAAAAGGTCTCTTCTTCTTGGATGTATGTTTTGTTTGCAAATCTCCAACAAGAACCACTCTGTGTTCCTTAGGAAGTTAAATTGATTGTAGTTAACTTTTGGGCATCTGGTGATGTTGAGCATGCTAATTGATCGAACGATGAGTGGTTGAATTTCATGGATAATTTGAAATGTTTCATTTCAAATTGAAATATGCCCGAAAGGAATCTCGTAGTGTGGCCTGCTACAAAGTGAATTTGAGGTTTTAAGCTTTAGGTGTTCCATATAAATGAAACCAATAATAAGCTAAAATATTTCCTTGAATTTATAACTCTTATATATCTTATACTCATTCATGTATGTAAAATCGAATAACCTAACCTAAATTTACTTAGATTGATATCGTTGCTCAAATAATTTGATCAAGGTTCTTTTGGCAGATATGCTCTGGTTAATTTCAGCAGATACTTGCATTATCTAATTGTCTCACTTGTTAGTACTAGTAATGATTTCAATTTTGCTCAAGGACACAAAACAGTCGATCTGAGCAGTCTGTTTCTCTTAACCAAGATGCATTGCGTTCAAAAACGTTTTTTGTTGATTCCATTGAAATACATCGTCGTTCCAAACGGCTTTTAGAAGCTCTCCTTGTTGGGAGACGAGGTAAGCTTTATCCGAGGAAACTTATGTGTCACCACGTGCAATGGGTTAAAACTCATGCGCCCGTCAGAGCTCCAACCCCAAAACGCTACTGCGCATGAGCTTTAACCCACTGCACGGGGGACACATAAATTTCCTGGGACAAAGCGTATCTCGTCTCCCCAACAACTCCCCAGTAACTCTGCAGCATATACTGATGCAAATATTGTGCACTGTCGTTGTGAAGGAGTATTTCATCACAAGGGCTTTCAAGTTTTTCTTGCATCAGCAATAGATCTTTCAGCTACTCTAAAATGAATTTGAATCGAACGATATTTTTATACTCGAATGTGCACAATGGTTATAAAAGCTCTAACGCCACTCTACCCAGTCCCTTTTGTAGAATAGCCAAGACTAGCAGTTTAGACAATCATGCAAACACAGTCTGGCTTCCTGACGTCATTTTGACTTGACGCTATTTTAGATCATGGAATCTATGGAAGTGATCGAAACCAATGGAGTGGTGGATGCAAAGGCAAGTATGCGCCTGAGTATCCTCTACATTATGAGTGCATTTTCATAGGCAGATTAAATTGACGACTAGAACCAGGTTGATGAAAGCCCACCAGACTATCTAACACTTTCTTGCATTTAACAGTAGTAAGGATATGAGTGAACTTGAGGCGTATGACATTAAGAGTCTCATGTTGTTTGCAGGTGCAGATGAAAACATTCTGATACAGCTTAATCTGGTGAGTGGCTGGTTGATCGACCTGTGAATTGAATTGAATGAAGGGACATAATGAGTGGAATCAAACGCAATTCTGCTGTGTAATTCAACGTATTCATCATCAAAACTCACGGGAAATTTTATCACGGGAAAACTCATCAGGATAAATCAAGAACCTGATTGAAGAAAGCAAACTGCTCAGTTTGGGGTTTTGGAAGAGCATTTAAAGGTAAGTTAGTCTGTGTTTTATCAAAAGTTTGCAAAAGTTTACAATTACAAATTTGTATGCTAAGCTATCAGTAAATATAGTGTTTGTGATAAAGCTCGGACAACCCACTAGTTTCACAGCAAACACATTTTCCAAACTGCTATGCTAGCATATACATATGAACGTGAAGGATTTCGAAGTAATTGGTTTATTGACGTGCTAGAGTTTCATGGGCTGGATTGCAGTATACTTTATTGTGTTGACCACATGCTGCTGACTTATTTGGAAGAACAATGCGAGCTTCGGCAAGCATATGCAAAGATCACTTCAGTGAAAGTACTAACCCTAACCCTAACCCTAACCCTAACCCTAGGTTCGTAAACTTGAATTGAATTATTGCACATGGTAGATCAGTTTGTTTTCTTGAAGTTTACAAAGTTTTACATTTACGAATTTGTAAGCTATACAGCTGTATCCGGTGCTTTGTTTTAAAGCTTAGACCACCAACTCATTTTCTAAACTGCTAACCGCGCATATACGCAGGATTACTTGAACGTTAAAGATTTCAAAGTACTTACATATTGTATAAGGTCTTGATGAAAAGTTTTGCATTAATGATTGTAAGATTTGCATTGCAATTAATTTTCGTTTTCTGGCTAGCACCGTTCGCAAAGACGATAGTTAGAGCAAGCACTATTGAAAATCATGTCATGAAAGTATACAATTTGCATCTCGATAATACTTGATGATATTGAGCAATCAAATGTAATATCCTCAAAACTTCAGGCTGTGAATTTTGAAACAGAGCATTATTAATTCCAAAATTTATGCTTTTTGCTTTTAGGTTGGTTTTGGGTGTTACTACCCTAAAATCTAATGTCTACAGGAATCAAACATGTAGAAGCTGACTGGAACGATATTTTGCTACATTTTGTAGAGTTTTTGAATGTGCACAATAATGATAGAAGCCCTAACACCATTCAATCGAACCTTTTGTATAAAATTGTATGAAAATATCGTTCGATTCTTACTCTTTCGTAGAGCAGCTAATATACGAAGGCTAAAAGTGACATTTTTAAGCGGTTGCATTTTTTGAATTTGCCCGGAATTAGCCAGTCCGTAACGTAACGACCAGAATTTAAACTGGCCAATCAGTAACATGCAGAAACAAAAGGTATTGTGTTTAGAAGACCAATCAGAGGTGCACGAAATCGATGTTTTAGCTGATACTGATAATGATATTGCTCATTTCAAAAACAAAACTGGGCCTAATTTACTTTACATTGTTGACATTCTGTTAGACCTTGATAAAACGAGTAAACCTGGTAATTTCAAAGTCTGTTTTAAAGTCTGTCGGTTAAATATCAGGCATTTAAAGTCTGTCAGATGAGATTTGCAATAACGCCCTTGAAGGTGTTGTGGCGCAGCAGTGTAATCTTCTGACTTTGCAATCAGAACAGCCAGGTGGACAGGGTTCGATTCCAGCTAGAGCCTCACCAGCTAGGGGTTGAAAACGCACCTTCACTTCATTTCACTTCATTTCACCGTTAATGGAAAAATTATTTGAACTTTTGACGTAGTAGACCTTCCCTTTCTTCATCATCATCATCATCATCATCATCATCACGCATGTTCATTGAAGATAGCCTTATGAATTGAAGAAGCTTCTGCATTGTCAGATAACACGACAACATATGATATGTACATTGAAATGATTTCTGTTGAATTTCACAATTGCTTTTGTATTCCATTCATATTTCACCTGTAGCAACAGACTATTGCACGTAATATTTTACTAGCTCCGAATAAGAAACAAGCTTGTCAACATTGTTGTTTGTTTCTTTTGGCTGTGTTGTTTTGTTGTTTTTAATAATCATTAACATTTATGAGGTGGATGTTTAAAACATGTTCTACAAACAATTAAAAATGATTTAAGAAAGGGAAAATGGAAACGCATAAAAGAGCATGTTCAGCCGATGATGTCGAGTCTCTTTCTCGCTGCCTTTGTGTAAGTGTATGGTTGTAAAAGCAATTTCGAAGCTTGCAACATTGCAAGAAGACTTGTTTCTAGGAAAGAGTTCCGCAGAAAGGCAAGTAAAGGAGGCTGCATAAAGTTCCGAAGCATCTTTCCAGCGGATATGCTTACAGAAAGATTTGTTGTTTTGTTGTTTCTTGGAGGAGTTTTATAAAGTGTAAAGGACCTCAAGAAGGTAATGTGAGTTTGATTCAAAGAAAGACACTTGTTAGCAATTCAGTAATCATTTTAAGTGGTTATTGAGAGTCCCAGGCCGTCTTTACCAAGGACTGAATTTTCTGAGGGAGTTTTGGCATTTCTTGCGTGTTGAGAAAGTTGGGAATGCGTCAAGCATTTTGTATGGAAATTAGGTTATATGGGCGAATCGTTGAAACAAATTTTAGATATTCGTCAGACTACATGATGGTCAATTGTTTGCCAATTATCATAGATCGTTTCAACGTGAAAGTGCTAACTTACATGTGATTTTATTTCTATTTGAAATCCGTAATGCCGTTCTAACGCCATAGGCAATATTATTTAAAGCTGTTTGGACAGTCATAGTTGAAGACGTATGCATTAGTTTCCTTCCTTTACTAAGTTATTTTTTCTTTTGACAGGATCACAAATACAGTTCTCAAGGCAGTGATATCCGCCATCAGGTTTGACAAGAGATTGCCACTCTAGAATCCAAAGTAATTTGAAGAAGATGCTCGAAGACTGTAAGTTTGTCATGTTATTTTCATGAAAAGGAATTTTTTCCTCCGCTTAAAAAGCAAACGTAGATTTGGTTTTCAACAGATGTTGTCTCACGAGAGAACTAAGTATGATTTGTTGGCAGAAGATTTTGAAATATTCAAAATGATATTTGCTTGTCACAAGCAAAAAGTCGTTGTTAATTAGATGTTTACAACATGACAAAAGCAGACAGAATTTGCGCGTCAAGCAAGCTGAAACTTTTCCAAGGTAATTTCTTGTGCCAAGGTAGTGCCTGCATTCCACTGCAGTATGACTACATTGCCTCAATCTTAGCTTCATAATACGTGGTTACCCAATTGATTTTAGTTTCTCCATCTGAAGATCGTTGTCGCTTCTTCATTTTGAAGAGTTTTCATCTTGAAGAGAGTCTGGTCATTAATTTATCGAAATTGTCTAAGAAGAACTTGAGAAGTAAACCACGAAATGTCAGATACCGTTTGCAAATGTTAAGAGTAAAAGGAATTTGGGAATTGGAACCAAATGTTATCGTGACCGTGAAGACACGAAGAAATATAAGATCAGATATTTCATGGGGAAAGGAATTTGAAATTTGTTGCGAGAGAAAGATGTGCCCTGACATGTTTATTCGAAGTGTTGTTTTTATCTATCATGGATATTGGATACCAGTTCTTTGAGGATTTGATGTGGTGTTAATCTAGGAAATATTTCATTCTTCTTGCTGTTTGATGATAATGATTATGATGATGACGATGTTTTCAGGAATGTGTAGGCATTTTGTGAGTATGTGGATGTCAATCAGGCTGAGCTGGAAAACCTTTTTGAAGCAGTCGTTTGGTTGCCCTAATTTCTCATTGCTCTCGTTAGGCTCTTATTAATGTTGCCTCAAGTAATTGTTTCCGTTGTAAGCTCTCGTAGCAATTTGATTCTCGAAATTTCGAATAACGGTCGATCTCAACCGGGGATTACGCCTGAAGATTTTATTGCAGGAAGATCAAACATATTTTCTTGCAGCAGCATATCTAAAAGAATTTGGATATTTGATACTTTCGCAATAAAGCAGCAGTAGTCTTTCCTTTGTTTATTATGATTTTCCTGTTTTTTTTGTTATATTATTTGAAAAAATATTGAGTTTTCAGCAAAATCAGTTAGATCTTATAAACTATGAGAGCACTTGTAGATGGGCTGGAACATACATGTTTCAACGTAAAAACATAATTTGCTTTTGAATAAAGATATTGCATTGTTTCCTGGGAATGGAGTGCCTCAAGGATCTGTTATGGTGACATTGATGTTGATTAAGAATAACTGTTGATTAAGAGTATAATCCATCTATCTGCTTTTAAAATAGCTTTCTGCATGCTATTTAAGAAATTAATAGTGGAGAAATATTTGAATATATTTTCATACTTGATTGCTTGGCAAAAGAGTCTATTTTTATTCTCCTATTTATTGCTTTTTTTGTTGTTTTGCTAGCAACTGATACCATCAAGTATTTGCTAAAAATGTTGAAATTATTGATACTTGAAATCTAAAGGAAATTAAGTAGCTTTGGTAGCATTCTGTGGACATATTCGAAGCTTTTGATAGAAGCCTATGCCTGATACGTTTGACTTTTGTTATTTATGCCTACACAGATTGTTTGGGGAAGAAAATGTCGATTTTATTGTGAAGATAGTCGAACCCTGCTTTCTGATGATCTTCTCAACCCAGTGACATTTCTTGATGATCTGATGGCTTGATTTAACTGTTCTCAGCATGAGATTGAAATGTCCAGAAATTCCATAATAGGCATTGATCTGTATCTTTCTTTGTTTATGGATGAAGAAGAGTGATGGTCTCATTAGGATTTCACTTAATTATTCGAGATTTGATGTAATGATTAAGCTTTCTTCAAGAAAAGAAATTGTCTACTCTTTATTGATTTAATACGATCGATACCGTCAGCCAAAAAAGCTGAGATTTGGGTTTTAAGGAAACTGAGATTTAAGTAAATCTGTTCTTATCTTAATGCAGTCATGATATTATATTTCAGAGAATGATGACTGTACACATGTTCATCTTGCCATTCTAACAATCTGAGGTTAAGATTGATCTCTATGATTTGATCAATTTTGATTTTAATTCAATCTTCAAATCTCTCCTCATCTTCTGCACCACCTTAATCAATATTTTTTATCTCATACTTGCAGCTGCATAGAACTGATTTCAAGTCATCTGTTATGATTTCTTATCATTTGATTTTTGTTCATGAGACCATGTATCAATATTTTGTCTGTCTCTGTAATTTCCCAGGCCAGCTGATAAGTTGCCCTGAAGATTTCTTCTTGTACATTTCATCTTTTTATTGAAAAACAAGATTGATTGGAGTTGATAAAAGAGATCATCTTGCGATGGTACTAGATGACATCAAAGCTATGTCTCTTTCGAGAAAATTTAAGAGATGCAGAAGAACTGTTTCAGCCAAATCTTTTGATTTAGATGTAGTAATCATCTTTTGCAAAAGCTGAGTATGCATCAGCATCAGGGAGCTTGTAAAACTTAAAATGTAACTAATTTGAAGCCACGTTTAGAATTTACAACACCCCAGAAAATTTATTTGCTCATGTCACAAAGGACTGAAAAGAAATTTTGAAATTCAATAACTCAACTTGAATTTCGGTAATTGGTTTGAATATTGTTGGTTTTTGCAGTTGCGTTATTGTAGGTGACTAAGTAGCCGATTTCTTTAAAAAAAATCAATGCTTTTATTTTGAGATGAAATTCAACTATGCACAACTTGTGACTGATTTGCAACAACATTTAGATCCTTTATTAAGCTGTTTTGGAATAAAGTTGCGGCAATGAATTTTTCCCAATGAGGAGAGTTGGACTTTTAAGGACTTTGTTTTTGCTTTCTGAAAGAAAAGATTCTCTTCAAAACCACAATGTAACACAGATGTGCTAATTTCTTTAGTGAAATTGAGTTAGTAAGTAGTGACTGCCCATTAATTTGGTTTGCATAATTGTTATAACTAGAAGACTTCTTATTGAATAAACATTTATGACAGATAAAATCAACGTAAGTTAATTTGAAATAATATGCAAATCTGATAAAGGCTTCCATTTTGAAGAATTGTGGTTTTCATTGAACGAAATTTAATAATCTTGTGATTTGCATTTTTGTAAGGGAAACCAAAGTAATAAGTTTTCAAAATAAGAACAAAAAGACAACATCAATGCTCGTTTTTCATTGCTACAAAATTCTCTTTTCTAGCCTACCAATCCTAGCTGAACTTTGTATAACCATTTTAATCCATTCCTGTATATCTTGCAGTTGCACCTGTAGGACTTTATGGTCTTATTTTGTTATTGTACTAAATGTCTATGATTGTACTATTATTTAAGTTACTTGTCATTACTTACCTCCAGGCTTGGGACAAAAGGGAATGTTGATCGATAGATATAAATATTCTACATCAATCGTCATGTTTTAACAAAATTACTCTTTTCAAGACAGTCAAACTTTTGATAATCATCATGCGCTCAAAGACCAGCTATGTTAGTTAGATGCTAGCCTCTCGAGTTAACTTATATTTAAAGTTAGGTGTACATTCATTTCCCTGGGCTCGGAAATTGTTCGTATCCATCCGGAACATGTTATCTTTCAAGTGGAAGCTCGCGTGATTAAGTCTGGACCGCAATCCAGATAAGACCGGACTCCTCTTGTAACTCTTTGTGTTAAGTCTGTCGATGCGTCACAATCGGATATTAGATTTAAGTGTGTTCAAATGCAAGCCAATACTCAAGAGTCCTTATTTCTGCTCGCATATTTTTAGATGATATCATTTTAAGTCACTGTTATCAGTGTTTAGTTCTTGAGGCATCTGTCTCCGTAGAGGACATGACTTTAATCTCAGATAGAGTAACTAACTTTAAACTAAGCTATGCTGAAATCGAGGTTTAGTTGATCTGTATCTTTCTAATGGTGATACCTGTCTGTTTAAATCAGAAGTATCCAGACTGCTGAACTGCTTAAAGGATCAAAACATCCTCTGCTACATTGATGGGTCAAAGAATGAAAATCATACTCCAATCCTACTGTGAAGTCAATTGCTGTCACAACTTTGTTTGACTGGCTGTGATTGTAGAGAAAATACTCAAGTCGAAATCAGGTATGATGATTATTTTCATATTCTGTTATTGTTGTTGGGTCATTTTCATTAATTTCAGAACGCTGAGTCCCCAGTCAAAGCAATTTTCTTGAGTTTGGTTCAATATAGCTCGTGTTTTAATGACGCTTCACTCATTTCTGTGCAGGTTTTGTGATTTCTTTTGAACAGAACATGATTTATCTTTGACTTGACCAGGTCTTCTCGTTTAGTCAGTAGTTATAATTTTCCTGCACCTAAATCTCCCATGAGGGAGTTGCATAAAGATTTTCCAGGGCACTCCTACAAATTTTCTATTGCTACGCATCACTATTGTGTGATTTGAAAACCGTTTTAATGAAGCCTCAAGAAAATTAATACTGACATGAAACAATGATCATACGAATATTAATGCTTTGTTAGTTGTGTATATAATATATGGCGTCATTTACTCACTAGCCTATACTCCAGAAATCTACAGGTTCTTACAATACTTTTCCGTTGTAGTGATGTGATTTAATCATAAACTGTGCTGAAACTGCTTCATACGCTCTTTGCTCTCTAAGTGAACACAGTGTTTCCTACCTATGCTGTTTATGCAAGATCACAAGGCTCCATCTATCTGTTTATTCTCTGTTTTATATGAAACCGATTTCCTTCACCTACTTGTTATCAGGAAGGCAAGAACTTCCTTTTATTATTCGCGTATTTAGTGAAATTGGGTCGTTAGTCAGAAGGAGTGTATCAAATTAAAAAGTGAACTGAGGAATTTTGCCGTTTGTTCAATAGTTTAGTCGGAAACTGCTTGCGGAATCTTGTCGCATACGATATAAAAGGAATGGCTGGAATAGAAGTTTTGAAATTGTGATGCGAAGGGCAATCAACTTTTCGGTAAGAAGGGACAGATAAATTGTCCATGGCAATGGGTAGATCAGAGGGGTGTATGGTAGGGGTGTGTGTGGTGGAGGTGTATGGTAGGGGTAGGGATATATAGAAGAACAAGATCAACCTTCCACCTTACCTTTCTCAAGTTGCTATTAGTTCTTAACTAGAATGGTTTTCAAATTGTTTTGGAGATAGACATATCTTCTGGCAGTCAGTTTCTCGCTGATCCCGGCCCCCATTTTCAAAACTGGCGCTCTTCCTAGAGACCACTGGTTTTTCCTCTTGTACAAGTATACTACTTTTCTTGCTGTTTTGCTTGGTTGTTGTCAAAAAACCGTAGAACATTGGTCTTACTTGCAAAGAACAAAGTGAGCCGGTCGTCATTTGGCATGCATACAGGTTGATTGAGTGCAATTGGTTTCTCCGTAAAAATTGAATTGAATGCATTTCGTACTCAATTTTTTCTCATTTTCTGTTTTTAAAAAATGATAGAAAGTTGATTCTTGTCATACTTGTGAAAAATATTGGCCGGACGGACGTTAATCAGCAGGTTGATTAGACTCAGTTGTTTTTCTCCTTGAAAATTGAATTGAAACGCCTCTTGGGATGAGGTTAAGCTGTTACATCTGCGTTGAAAATTGAAATGAATGAGTCAAGATAATAGCGTCTTTACCAATGAATATGATTGGCTAGCAATAATCACAGCAAGGTAAAGAAAAGTAGCTCGCAGTCGAAGAGATTTTGTTACCACAACCAAAAACAGCTTGCCTTTCTTGCTTCGCAGTTCTTTATTAAAACCACAGCAAGGAGCCGTTATTCAAAAGAGACGTAACAATGGGAGATTCACATGCATAAAACACGGACTACCCCATTTTACAAACCTCACAGATCAGGTAGACCTTCATTTTCTTTAGATTGGATACTGAGAGGTGAGAGCTGCCTGCCTCAAAAGGCAACTTTCTCGTTCCAGTCCTCATGAAAACTATGGTATTCCACGCTTTCAGTTGCTTCACTCCATCAACCAATCCATCTCATTTTGCTCCGTACTGAAAATTGAGAGCGAGACTTGGAGCTTTACCATCCATCCTGTCGTCAATAACTCGCTCATTAATACCCAAAATATTTCCACTCTGCTCATCTTATGGCTTTTTCGTTTCTTGCTCTTATAAATACATAAGACTGCAAAATTGCAAATGACGTCACCAGCGCTCAATGGTTTAATTTAATTCAAAGAAAGACCATTGTACTCTATTTGTGAACAGTGCGAGAGTATTACGCGATTAAGTGCCCTTGGGGCTCTTTCTGTTATTTCAATATCCACATCATAGTTACTTGTGACCAAACCAAATGATCTTTTATGCTGTTTTAGCTACAGTCAGAGAGATGAGTGTTGCTGCTAAAGTCGCCTTCAACAGAAAATCAAGCGCCTTGTATAAGGACAAGAATCGCCTGAAAAGCAATATTTTGATCTTTATGTCAAACGAGGATGATACGCAAAAAATCAAAAGTCATTACCCCTAGTTTGCTTAGTCTCTGCATGAAACTATTGGTGCATCTGTGTCATGTCAGATTTACGATAACGCAAAATTACTTATGTTTATGCAGAACCCTGCAGAACGTTTCTGTTCGTGGGCATCTAGTTTGAGACAAGCATTGACGAAAATAACCTATGTGCAGAATCATATGCATGAAGATGTTTTGGTTTCGTGTGATCGCATCCCTTCCCCCAGTCAATGGCGCCATTGTTTGCTGGGATTCTGCACCTTTCCTCTCAACTTCACCTGCGATGATTGCATCCGTTGCTGTGTAGGAGGGGGGTCCTTCTACCTTTGGTGATGCTGCGAATGCTAGCCTCTGTGCAGGCTGCCGGTTACATCATCCCCTAAAGTTGACTTATTTGCATAATGAACACTATCAATAAGTGGCTAATGATGCGTTCGTTCTAGAAAACGATTGTTTTAACATAATTAAGCTGCTAATGCAGTCAAGAACGTGCCAATTCTGCGTAAATTTGTTGTTGTGCCAGGGTAAACATCAAGGTGATTTATCCATCTTATGGTGTCAAATCTGTCTAACATGAAATAAGCCGACGTCAAATGTTACTATCGGATCGCGGGAAACTTCTGTCTTGTATGCGCTTTCTGTGCGCTTTCTTTATTTCAGGGCCAATTAGCAGAGATAAAACGTTAATCAATTGCTTTAACGAGCGTGACGGACTTTCTTTCTTTCTTTCTTTCTTTCTGACTTTCTGACTTTCTGACTGACCTGGAGCCCCCTCTTAGATTACAAAGTTGGACTTTGTAATCAAAAATGACCATGTCAATTTAGAGAGACCAAAGTCTCAGATTTCGTGTTCCCGAGTCCTATCCATCATTTCGTGATTACACTGAAGTGGCAATGTTCCATGTTTTAGCTTATACAACGTAGTGACGCCAACGGCCCAGTGCTTACAAACAAATATTCTTTCGTAGCAGCTTGACAGTGCGCAATGGTCGTCCTTCTATACAAAAGAAAATCAGTAGGGCGCCTTCGCTGCAGACGATGTTCTTGACAAGCTTAACGAAACCGGTCAAGAAAGTAGAGAGGTTTATACGTCGCTAGGAAAAGCGAATCCTCCTTTAAATTCCGCTAGCAAGTTGACCTAGAAAAGGAAGAGATAATAGTCTCGTGTGGGCCATTGGTACAGGAGTAATCACTATTGCTGGTTTATGGATGAGCCAAAAGAGAGTTTAATTTGATTATGTTAATGTGTTTCTCACTCAGTTTATAAGGAAAACAGTTATAATTGCCGTTGACAGAGATTTTGTGCTTCATTCTGTGGCGTCAGGAAAGACGTGATGGTGTTGAAATCTTTGGCTTGAGTGTGATTTTGCTTGTGAAGGGAGGAGTGGTGAATTGTCACGCAAAAAGAACTGCTAAAAGGTTCGAGAAATCATATCAAGTTCGAGGCACTGCTGCATATTTGAGAAAGAGTTTCATTGAGTTTCATGGTTTTGTTTGACTAGAAAATGCAAACACCACTGCTAAATGAGGTAATATGAGTTTTTCCTCTCTCTTTAAATTTCATTATTTCCTTTCAAATTTTGTTCATCCCTTGCAATGCAACTGCAATGCAATACCATGGCAATACACATTCGATAATCATTGCTCCGAACGAAGACGCAAGGTTAAAAGTCTGCTAATTGCAGTGTATTTATTCATGATCGTGTGTTTATTTCTGCTGTTGAAAATTATCTACGATTGAGTTGTTGTTTGTGCAGCGATGGAAGCTTTTTGTTGTCTGTAGCTGTATTAGGTAGTGCAGCGAGTTTGGTTGGTTACATTGCATTTACCTTGTCTTGTTTGCAGTTAATTTCCTTCCCCTAAAACCAGTGGCACTTTTATTAGTCAGAATTTTCCTCCATAGAAAACTCCTTGCCTTATACAATTCCTACTTTTTGATACTACTCCAGGGACGTAGGAAGCATCTCAAACTTGGAGGGGCACGATACTTCAAGGGCACCCTTTTCATTACCCTGAAAGGACACTTCCTGAAAATAAAAAGGGCACTTCTTTGTTTATTGCAAAATCTTGGGGGGGCATGTGCCCCAGTGTCCCCCCCCCCCGGTTCCTACGTCTCTGTACTACTCAGAAAAATTTAAGAATAATGTTAATAAAGGCTACTGTGATATCGCAGACACATTTTTAGGAGACTTTATTTTGGAAGGGTACGGGCCTCTCGTGTCGTAAAAATGTCCTGTTATCCATCTATACTACTTATGAACACGGAATGCAAGAAGACACATCGTGAATGTATTCATCAACTTTGTGTATAATTATGCTGATAGTACCAGAGTAGATTTGTGTGTGTGTAGATTTTGTGTGTGTGTGTGTGTGTGTGTGTCAGATAAGATAGGTTCCATCCAAACTATGATAGCTAATATTGTATGTCTTTTTGCCTGTCTGGGACAGAATTTCATAGGGAGACTTCCCTGACAGAAAATTGATGTAATTACCAATTGTCCTACTTTATGTCTCTAGAAAGACAGAAGGGGTGGAGTTCATTTCACGTCTGTTCTTGTTAATGGTGTAATGTAAATTGTGATCTTGTGCTTTTCAACACAAGTGTAGATGATTGCACCAGGGGGACACTTAGCACGGGGGGGGGGGTCAGTCCAAGAAATTTTCAGGCAACCCAAAATATCAATTCAGCTTCATTGCGATCCAAGAGTATTAGCTAATTTCTATTCAGGGGCCATCGACTTTCGATTTCCGCATTTTTAACGGCATTTGGCCATTATGGGGAGGGGGTGGTTTTACCCTTGGAGGCTATATATGGCGTATCTTTAGTTGAAGTTCAGCTGAGCTCCACAAGACCTCTATTTATTGCTCCCAAAATCTTATTTTTGGCTGAAAATTGTAGGCCTGTCAGAGGCACTTCTGGTAGAACGTCGTTAAGGGGGACGGGTTTCGATCTTCACAGCCAAATGCCGTTAAGAATACGAAGATAGAAAGTCGATGGCCCCTTTTAGACACCTGTAAACGAACATAAAATACCGCGAAACGATGCAAATTTAGGTCAGGGTTGCTCCTAAAGAAATATCAGTTTGACGCATTTGATCCCAAAAAATATCATTGCCATAATTTCAGTTTCTTTAGACCCAAAATATCACTTTCGGAAATATTCTCACCAAGAAATATTGAACTTGACCTGCTCCCCGTATGAGCATATGCTGAATACCCCCTGTCCTAGGCCAGGATGATTGCCTAACAACATGTGCTTTCAAGCTCATTCCACCTGTGTGCTTGTACTGTGTGACTGCTTTACGTCTATTTTTGCATTTGGTTTTCGTCTGACCAGTTTCAGCAAGGTTTCTGAAATGAAGGAGACAGAGTGCGAGACAGAGCAATTGTTGGAAAGCAGCTGTAGACGAGTTGGTGAAATCTTAGCTATTTAGTCCATGCTCTATTAAATTTGTTTTTGAATTTGCTGGCATAATGTGAGAAAACTGAAAGTAATCTTGTAAAGCTCGTGAAACAAACAACAACCATCTGGTAAAGACTTGCGTATGTAAAGAGTAGACTTGTCTTGGTTATTGCAGAGAGAAGAGGAAGTTGTGAGGGGTACCTTATTAATTTCGTCATTTTATAGCTGAACAAGTTTGACTTACTTTGATCCTGGAAGAATCGTGGGGCTCACTTCAAAGTGCTGAAGGTATGCACACGAGGCCCTGAATTAGAGCCCCCCATAAGGTCTGTTTCTCCCATGTATACCGAAACGTGTCGTTGTATCAATGGTTGTGCGTTCGTGTTGATCCTTGAAAACATGTCTTTCTCGTGCAAACGACAGTCTATGAAGACACCTACATAAGAAGGTGGCTGTAGAAGTTTTGATGGTCTGCGCAGCAGGGAGGATACCAAGAGTGGTTTGCCAGGTCTGACTAACTTGTTTTCTCACTTTGAACAGACGAATTTTGGTTAATCATGTTACCTGAATTTATCACGCAAGGCTGTGTGTTAAATTGTGAATTATTGATGGCCGAAGAATTCTTGGATGTTGTTCAAACATTTTTAACGCCATGTTGTATGAAAAGAGTTTAGTACGCTATTTTTGCAGTCCAAGGCATCTGCCTGCATCATACTGCACCAAAATTGCATCTCATTTTGCTCATCCCCTCCCCCAAGAAGAGTTCATTGGCCCTTGGTTCCAGTCAAATGCTATGCTTTTAGTGACCTAAACTTTTGTCAGAGAGCCATGTATGCCTAAGTGCACATAAGCGTACGGGAAGAAAAAATCTAGGGGGGCTGCCCAACACAAAGTCCATTGTTTAGAATAATTTTTGCCCGACTGAGGGCATTTTTTTGCCCGATTGGGGCTCATTTTCGATAATTTTTCTAAAGTTGGGGGGGCTGCCGCCCCCCCGGCCCCCCCGCCTCGTACGCTTATGTAAGTGCAAATACAAGATTTCTTCTGACGTTTTTCTCATATTGAAGGGCCTATTTCGTTCCGTAATTCTCGATGTGCAATTCGGTTTAATTCACAAAAACTTTGTTGATAAAAAACTTTATAGACTACCTGTGATTGCAAAACAAACATAATTAAACAGGCACCATTTCCAGCGCAGTTATTACGTAAATGGCCTGTGTTGTCAATTTAGAATTTGTAGACATTTCAAGTCAGTTCATGCTGTGTATTTTGTGGCCTTTCAAATGATTTATGGGAGAATGAAATCTGACGAATTATCGAGACTTCAAACATTTCCCGATGTTAAATCAAAACCTGGAAGTACAAAAGATCGAAGTTTGCGCGAGAAGAGAGCTGCCAAGGCATCTAGCCAAACTGAGATATGTAGCATGGGCCAAATGAGAGCTGAGCCAGAACGTATGTATCAGTTGTATTCAAACCAAAGAAGTTTGCAATTTTGTAATGTTGTCAGGAAGAAAACAAAAGATGAATGTGTGAAACTATAGGAGATGAACGACTTAGGCCATAGGAGTATTTGCACCGAAATTCAATTTGAATCTAATTGGAGATCAAACTCGTTTTGTGCATTCAAAAGTTTTCTATTCCATTGACTTTCTGATGAAATCGGCAGACTCATTGAAAACCAATTCAATTCAATTCCCATGCGAGTTACAGGGAATCATGATATACAGTTGATCAAACAGATAAAAGATGGACCCATCGTGCCCCACTGAACCGCTGGTAGGTTCACCCATAAAGATGAGCTATTGGCCATTGTATTATAAATTTAGAAGGTGGGAGAGCGTTTGATGAGTGACTGACTTATGTTCCATTCTTAAATGCTATATATCGTGGGATTAGAAAGTTTTTGAGATAAAGATGTGAGTTAAATGTCAGGTCATGCAAGGTTTACCGTCGTGTCATGAGTATTTATTTTTAGTTTAAAACACTTTATCATTAATTCCTGTAAGGCTTTCTTGAATTTCACAAGCTGCTTTTGCTGGTCCTTCGAAACATTGCTTCTTTCATGTCCTCGTGTTGCTTACAAAACTACTTCACTTCGGGTTCTTTAATTGGAATTTTCTAAGCTGCCTGTTCAAAACCCATTTTCAAAATACTTTAGATCTGTTGTTTCGGATGACTTGATAACCGTACAAAGTTGCAGTTTAATGGGGGAAGCATGGTAGACACTTCAACTTTGTAGCCTGTATACTAGAAGGCACTTACCCTTTAAAGTTAACAAAAATATAAGACAACTGGCATGTTGACAATAACATGAGAAATCATGAGTCAAAGCCTTTCTAAAGAAAATTATAAACCTCGTTCTCACCACCGGCATAGTTTTTTGATTTTCGAAGGACCTAATTCATGGAGACCTAATTTATGAAACTTGCTTGACTGTAGGAAGCTCACTTTTATAATGGGTAGATCCGCTTAATGTTTTCTGAACGAAAACACAAATTTTATTCATAGAAATCGGATGTTTTGGAATAAATCCGACGGCATATGATCCCCATCAAAAAGAAAACATTTCAATGTGACTATTCCTCTAACCAGGTAAAAGAAAGTTTCCCTAACATCTCGTTTTGAGATGATGATTGCCGCCATCTTTATGAGCATGCACACGTGCTTTAGGCCTAAATCACATTCAAAACATTTCTTGTAAATTTAATTGCCGCTTCAAATATTGTCATCCGTTTTCGTAGGGTGTTATTTACATTTTATAAACAGAATATAGAACTATAGGAGAAAGAGGAAAGCAAAGGAATTGAAACTGTACATGATTACTATACATGGCTCAGAAAGATTAGAAATTTGAGATTTATTTAGGTCCTGCAGAATTCTGGCTGATTAGAAACCTTTGTTATGACCTCAACATAAAGGTCAGTTTCAAGTGATATAAGTTGAAATATTTTCACTGCATGCTTCTAACAGCGTTTTAAAACCCTTCAAGTTAACGCTAAGATATACGACTTTTTATGAAGATTCACAGTTTGAAATATGAGTTAGGTTGGATTCCATGAATTCCAGAAAATGCCATGTGTCGGTTAGGTTTGATAAGAAACAAACATTGCCCTAAGGAACAATCAGTGGCCAAGTGTGCAGATATGTGACACTCGTGTGCTGTTTGTTCCATTTTGGATACACCAAATTACATTTTGGATCAATAAGGGTACGAGAACAGTTTTGGTAAGTTAGCTGAGTTATGGATTGGAAACTTGATATGTTATCCCTTGTAGGAGGCTTTTAAGCAACTTTGTCGGACTGAAATGAATTAATATCTATATTGTAAGTAAACTCCAATACTTTACTGCATTAAGTTTAGTTTTACGAATTACGACACTTTAAAATCAGAGTCTGCAGTAGCTAGTCGTATTTGTTCCAATGCTACCATCTCTCTCCGTTCAGAATTACCATGATTAATTTCAATTTTGGTAAGACAGTAGCACTGCAGACACAGATTAGACGGGAGTCCTGAAACCCCATCCCTACTCAGTGTCCCTACTCCCCTGCATTTGTATGTTTTCATTCATTCATTGATAGTTTCACTTTTGATAACTGACACTCTTCAAATTGATTGTTGACCATTTTAAAACCAAGAAATTTCCAAGATATTTTGCGAATTTGGCACACTTCTTCCAGGGTCAAGATTTTATGCTTGATTCTGAAAATAACCATTGATTCTGAAGTTACTTATTTCAGTATTGCCGAAGTTTTGACAGGTGAATAAAACACAACTTGAACTGAAAAATGCGATAGTTTGAATCTGTTTAATTGATTAACTGAATCTAACACGGGCCCCCTTTGCATTTTAGATGGCATTTCTATAGTAACCATGTAAACCCTTTAGGCTGGCACCCCAAAATGACCCCTTTAGGCTGGTACCCCAAAACGACCCCTTTTATTTAGAATCCGATCATACTATACCCATGCAGAAAACAAAATTTTTCCCCAAATAAATACGATGCAATTTCCCTGATGACCTGATGAATAAAACACAACTTGAACTGAAAAATGCGATAGTTTGAATCTGCTTAATTGATTAACTGAATCTAACACGGGCCCCCTTTGCATTTTAGATGGCATCTCTATAGTAAACCATGTAAACCCTTTAGGCTGGCACCCCAAAATGACCCCTTTAGGCTGGTACCCCAAAACGACCCCTTTTATTTAGAATCCGATCATACTATACCCATACAGAAAACAAAATTTTTCCCCAAATAAATACGATGCAATTTCGCTGATGACCGACAGTTTCTTGTCACGTGATTATACACAGCTTACATTAATTCGTTCCATCTGAAGAAGATTATTAGGTGTGTTTTGATTTCTGATGAAACCTCTTTACTTTCCAGGTCATCTTCAACCACCGAAATACGACAATAAACGAAAATTCAGATACAAATCCAGTGCGAGAAGCGAGGCAGCTAACGAATAAATCAATGTCGGGTACATCATCATCAAGTGATTGCGAATCAGAAGTCGGGTATGCGTCATACGACAAAGACGATTCACGAGCCAGCGCCGATTCCGACCGAGAATCTAAACGAGCATATAAACCGAGAAAGAAGCTGCAAAGAAAAACGAGACTTGATCAGCTGAGAAGATTGGAGGTTTATTCAAATGATTCAGACACGACAGTTGATGAATCGGCTGCAAATTGTCGGAGAGTCAAAGCAACGAAAAAGTCTGTCGGAAAGAGCGAAGAACGGCGAGAATGCGCAAAGAAAAAGTCGGAAGATATTCTGGCAAAGAGGGAAGAACGACAAAAAGATGGTCGTAGAATTCGTAATGGGAGTAAGACATCGTGGACAGATTCGGGTGTTTCTATGTCGAAAACTGATTCTCAGCCGAGTACTCTTGGTGAACGAACCCAGACAGCGAAAATGATGTCGAAAAAATTCGGTTGCAACGAAGGATGTGACGGAAAACATTTTGATAGATCGCTTGTTTGTAATGAATGCACAGATTCATCGGTTGAATTAGTTCGTGGAGAAATCGGCCGTCGCAGTCGCAGTGCTTCAGAGTTCTTGAAGAATCCATCAGAGACGAGAAAAAGAAGGAGCGAAAGTGTCCCTGCTGAAAGACTCTATGCATCAGAAGTTATCGTAGATAAAGGTGAGGAAGCGACGAAAGCAGTTGATGATGGAAGAAAACCACAAAAACATGATTCAAAGGAATGTACATCAAAACGAAAATTAAGTTATCGATATCCTGAGATAATTAAAAAAGATTCAGGTACGTTGGCTTTGTTGTTTTCTGTTGACCACATTAAAATCGATCTTACAGAAAATTTGGGGTACAAGCTGCATTTTCAATTTTCGAAGTTTGACAACTTTTCTGTTTTTGCCAATTTACGCTTTGTGCTGTTTCCGTTAGTGAATTTCTTTTATTTGGATGTTTGGTAAAGGCAAAGTTTCGCCAATTAGCAAATGCAACTCGAAAAGTCTTTTGTCATCACAATGTTCAAAATCAAATACAAAAATATTCTTGACACTTAAGTATTATACCATGATCCAAAATATCCATCATTTAAACTTTTTTGACATTGTAAATTATTATTGATAGCCCGACAAATTCAATCTTAGTTTTTACTTAACCCAATTGATGCCTTGATGTATGAAATCCCATAGGTAAGAACTTCGAATCTAATTTGATTCTTTGAAAACTGAACTGGTTTGTTGAAACGAAAACTTTTTCTTTTTTAGAAAGCCCAAGCCGCAATGCTGCAGTCTTTGTTGAAGGAAGATCAGAGGAAAGGACGAAGGTCAGCGAATCAGGTGAAAGTTCAGAGGTTAAGAGTGATTTCAAAATAGATGACTTGAGTGAAAAAGAAAATGAAATTTTGAAGCAATTAGTTGAAAATGCAAAGAAAGTTGGTGAGGACAGGAAGATTTCAACACAATCATTTTGTTCACAAGACACCAGTGACAGTATCAACGATGAAAATTTCTTCAAAAGCCCTCGAAAGTCAAAATTGCAAAAGATAAAGGACATCTTTAAAGGCAAAAAGCAAAGGCCATTAAGGAGTGACACCCCACCACAGTTATCGTCAATTAACTCGAGTGTTGGAAACAATAGACACTGTTTATCTCCAAATTTGGATAATTATTTCTCAGATGAGAGCAGTTCACAAAGTAAGTGCAATGACTTTTTGTGTTACTGTGATTTTGATGATAATCAAAGGACAAAGGTGAAAGGACATGACCCTTTGTCTCATTTAGGCCGAGACGTCCCCACAAAGAAGCGAAGTTTCTTCAGCAGACTTTTCCGGACTTCTTCCAAACATAATGACACTGTTTTTAGTAGCCCCAGACGTTTTTACCGCAGTCGGTCACAAACTGAAGCAGATTTTCAATTCGGAAAGAAGCGTTCGGGAAGTACGAGATCGCTACCGGAATCATTACGTCACCTTTGGCTTCGTGCACAATCGAAATCATCGGAAAATATGAGCAATCACAGAGGTAATCAATCGAATCAACAATCAGAAGGGATTTACGCGCCTCCTGGCTTCGTTGTTACGAGATCTCGAAGTAATTGCTCGTTATACAAATACCAATTTGTTCCAGCTCACTTGCCTGTTGACATGTCGAAATCTTGCGAAGCTATTCCCCACAATTACCCAAATATTCGAAGCCCATTGACCCCCGTTCGCCGTTCTGAAAGCCTTCGCTCGTTGAATATCGGCAGAAATTATGACATCGCAACTCATGTGCTGCAAGCGAAGAGCCCAGATGTAGAGACAATAGAAAACAATAATCTATTTTGTCATCCATACTTTGAAGGCAATGCGGCTAGGGGTGACAGTGTGAAAAAGGCTGACCAGAGTTTAACCCAGACATCAAATGTATGTCGTTGCTGTCTGACCAGTCCGGTGATTAGCCCAAAGCATATGTATCGAAATGATGTCGATTGTTCTTGTGGTAACCAATCAAATAGGCTGCTGAACAATGGAATGACAGATCGTTCGATCAAAGACTCACCTCTAAGCATTTCATCTAAAGATACTTCATGTTCATGTCCCGAAAACTGTTTTGATTCGAACTATTTCTTCGCTGACGAGCAGTTCAAGAATGCTTCAACGAAGTACGCAGATTATCGTGGGAGTCCGCGGCACACGCAGGAGCCCGAAGCAGAGATCGTGGCTCCACTACAAGTGACAGTTATGCAGGAAAAACATGCAGAAAAAGTTAAGTTGAAAACAAATAAAATATTTGATACTTTTGTGTAGAAAGACAGTTTGAAATATTGTAGTTTATTCACAAAACCTTGAGACTATGAAGGTTAGAGAGACATCTTATCGAGATTTTTGTTGTTAAATACCAGTTATATATTCAATCAGGATCGGTTTCGCGAAAATTGCATCGGAATCATTGCGTTTAGCTTGTGAACAGAGAAAGATGAATGCCTACGGTTAGTAATATCTGGGGAGATATAGTGTTTGCAAAATGATTGATCTCTGCTCCTCATTCCAATTTCGTACTCCTCATTCCAATTTCGTACTCCTCATTCCAATTTCGTACTCCTCATTCCAATTTCGTACTCCTCATTCCAATTTCGTACTCCTAAGAAAATTTAGAATTCGGGTTTTTCACATCTTCCAAAACATGAACTGGAAAAGGACGTGACAGTCTGAGAATGAATGAATTTTTTAAAATGGTTTTCAAATGCTAGTTATAGCTTAAACTGACCCAGCAACATCTCAAAGATAGCTAAGCCTTTCTGCTACATGCTGATACCTTGTTTGTGTTCATGACATTTTTTTCAGGAATCTAAGCGTGATCTAGCTCGTGAAGTTTTTAGGTCACCCCGTAGGTGGTAATTTGAAGAAATCCAGTCAAAGCAGTCTTTGGAATATTTGGAAATGAAGGCAGATGAAGATTCAGAGTCTATTTAATTTTCATTCTCTACTATTTCGAAGGAGTTACTGTAGAGTTCTCGAAATGATTTTTGTAAATGTTAAAGAACTATAGGAAATTTCATGATGATACTTTTACAGTCCTTCCTTGTAGCATATTAGAATTTTTGAACTAAGTCTGCTTTCTTGTGTGTGAAATGGTGTGCAACGGTGTGCAATGGAATATGCAAGGGAACATCTGCATCTGCTTGATAAAGAAAGTCAGCATCCGTTTATTTGCAAGTTTAAATATTTCAATCCTCCTTTCTTGCATCGGCTTCCCGGATACAGTAATGTTCATAACTCTTTTATCATTTATCAACTGTGTATAGTATGTTATATTACTAAGAAATTTTATAATTAAAGTAATGCTTTAAGTTTTATAGATCAATATATATGCTAGAACGTGTTAAGTGAAAGGACTGCTTCTATTTTGGTTTTCTGTGACACTTTGTCCGCAAATCATCTGCTTTATAGGTCATGATAAGTCTGTACCACTGCGGCACCAAATTCAGTTGAGATTCGCCCGAAAGTAACACCAAGTTTAAATCAACCTACCCTGGGTACCAGCCTCTCTAACATAAAAACAGTTTCTGTTTTTACGTTAGAGAGGCTGGTACCCAGAGTAAAATCAACCCATCTATTTTAGAATGAATGGCAGCTTTTAAATAGGCTTGGGAAAACAAATCGGAAAACTAAGAATTTGACAGCGAGGTCATATTTGAGAACGAAGATTAAGTTTCATAATCATAATCATAATCATAGATTTAAGAGAAGAAACAACGAATGGAAATCATTGAATTGCAACTTTTAAAGCAACACTCTTTCAACATAACAGTGTTGAAGGTAACACACGTCAAAAGTGTTCAAAAATAACAATGGTTCATCTTGTAGACCTGTGTCCCTGGTCTATGAATCGCACTTTCGATTCCAGAATTCCTTCGTGTTCTTCCTGAGAAATACTTGAAGACCGGGCCACTTTTATCCTCGTCACATTGCAGACAATCATTCAAACTTCCATCTGGTTTATTGTTTGGTTCCCCTGTGATCCATGATTTCATGCAAACCCAGAAACATTCTTTTCGCGTGTTCATCGAATTATATAGCCAAATATCGGCACATGTTTCGGTAAACCCAACGGCTATGATACATTTGCGTGCCCACTTCTTTGAAAGCACCGTCCTCATTGCGCACTTGCGAATTGGGTCGGTCAAATTCTTCTCCAGATAAACGGCCAAATCTTTGAGAGTTGAACAAGCTCCGCATTTTCCTTGGTGTGTTACGATGAAGCTCGCATTTACGGCGTGTTGTTTCGATTTGAATTGGCGTAATTCGTAGTCAACTTTCTTCGCATCTCCATATTTAATTGCACAAACGATTTCTCTGTTTTTCAACATTTCGGAGATTTCTTGTTCTGATTGTTTTGTTTGGTTGTTGTACGGGTCAACATTGTTGAAACTTGGCCACGAATTTGACTGCCTAAACGGAAAAATCATTGGGTATGATCGAGAGAGAATATTTCTTTATCGAGGCTTCCCAAACACTTTCCCAATGGTCTACTCTTGGCTAAGTAATATTTGTAACACTTTACAAAATTTCCCATGGAGGAGGAGACTTCAATGACGTCATTACACCAAAAATTAATCAAATTTGGAGAAAAGTCTCCAGAGTATGTCTCGATTGCAAGGCTGAAAGTTCATAGAGCTTTCCTGAAGACAGGCTATAAACTTCAGCGAAGCAACTTTCGTTTTGCTAGAGTTATGATGATGGAGGCGAGAGACCAACGAACTATTCTTGATTTGTGCGTGCAAATTTGTCGAAACCAGCGAAATCAGAGGGAAAACCCCTGCTTCACTGTTCTCGGCAATTTGTGTCTTCTTCACGAGAAAGCATTAATTCCAGAGATATTGGATTTCCATCAATGACAAAACCAGAATGACTGGTTGATAAAAGCGACATTAGCTTTTTGCCAGCAAATAAACTGTTTAGATTGTGCAGTTTTACTGCAGTTTCTGTGACAAATCTGCTGATTTTTTAGAGTGTGGATTGAAACTTCCCTTCCTTCAATTTGTTTTTCATTAAATTATCGCAAATATGAGAAAAACAGGAACTAACCTCTTGACTTTAAATGCTTTGATCGCATCAGTTTTGCTACAAGGCCAATCTTCTGCATTTGCAAAAATTCTCACGGAAGCAATGCAAAAGGCTGCTGCAAAAGTGAAGGAAAACATCTTGAGCACGTCTCGACTCTCAGCATGTAATCTAAGAGCTATCAGCATATTCATGGTGATTAAGATATTGAAAATGGTTGACATTGTTTACATCTGTTTGTTGTGACAGACCTTGGCCTGAATCAACAACGAGGTGGACTGATTGAATAATATAGTGTGGAACCATAGACTCGAAGTCTGCTTTAATTTGACTACTGTATCGGCTTTTTTTTAAGAAACCACGGAAAAAACTGTTCGCCGTATTTTGGATTGCGAGTCTTTCAAGTTACGATTTCGTCCGCTAAACAGATTTTTAAAAATTTTCCTAAAAAGATAGGCTTTTGTAAGAGCGGTGTTGAAAATGTTTGATGTTTCAGCGCTTAAACACATTTTTAGATTTTTAGCAGTAAATATTTGCGTCAATATGTTAACAACCAAGTTGAAAAATCACGCGAAAGCTCTCAACAGCGATGTTGTTTAATCAGTGTATTTGTAGCAGCAGGAGATATCTGTCTTTTCAGTTTGTCTTGTAGACCTTGTTGTTGATTGAACCCAAGAAGGAGTCAAACAAATAATTTCAGAAGTAACACAAGTCGTTCATAAATAAATCTTTTATTTTTCCATGTTTGAGACACAATCTGGCGAGGTAGGTCCATACTTTTAAAATCCGCGAGAAAAGAAGCGGTTTTAGTGCCCCCACAATGGCCTTGTCGCTCCTGAAAGTCAAACATCGTTCTTACTTTTTCCAGGCCCCTACCAGCGCAACTATAGCCTCTTCTTCGTTATCAGCGGATATTGAGAAGGAGACGATTCTAATATGCTTCAAAGATGGTAGCGCGAAAAGTAACAACAACAACAACAAACAGAATTGAGTGTCCAATGCAGGTGAAAAATGGAGGAACTGACAGATGAAACTGAAACAAACATGAATTAAGAAGATTATGAAGAATTTGTGGAAGCAAAAAGAGCAAAGATGGTTCCAAATTACGAATCAAAGCTTTATTCAATTTTGGAGGATTCCATGGTATGATATGATTTGTAATTTAATAGAAAAATAAAATCATGAATGACATTGTCATTCATTCACAGTTCAGAATGTGTGAGTAATGTGTGTGTTCCTATAATATGCAGATTGAGGAGGAGTTGTTGCTGGCTATTATGGCCAGAGAAATAGAAAACAAAACAATAATCTATCTGTAAAGGTTGCAATGTTTATTTTGTTTCCCCCATGCTATATACAAGATAAGAGTTCTGCACTGCACTGCAGTTTTTACTACAGCATATTTTATGAGCCTGTGTTTTATTTTCTAGGAGTTCCAAGCTGTTGAAGCTGTATTTGCAGGGTAAGTAAATATGTTTTCTTTATATTAATCGCAGCTCTTAATTCTCCTTTCAAACTTGAAACTTTTTTGAAAATATTCCTGTACGTGAGTCTAATTTAATATGATAGCTTCATTTGTTCATGTTTTTTCTAGTTTGATGATAAAAAATCCAGAGGATAAAGTCATAAGGAAGGAAAAATTCCTGTCCAATTTTAGAGAGTTATGGGCAACTGTCCCTTCGGTATGCAAACGTTTCAATAAAGTTTCTTAACTCATTGTTATATTGTGAAGTTATTGTGATATTTGAAAGAGGGGCAAAGTTCCTGTTACATTCTGTTATTTCTGAGGTTTTTCATTTATCAGATTACAGATAATCAGATTACATTTTTACAAAAATATTACGGTGTGAAAGATGGTAAGAAAACTGGACTTTTCTATTGGATAATCATTACATCTCGTACCAAAAGTTTACAGCACAGGCTTTGCACACATTAACATGGTTTTCCTGCCTAAGACTTCTTTAGAAATGTACTGCTTGCCACTAAAATGATTAAATATTTACAATATTTCAAAAGCTAAAAATAGAAAACTTACAAGCTTATTACAAATTAAATAATACATAATTATGAAAACACCCCTAATTGTAGTGGCAGGGATAGCATTAAAATGTCAAATTGACCTTACTTCCATAATTGTTCTCTCAAAGGTGGTTTCTTAAATGGAAAATGTTAAATTCTCAGACAGGCAGGAAGAAAAATAAATGAAAATATAAACTTTAAAATGTTTTTGATGGAAAATAATTTAGTAGTCCAACCGAATCATGAGTGTAAGAGAGCATACAGTATGGGGTGTCAGTAGTACACATATACATCTTTAATGTTTAAGAACTCTTGTTTAAAGAATTTAGTCTTTCACATGGGTCAAGAGTTCTCATCATAATATAAAGAATTATTGTCAAGTTTATGTACCCAAATCCTGTACTGCATGATGTTCATGAGGCAAAAATCAAGTTTGTGATGAAAGCTGCATTTTTTTAGGATATTTTACAGAAAAATCCTGCTGCAGAATACAAGAACATTGCTGATGCTGTAAAAGAGATGGTTTGTTATCATTTTTGTTTCTGTATATAATCATTTGCCAAATTGCAACAGAACTATCCCACATTGCTTCATTAAAAATTATGTGCTTATCTGTAGTAGCTCGCTTGATGATACCACTTTCTTTGTTTCAAAAGAATAGTCAACTGAGAAATTTAGACCACACATTTGGCATTCAATTAAATTCTCTCTGAAAGGAAAACAGTCAAGTCTGTGAAGACTGATCTATGTTATCTGAAGAAAAGAATACTGTTATTGTTTTTGTGTATCAAAAGTAGACATTTCCATGGAAACCATCTACCTGGGGGAATCAAAGCTAACTCTGATTTTTCTCAAGAGCTCAAAGGATTTTTCTTTGTTCTAATGAAGTTATAGGTGATTAGGTCTATTGCATAATTACTTTTTAAAAAGAGTTAAAAATCAATAACTAATAGCTCATTTTGGAGTTTTACTATTCAGCCAATAGAAAAATAAAAAAGATCTTTTTCTTGGTATGTTTCAAATGGAAGCATGGAGAGTGAAAAGCTTCTCAAGAATGTGTTCCTAGCAAAAGAAGTGCTATTGTGACAATGTTCAGCTCTGACTTCAGTTAAAAAAGGACTGTTTGAATTTCATGGTTTTTGGAGCCTGGTTATAATAAAAAGACAATCACCAAGATAGGAAACTCTTTCATTAAATGCAACCATCCATTATTAAATCTGGACATTTCAATATATTCAATGAATGAAGTCTCCAGTCTTAGATCTGGCCTGTTTGTTGAGGTTTACTTTCCACAGAACCAGTTCTAAGAGCTATAAATAGAGCTATAATTTTGTTCTTAAACACAGCAAGATGGTATAATTCACAGCATTGTTGCATTTGCAAATGAGCAGAAGACACAAGCTAGAATTGATTACCAATATGAACTGATTCAACTTCTTGTGGAAAGAGAATTTTTCACTGCAAGGTATGTTCCAAATTAATATCTTCTAGAAATCAGTAATTAGTTAATTACAAGGAAAGCTAGTCACATTTGAAATTCAAATGCACTGAATTACCAAATGATAATTTTTGCCAGCAGAAATTAAGGAAGAAGCACTTACTAAGAGACCTGCAAATGCAAAGTGAATGAAACTCAGTTTCTGTCCTATTTTCAGTTTCTGCTGTAATTAGACAAACAAAAGTTGATGATTTTTTGAAAGATAAACAATGTCTCCTGAGGTCACCAAAGAATACATACCAGACGCAAGATTTCACTTTGAATTTCTTAAATTCAGAAAAGATCTTGATTTGAAATGTTTTGTTTTGTTGTAGACGCATTTGTGAAACAATTCTGTCATCTTCAAAGTTTACATTTAAAGAAGAGAAAGTTTGGCACAGAGGATGTGATTTCATTTATCAGTCAGTGAGGCAAATGGATTATAAGGTATTATCACTCTTCACATAGCATTCCCTTAACCATCAATGTTGAATGTTTCGATAAAGTAACAGAAAAATCAGATCTTTTCAGCTGAAATTCAAATTTTCCTCACCAAATAGCTGAATTTGCTTGGTAAATAATTGATTTCCAAAATTGCAATATTCGAATATTTGAATTGCACATAAAATTTACTTTGGTAGAATTCTGCTGAAAAACAGTCAATCATTTTGGAAGATTCCTAAAAGTTTGCTCCTAATTTTATCATTTTAGGGAGTTCGATCAATATTTGATTTATTGTTGAGGAAGATCAAAGTCATTCCTGATGTTTTATCTGCTTCGGAAGAAAGTCTTCTTGATGATTTAAGGAAGGTTGGTACTTTACTTTTTGCTTTACATTTACTACCTCATGTATCATTAAGTGATCAAAAATTCTCCTTGTTGCTATAGGCACTTTGAGCTGAATTAAATTAAGCACAACTTTTCGAGCATAGCCAGTTATCAAATTGCTGATAAAGAATTGATAATTTTTTGGAAATTCAATGTTAACTGATGTTGGTATGGTAATATATGATTGAGCAGGCAAAATTAATTTACAGTACATCTTGTTGCCTTTTTGAGAGGTTTGCTTACGAATTTATTGAGATTAATTAATCATTTTCTTTGTTTTTTGATTAATCATTTTCTTTGTAGGTTATATGCCTGATAGTTGACAAGAATGCTTGCTTGCTACCAACCTATATCGTTGTGAATGAGGTAAGGCTTAAAAGTTTACAACTTTGAACTTGTCTTCACAACGAGACATCCGTTGTCTGTGATTTTTTGTTTCTTTTCTCATTTGCTGTTGTTTTTTCAAGTCTACTTCAGTTTCTATGTTTTCGACTTTTTTGGTTTTATACAAAACATATTTGTGATTTATAGTGAACTTAATATCTTTTTCTTTTCTTCAGATCTACAAACTTTATCCGGTTGATAATTTCCATCCACATTGGGTATGTAATTATGCTTGATCAAGACTCCTTCTGACATTTATTTTGATTCCAATACTCAATGAAGAAGTTTTGCGAATCTTATCCATTACTTTTGTGTTTTTGCAAAATCAAGTTTAGCTGCCTGCCTCTAGGGAGAGACATCACATTTTATTTATTTTTGTGTATGTTTTATGGCTATCACAAATTAATATTTATGTTTTCCTAACAGGCATTTGGTAAAGCCTTTACAGAATTTATCAGCAGTTTCAAACCGCTTGCTCAAATGGTTACAATTACAGGTATTTATCTGATAAATGTGACATACTTTTTGCTGATATTTTTACATCTCCTTCAATTCGTTAGCTACAAAATTGCATTGCGTTTATGATTGAATTTCTTTAGAATCACTGTTGATTCAATTATAGAATGCAATGCATCTTGGTCAAATGCCCCTCAACGCCATCTTTTCCGTAATCGTCTATTAAAAAATACACTGCTTAGGTTTGGTGAAAGCACACCAGAATAATCTAAGGTTAGGGTTTATGTTAAAAGTATCCTTTTATAATGCTATGAATGGTCTTTTTAAATCATTTGTATTACTTTGTAGGTCGCCCTTCTCTTCTCCCCATTGTGGGACATTCTAGTGCTTCAGCAACTGCCTGGAAACTTGAACCATCTTCTTTAAAGTTCATTTTAAAAGGACCTCTCCCTTACAGCAAGGTATATTGTTTTCACTCAGACTTTTTCACCTTGCACAGTAAATCAAATATGAATGAATACTTTTAATTGATCATTTGCAAAACTAGCTTCAAATTTTATGTTACCCAAGTATTTGAAAATTGTCGAAATTTAGCGGTAGAGTTCCATCGCTAAGAAATGTTACGAGCTTAGGCTCAGCTGCAATTAAAGGGAAATCTTCTTTCATTTGTAACATTTACTGTAAAAATTAAATGATTTATTACAGGACCTGGTAGAACCTCAAAGAGATTTGGTGCAATATACACTTGCACAGCCATATTCAAGAGATCTCGTTTGCAATATGCTTGGCCTTAATAAACAGGTATGACCATTTTGTTATGCGTCTGTCATTTTTATTAGATTTTTTAGATTTCAGATGCCAAAAATGATATAATTTAACATTTTCAGCTTTTTGGTCCGCGGTTTATCCCATTTATATCTTGTATAATTTCCTTCTTAGCGAAAGGAAAGATGCCCCGCTCTGGAGGAGCTGTTAGCTGGTTTGATTGTCATAGCAATGGAGAGATCTGAAAATGAGACTGACAATGACAAATCGAATAAATTGTTATGGCAACATCTTTCAAGTCAACTGATTTTCTTCGTTCTTTTCCAATTTGCAAGTTTTCCTCATATGGTCAATCTTCTTCATGAGAAGGTTGGTACATTTGTTTCGTATTCTTATTCATTGCATTGCTCTTTTCATGCCCTTCTCCTCTTAACAGGTAAAAGTTTTTCTTTTTTCAAATTTTTCTAACAATTAAGAAGACAACACATTTTTTTAAGAAGACAAATCAAATATTTTAAGAAGACAAATCAAATATTTTAAGAAGACAAATCAAATATTGGAAACCACCATCCCAAAAGTTTGAATTTATCACATTTTCACTTTAAAGTTCAGGCGCAAAAGGTCCATTCTTAAAGATAATACCTCCAATGCGAGGGAAGTGAATAACTTTGCGAGAATGTTTATTACCTGCAAAAGCTGAATTACTATTCATTTTAAGGAGTTGGCCTCGAGGAGATCGGTTTGTTTCAAGCAAATTTGGAAATCTCGTACGTTGAAAGCGTTCAAGCACTTCTGTCATCATAGGTACTGCCATGTTTTTACATTATATTGAGATCAATTAAATTTTCTGCGTTCTTTTTTAGCTCTCAGAACGAAACCTATACAAAGGTCGTGATCAGCTGATGTGGGTTTTGCTGCAATTTATTTCAGGAAGCATTCAAAAGAGTCCGGTAATGTTTTGTTTATTTCTTGATTATTTGTTCTCAATTTTCTTCTCTAATTGTTGTTATTATGCAGACAAGAAAAAGTTATATATATCATAATCATAGATATTTTAAACTGGCAATTTATGGGAGCTTTGTTTCTTGGTTGATCATAACTTTAAACTTTGAAGATAAATCTCATTATTTTATACCCCATTCACACTGCAAGCTAAACCAGCTTAAACTAAACAAGGTTATCGAGAGGGACCTTCTGATTGGTCAATTTAACAAATCGAATGCATTTGATTGGCTGAAACGTAACCTGGAGTAGATAAAGCTCAGCCTGGTTCCCTGTGCGTCAACTTGACCGCGTTCGCGTGAGGGTACTGGGCGCCAGGGAAGCGATTTGTTATTTTGGACCGCTTCCGTGGAGCCCAGTCCCCCTAGTCGAAAATGACGTCAGGGAACCAGACTGGATAAAGCTCTGGTTTGACTGTGTCTGTGAAAGCGGTATTAGTCACCTATCTTGACAAGTAAAATTGCCTTGTTTTAGTTTAATGTCGATGATTATAATTATATTTCAGATGCAAGTTAATCACAAGAAGCAAAACAATCCATTACGTTCGTTATAAGAAAATCCGGAATGGATACAGCACACTCAAAATACATAGCAGAATTATTTTAATGCCATCTGTTTATAAACAATCACAGAATTTCCTCAATATATTTACCCAAGTTTCTCAATGCTTTTTCAGTTTTTTAACTTTATTAGAAATGACTAGAATTGTTTGTAAGCAATTTTCTCCTGATAGATATCTATTTATTTTGCAGCTGAGTGATTTTCTGCCTGTGATGAAGCTTGTTGACACACTCTACCCAGATGATGAGGTAGCTATTATCAACTTCTTCATTTTAGCGTAGTTTTTTTAATACATATATTGCCCATGATGTCATCTTTGGAGGATAGAGTATCTTGACCTTAAAATTGCTCAAATTATTATGAAGGACTACGTAGAGTAATCTTGTTGTAAAGTTTGGAAGCAATATATCGGAATATATTTCCTGTGAAGCGTTTACTTTTAATTGATCTAGTCTGATTCAAACCACATCTGGGGGTTACCAAAACATATTGCGGAGAAGCAATATTGATCCAAATTTGCTTCACTTTTATTTTTCGGAGATTTATGCTTTGAAAAGATTCTGTAAAAGGTTTTTTCTGAATGACATTGCTTTAAGTTCTGTCAGATATTTTCTGATAATTTATATTTTTATTTGCAGCCTTTGCCAATATTTGATGTCTCCAAACCAGAATCTACAGCTGCATTAGCTGTCGCTTGCATTTGGGTTCATCTCTCAAAAAAAGTAAGCAAATGAATTTTCATCTTTTTGTCCAAGTAGAAATTGTAGTTATCGAATTGTTCAAAACCACTCACATTTTGTTCATGGGTTGTTCAGATAATATGAGATATTGATTAGAAAAATTGTATGGAGTGATTTACAAACATGAAACTTGCTGCTGATTTTTATATAGATTTCAAACAATCACTATTGAAATGCCATCAATCAACGATCAATCAATCAATCAATCAATCAATCAATCAATCAACGACCATTGGCTGAGATAAACGCAATACAACTTTCTCAAATGATTTTTTCACGATATTTAACTGAGGCCCATAATTAGTTTTTACCATTTGGAACAACTTTCCAGATAAATGATTTGTTTGCAAAGCCCAAAATTGATTGTTTACTGACGCAATTGCTTTCTTTTAGGCTCAAATTGAAAATCAGAGTATTCAACGTCCTGCGCCAAGACTTCTTCAAAATCAACTCACGTAAGTCATTATTTTCAAATTCTCTAATAACATATTTTCCTTGATGTAATGGTTCAGATTCTATATTTGTCTTTTGAATTGTTCAAATGTTTTTTCACTTCAAGTATCTATGATGCTGCCATTCCAACATATTTACTGATTTTCATTTGTAAAATGGTTAAATTTGTTATCAGCATATTATCTTTGGGCTTTGCCTTCTTCTAACATGCAGCACATTTACTTTTTTAGTTTCTTGAAAGATTGTTTGGAGAGTAAGCCATCAGACCTGCAGGATTACAGAATTGCAATTTTATGCAATGCTTGTAAGTGTTTTGCCTTTTTTATTGATTTACTGGCCTGCTGTATTGAAATTGGGATTGTATGAAAACCTTTGAAACTTATTTCAAAGTCAGACATGGAGTTTAGAAAATTATGAAGTTGAAGCTGGTTGGTCTCTCTTAGTTTACAACCAATATTGCTAAGTTTACTGAAGTTTTCTGTCTTATTTCTTCATTTGTGGCATTTGGCTTGTCCTAAAATTTTGGTTTTGTATTTTCAACTTTATAAACATCAATAATTGCTTAATTTTTACGTTTCAGATAGTACAAACTTAGACAATTTCTCGCATCCTTTGGGAGTTCTTGTTGACACATGTTATGGCAATGACAAATCAACTGTCACACTTCCGGGAGAAGTTCAAGCTGCCAGCCCAATCGCACCATGTCCCATGGAAATGTTGGATTCCCTTACTGTTCATGCAAAAATGAGGTAGTGTTCTCGTAAACTCCTGACTTAATTATTTTATAGAATTGTGTAAACTTTGCAACGTAATATCCAAATGCGTGCGTTTCACGCGAAACTGACATCAGTTCTTTGGACAAAGTCACTGCACTACCAATTTTGAATTTGTTGAGATAAAAACAAGTTGCTGATGTCTTTGTCAAAAACAAATTGCTCAAACTGATTACATTCTCTATCTTGTTATCCCGGGAGATTTGTACATCGCTACCCCTTTAGTTGTTCAAAGTGGAAGTCTCCTGGCCTTGCACAAAGAAACCACTGCCTATTTTCAATTATCATTTTAGCTCTTAAAGAATTTCCCAACACTTCGAAGAAAATCTGTATTTCTTTTATCTTTTTATTTCAGTTTGATTCACAGCATTGTTACGAGGGTCATAAAGCTAGCAAATTCTCAATCCCATACTGCCTTGGCTCCCGCCTTGGTTGAAACGTATAGCAGATTATTGGTTTATATGGAAATCGAGCTTCTCGGAATCAAAGGATTTATTAGTGAGTGGAATAAAAATCTTCTATACTGATTAAGTATTTGCATTCGAATCGAAAAACATGATCCTGAATCTCTTTGAGGAACATCTGCTTTCAAGTTGGATTCAAATTTTCTCTCAGTAACAAGCAGGAATCGAGCGATCACAAACAGATGATTTAGCACAAAGCTGGACGCTGGATCTGGGCATCAGATCTAAAGTCTATCTATAATTAGTTGCCAATGTCCCCGGCTTTTAGTTAATGTTTTATGCCGTGCACAAAAACCTTCGCTAACTAATCCTTCTTCTTTTATTCTCCTCAGGCCAATTATTGCCGGCTGTATTCAAATCTAAAGCATGGGGAATTCTTCACACGTTGCTTGAAATGTTCAGTTATCGATTACATCATATCCAGCCTCATTATCGTGTTACTTTGTTATCTCATTTGCATACATTGGCCACTGTACCATTGACGAATAATCACCAACTTCATTTATGGTAAGAATCTCGTTTTGATTTCTTTGCATATTTTCTAGTGGAGGCCCCTGTTGTGCTCTCTTCAAAAATTTGAATATGAATCAAGAATAAATCATTGTTTTAATATTTTTACTTTCCTGAAATTTTCTCCAGGCTGATATCATCGGATAAAATCCGCAGGAAAAGAAACGAGAACGGTTCGCTTATTTGAATTAAGCCAGTCAGAAAACCCGCTGAAATTGTTCCCATATTCAATTGAAAATACTCAGACAAATCCTTCTCCTTGACTACATACCAATTTTCATTTTTCAGCTTTCAAAGTACAGCTCTGAGATTAATCACAGGTTTTGACAGTGCTGATGTGCAACCTCAATTTTCAAGCCCAAGGATTCAAATGGATCCGAAGCAGGTACTCTTTTGCTTTTGTCTTTCGTTAATAATTTTTGCGGCATTTTTCAATTGGGCAGTATCCGCAACGACACTGCTTAAATCCAAGCCCACGAGAAATATGGTCTCAGGTTTGATTTCTTTCAGAGCTCGAAATTTATAGTTTGATATTGGATAAAGGAATTAGGTTTTGTTCGAACAGCTCTTTCGTTACAAAACTGCAAATTCCAAATTCACATCAGGTTTACTGAAAAGTAGAACTTTCTCTAGCATAATTAGAAATTATGATTTATCTTTGTAAGTTGATTGAAGAATGTCATCTATTTTTTGTAGATCCTGTCAAAGGATTGCGAAGAACTAAATCGGGTTTTGATTTTAACGATGGCACGTGCTATACATGTGACAGGTATATATTTGTTGTTAAAAATGCTAGTGATTAGTGATTAGTGATTTGTTAGTGATTTTCCATTCTGGCTAAATACTAAAATGAAGAAGAATCCAAGATTATTTTACATTGGGAAATTTAGAAATTGGCCTTGTCAGGAAATACTTCGGGAGCCTTTTTAGCTCGTTACTTACAAATGCTAATATTATCGGGGACGACTGAAAGAACGGCCTGATTATGGTGAGAAATGTTTCTAATATATATTCTAAATACCAAACGTTTTATTTTGCAATTTTCTAGCCAGAATACAGTATCATGCTCTGAATTGTCTGACGAATTGTGTTATTATCATCAGGAAAATAGTGGCATGACGGCCCTAAGACTGCAAGTATTTCGGAATGAAAACTTAATTAACATTAAATTGAGCTTTTTGTTTTGCAATTCATTAGCATATATAACCGAGATTCTACTTTCACTAAATATAATTTAGGGGCGTCTGGTTTCAGCTTTCGCACAAACTTGAACTTCGAACGCTCGTAATTCCGTGAATATTTAGCCGATTTGCTAGTTTCTGGTGTCTAAAATTAATTTAAAATTTCAGCAATATGGTTATGTTAACAGGGAGCCCATTCATTATTTCGTTATTTTTTTATATTTAATCAAACGTCGAACATTCTTTTGGGACACCCTGTATAATATACATTCTCTGATTTTCAGGGTCCGAAACCCTTCCACTTGGTTGGTGTGAAGATGTCTTGAAAGCAGCCATAGCCGTTACACCACACAAGTATGTTTTGATAAGTTACATCGCTGTATTCTTTTATTATTTTTCCATCATTCAATGTTTAGTATCCAGAGTTGAATGCTTATCTTTCCAATACTGAACACTTTCTGTTCAAGAAACATTTTCATCAGAATGAAATTTTGAGGCAGATAATTCTCTGGCTTCCAGTTCTTCTCATAGGTTTTATAGCAATATTTGGTAGCTTTATTTAACAATTATACAACAATATATCGATGCTTGTTTATTTGTTTCATTTGATAGATGGGCAAAGCACACATTGGTCTGTTTTCCAAACGCATTTCAAAGATTTTATAACAACAATATTAGTGAATGCGAACGCAAAGAAGATTTACGAAGAAGGGTGGAAGAAAAATATCGACTTTTCAAAGGTAATTTCTTGTTGCCATTTTGTTGGCAAATTCTTTACACATGGTTCTGAAAAAGATCAAAGTTAAAAGAACGTGAAAGGATTCTATAATTAATGCTTGCAATTCAGCTTTTTCTTAATTTGTTTCATATTTCAAAATTGCCTTTGAAATCAGCTGCAAGAAAGGTGCTTGACGATGTTTAAGCCTAACCCCAAGTTTTTAGCTATCTTTCTGGAAAATTCATGAACCTGATTTTTGAAGCATAATACCGATTTCAAAGAAAAGTATCTGATCCAAAATTTTGAGAAGATTTACAAAAATCAAGTTGAAGTAAGACACGGATTTGAGATTTGAAAATCAGTTGCACGGTTCTTGCTGAAAAATTTTTGAAACGATAGATACTTTATTTTAGCTATGGCAGTAAAAATTCTGTTTCACATGTTTTTGAGTTTTTAAAATGAAATCCTTTATCGTAGAAATGAGCAATGAAAAAGATATTGTTAATTACTTTGCTGGACAAAATTCGTCTGATGTCTTCCTTTGGTACGTATCCTCCTTATCATATAGTTAAAAAGATATTGTTAATTACTTTGCTGGACAAAATTCGTCTGATGTCTTCCTTTGGTACGTATCCTCCTTATCATATAGTTAACAAATTTCTTCTAGATTTCTTCACTTGTCTCTGACTGAATTATGTGCAATAATGAGGATCAAGGCCACCGTTGAAACCCAACCCAGCATATACTTCTACGAATGATTTTGATGCAGAAAATATGCAATTCAACGGAAATTCGAGCTATTTTTATGCTATTATATAGAAAATTCACTAATTTGTCAAATACTTCTGCTCTTAGTGTTTTGTGGAAGATTCTCTTCGACACACAGACAATTCCAACAGTCTGTCACAGGTATATTGACAATTATTTTCTCTGCTTTTGAATAGTTTAGCTTGTTGTTGACATTGGAAAAGACTAATGTGAATTCTTTATGCAGAAAGGACAACATTTTGGATGAGCTCATTCTGACTTTTTGAACCTCCAGAAAGTAATGAAAAGTGAAGTTTTTTTTTATAGAAGCAATAAAGGGCTTGCAGATTAATTCAGAGGAATTCAAAGTATTTTTTCAAACTAATGGAGATTCCTTATGGTGTCATCTTTCTTTTTTGCGAACTATTTGTGACATCAATTCAATTTTTTGTAGAGTTTTGATGGACATTGGAGCAAGAGCTTTGTCCACACATATTCGAGTGTTTGCTGATTTCCTTGTTTACCAAGTTTCAACGGCAGTCGCTGGAGAACAAGTCAATGTTGTAAGTTTTGCAATAAATTCTTTAGCAGATTGATTCAGCATTTGTCTGCTTAAATTAGCTTCCTTAGACTCTACATACTTCATTGCTTTGAAGAAGAGGAAACTTTTGCTATTCATTGTTGACAAGTTATAAAAGCCTTTTTGCAATGTTATGAATGGATTATCGGTCAAGAATGGTGTCATTTCGCTTTGAATCATTTTATTTTGGAACAGTTCAGTGGTTTTCTCAGTACATGTACATGATACCTCTAACAATACCTACACAACACTATATTACTACAAAAACGATCACGAGGAGCAAAATAATCGATGAATCAATTTGTTTCTATGAATAACTTCGTTTGAGATATTTTCCCTATTCAGGCTGAAGATCTAACTGATTTGAGCTATGTCTTTGTTGATTTTAGAAATGACTTTGTATCTTTTGCAGTGTATAAATCATTTGAATGACATGGTTTGGAGATACAATATATTTCCATTAGATCGTCTTGTTTTGAGCATGGTAAGAAAATGAAAATAAAAGATCTTTCAAATTTATAAAATTCTTTGATCAACAAAACGTCAGATTCTTGTTAATTCGGATGACAAGTTTTCGTCTGAATTGCTGTCATTTGGCAACAGATACTTTCTTATTCTCTGGAGAAAAAGGCATCTCTGATAGCCATCAAAGGCAGTCTATCTGCTGTTGTTCTAAGGTTTTTCACTGGAGCGAATTCATGCATCACTGAGTCTCCGTGACCTTTCTTTCTTTGGAATACAGCAAATTAGCGCACACTTGTGGAGTATACGATAGAGATCTTTATCGACTTTATTCTTGCATTCATTAAAGGGAGTACAAAGACCAGAAGCCTTTGCCATCGTTTGTCTTTGTTTTTGTGAATTTCGTACAGTCAGTTATTCTGGAAGCTGTGCAGAGCAAGTCACTGAGCGAAAGGCATGCTGGTCTTTGTATATTTCCATTTTTTTCTTTAGAGAACAACTGTAAAATTTTTATCAATTTCTTAGTAATATTAAGCAAACTCTCATTGTTTTTCAGGCGTTAAGACATCACGAAGGCAATGAAGCACAAGTCTGTTTTTTCATAATACAACTTCTTTTATTGACAAATTCTTTCAAAACAAGAGTGAACGCATTTGTACGAGATGTAAGTTAGTTTTTGATCTTTTATTTCTGAGTCGTATGTTCTTGATATCTATCATGTTAGATCAAATATTCAAGGTATTAATCATCAAACATTTTAAGATCATAAGAGAAAACAAATAGGTATACTTCAACTTTATAAGAATTTCAGTTGCTCTTCATCGCTCTTCGTCCAACTTCAGTTGCTCTTCTTCAGTTGCTGTCCTTCTTTTTTAACGATAGTTACTTTTTTAAATTAGGCTGTTGCCAAATGATCATATTGTATACATTTAAAGTTTTGCGAGAAAGCAACAGAAAGGTGAACCTGTTTGAAAAATGTCGACCAAGCATCTTCAAAGCTGCTGTGATCTCTTTCCATAGTCATATACTCTCTTTGTACATTAGCAGTCTTCTAGGTACTTTTTAGGCCTGTTTTTGACGTAGTCATTCCATTCTTCGACAGAATTCTCCTGATCACTGGCGTCAGAATGATTGGCTGAAAAAACATGTTGCTTATCACGTTGTAAGTAAATTTTTATGTCTTTACTTAATATTTACTTGAACAGTTTACTAATTACTATATTTCTTTGTTGTAGCATTTTATTGTAATATATCGTAGTTTTAAATACAGGGCCCTCGTTAATAAGAGCACTTAGTGTCTTGAAGAGGCTACCCTATATAAACATTATTATTATAAAGATGAACACAAGAAAAAGACGAATTAAAATAACATTATTATTATTATATAAAAACACACTGTTATTTGTTAAAATAACAGTGTGTTTTTATATATTCTATTTTCTGTTGTTTTTTTATGGTGCTTTTAGTTTAATTTCATTATTATTATTATTATTCATTTATGTCTCTGATTTTTAAACTGCGCCCCTGTATGCTAACAGGCGACTCAATACTTACTTGAGAAGTCTCCTTTTATTAAGTTTCACCAAGCACCAAACAGACGTTTTAGCTATTCTAAAAATAGGCCTATATCGAACAATGGTTTTGTATACATTTTGTAGGATATTTGTAGACTTACCACGTGATTCCTTGTATTCGTTCAACATTTTTAATCTATGCCATCCAATTATATGAGCGATGCTGAGACTTATGTAATGAGTATAGGATTTTTGTACAAAAAATGACAAACGCCACTCAATTGAAAATTTCGTATAAAAATTGCTCAATCCAGTGTCTTTTGTAGAATACCTGAAAGATCTATTAGCCAAATGAGACAAGCAGAGCCATTGGTTCTCTGATATCCTTCAATCAACAAGAACTACTTTGATTGATAGTCATTGATCATTGACTGTCACTCTTGCCCTCATCTAATGACTTCTCATCTTTGCACAGGCATATTCAGAAAAGTTGTATTTCGAAGGTTTATTTGAAGCAAATAACATCAAACCACCACCCACTCCATACTTACCGATGTATTTTGGAAATGTTTGTTTGAGATTTCTTCCGGTATGTTGCTGTTATTATATTGGAAAACTCTACACAATTGACATTTTTATTTTTGCGTGATTGACTTCCACTGTTTAAAATTTGCTTTCATGTCGACTTTTAATTCTTACATTATCCAGTTAAAAATTTCATTCAGATTCAAATGATAAAAATGCGCGGAAATTTTGAATTAAGCGTTTCACGATGTATTCAATATTTTTACCTTACTCACAAGGGATCAACACAATTTCTTGAAAGACCAAATGTAAACATGGAATGGATACTTCATTGTTAACACCGCGCTTTATGAAAAATTTTTTTATGGATTTGTCGCTTTAATATGTCATCAACGATTATGTTTTTCATCATGTCATCCTGAAGGGGGACACAATGAAACTGTTCGTCGTCACACTAGTTATAAAATTTATCTTTTGGCTGCGTTTCCCTGAGCACATTACAATTTTTTATGAAACAGCTTTATACGTCAGATTGACTGACCTTTTCTTCGTCTTCTTTTTCTTTTCCTTCATCTAGGTTTTCGACATTGTTATACATCGATTTTTAGAGCTACCTCCTGTTTCTAAATCCCTAGAGAGTCTACTTGATCAACTTGGAGCCTTGTACAAATTCCACGGTGAGTTTCTTTCAAAAGTATCCTTTTCCTTGCATTGGTCATATGTTTAAAAGCTTTCAGTCAGCCAAAGGTGTGCTTGCTTAATTTAGGAAATATGCCTTTAAATGTGGCCTAATTACTAAAATGCGGGCTTATAGCATTGGCTTATATCTAGTGAATTTGATATGAAGATTTGCCAACCAACTTTTTCGATGAATATAGAATATATCTTGACACGGTACTTTTGCAGCGCAATGGAGTAGACACATTTGATATATATAAATAGCTAAAGAGAAACTAGTCAAGTAATTTGGTTCTTATTTGGATTTGCTTCATTAAACTTCTCCCCATTTCTCCTTACCGTCAGCTTATAGATTTGGTTCTGTGATATATTTTTATCATACATTTTCTATGATTAAATTCCTCGTAGATCGCCCGATCACATATCTTTACAACACGCTTCATTACTCAGCACAAAAACTAAAAGATCGCCCATCTGTTAAAAAGAAACTTGTTGGAGCTATCATCGGGGCGCAGAAAGATTGTCATCCGCTTGGCTGGTAAGGAAATTAATGCTTTATATTTATTTTCAATGGTCAAAGCAATTCAATTGGCTCCTTGGATACCTTATTCTATGTTTCTAACATTTTAGGCGATGATAACGGGCTAGGAATTAGAACTATACAGGATGTCTCAGAGAAAACGCAACCTAACTTTATTGAAAGTCTTAATATTTGATAAAATTTGAGGAGAGGTAATGTACCGTCTGAAAGTAAAATCTATTTTTTTCTAATATGATATGCAGTTTGGATACATTGATGGAATTATTTATCATTTAATTAACATTTTCATAAGTATGGCTAATATCAAATGCAGCATGCTGCATGAGCAAAATCAACACCTTTTTACCCAAAGAAATTACGCGACAGATTTTGTGGAAACATTTCAGGCCCAGAAACACTTGAGGTGATGCCTTAATGTATGACAAACTTATTCCCATGAGATGCATTTATTGATAATGATAAATACCCAAACTGGATATCTTTTGTAAAGATTATTGATTGTTTTTTCAGATAGTATGCATCAAATTGCATCGAATCTTATCATTTCCTTATCATTATCATTTCGATCTCGAATGAAATTGGGTTGCGTTTTTATAAATACCCTGTAGAATCTATTTGCTTCTCGAATGAATGATGAAGAAAAAACCTTAGTTTATTCGGCATGACAGAATTTTTGAGAATTTCGTAAAACATATATCATCTGGGTCACTCTGAAGACATTGTAGTTGCAAAAGTCTTCTGGCTTTCTTGATTACTTGTCACGAATAGATGATATCACGTGGGAACCAGATCATGCTTATTTCTGCACTCTGATTGGTCGACTCGTTGACAGTATCCTTTTTCTATGTTTTTCAATTTTCCTATGTTGTCTAGATAGATATTGCAGTTAGCTTAGTTTCATTTTTAGTCTGCAGGGTACATTGTAAAACAGTTACTTAAACTGAATCATAACCGTGGGAAAAGAATTTTAAAATGAAATAAAGAATAAATAAAAATTAAGATTTTAAGGACGCTAATTATAAATTCCCCAAAGGTTTTAATTACCCACAAAATTTTTATGGTCAGTTTTCTCACATTACAAATTTTGAGCTTCTGTTCCGACTATTTTTACCCATTGCTGGTGTAATTTTCATTGTTTCATCTGAAATCGTTACAGTAGTGAAATTAATTCTTACTTATGTCGTTGACGGCATTAGAAAGGTAATGGTTTATTCTCACTTGAGTTATTCTTGGCAGAGAAAATTGAAATGAACAAGGTGTGAATACTGTTTTTGAATAGCTGACATGTTGGCTTTTTACTTCAATTGCAGTATTGAAAGGGTCATCATTGAAACCGACAGCAGTATTTATTAAAGGGTGGTAGATGAGCATTAAGACCATTTGCATTTCTCTTGTTCAATCTGTAGGTTTTTTGCTAACATGAATTCCACTTTTCACCTTAACTCATTTTAGCAATATCTGGAAAGATGCCGTCTCCTTTTCCATCATGTGACTGGCGTTTCAATGAATTCCCAAATCCTACTTCACATGCATTACATGTGACCTGTGTTGAATTGATGGCTCTACCAATAAAAGGAGAGCAAGTCGGTGAAGCATTGTTTAATGTCCTTTACAAGAGGTATTTGTGAAATCCTTACTCACTTTTCTGATTAACCCATGCTCCTCGTTTCCTCTATAATCTTACTGCAGTCAGTCTTATGACAAGTAACTTGCAAGATGTGTAACGATGATTAACGGTAATGATTTAATGATGGTAATGATTTGATAATGATTTGATAATGATTTGATGATTAACGATAATGTTGCTTTTTCAGTCCCATGGCATTTTCATCAAATTTGGATGGAATGAGCAAACATATCACAGTGATCCTTTCCATAATAGATTAAATCCCAAAACTTATTTGAACAAACATTGTACATTTAGATTTATCTTTCTAGCAGTGAAAAGAGTCGAGAACTAGGCATTAGAAGAAACATAATGTCTTGGATAAATGCTGTTGCTGTTGTCCTTACGTCTTTACCGGTAAATTACTTTCAATCAATCGATCGATCAATCAATCAATAGATTTGGAATTTAACTCGAATCTGCCGAATCGATCAGATTCATATTAAGATTCATTGATATTGTGTTTAAGTCCCAATTGGCGCGCTGAAAATTTTTAGTCCAAATTTTTTCAATGTTATCATATTGTTATTCATAATTCCATGTTATAGAGTGGGACTCGATTTATTACTTGAGAGTTGTAATTCATTTCTTACCAACCTCGTTCCCAGGGCCTTATATGACATGGCAACGAGTTTGATTTCTGAAGACTTGTTACTTTTTTTTCGTAGATTTTTGCTTTCCTTTTCATTCTTGGAAATTAAATTTTTTACAGGAATCATCGTGGATGATAGTGAACAACAAAGTTTCTGATGTTTTCAAAAATGAATTGTCAAATATGTCATTTACCTCAATGTCATCAATGCCGTCATTTTTTCAATTTGCTGCCAATCAATCGATGAAATGCGAAACACATGCTGATTACGTTCTTGCATCGTTCCATGCTTTTTGGCATCATTCCAGCAATGGCCAGTTCATTCTCCTCCCAACGTAAGTAATTGAAATTTACTTAAAGGCATTGAGTCCACATAAATAGCGCGCTCATGACCAATATCAACTTCTTTTCAATCATCAAACAAAAGTTGTGATTTAATCGCTACTGAAATTAAACCATTGAAATTCCCGAGGATAATGCAAGGATTAAGAAGCCTTTAGTCTCCACTGCTAATGACTTCAGCACTATTGTGTGATAACAAAGGGCCGTCAGCGGTTTGTCAGCAAAAATACAGGATAGCGTTAACGCTCAGCTATTTATATGGACTCAATTCCTTTAATCTTTACTGGACATGCTTTATATACTGGACTTACAAGAAATGGGGAGACATTTTCCGCAGTAATAATATTGAAGATTAAGTTGAAAGTGCAGTTATTGACCAATTTCAGAATGAAGTGTAAGACGAAAAACATTTTGGTATTTTTTAATCAATCCAGTTGACTTTGATGATTAAGCATAAATCGTGTTATATGGGCACATCCTTAGATTTAATAACAAAATTAGACAGTCAGGGATTATTTGGCAGGAGACTACAACTAACAAAGGAAAACAAGCTATAGCTATATGTTTATTGCCTACAAGATCCGTAGAATTATGAAGATGGTTTTCGTACATAAGCAAGTTAAGGTATCCAATGAAAAGGTCAGCTTTGTGAAAATCGTAGGGCCAGAGGAAAGACGACAAGCAGTTTGATTCATTTCATTTATTATTTATTTCAAAGAACGAATCTATATTTTGTAATTAAGACCAAATATTAAGACTCGAATCATGTTGTAAATAAGTGAATAAATTTAGCTGAGCACATTTGGAATGATACTCTATTCATGTTCAGCCCGTTAGATTTAGAACAAACAAGCTATGTGTAGTCATCAAAATATTATCAACAGTAAATTCCTTTGCAATGCAATAAAAGTTTATTCACTGAATTGGATTTAAATTTTGTCTCTTTACTGTTGATGCTTTGCACTACACGAAAAGAACATATATTTTGCACCCTATCTATGGTCTTAAGTTACAATATATTCCATCAACAAACAAAACCGAACGTTTAAGCAACCCAACTTTGTCTGTGACTTGTGTAAACGATATTCAAGGTGTTGCAACTTCATGAAATTTGAATAGATTTATATCTCATGAAAACTTGTAAGTTATTCTCAATTTTGTATATTGTTGAAAGTCAATATATTCGATTTAAGAAAACAAAAACAACTCGTTTTTAATCTCTCATTTATTGTTCTTTTTCAAGATTCTTGCAAGTTCACTTCAAACCACTCATCAAAAACGAAGCCCAATTACTTTATCTGTTGTCATTATTCGGTCCATTTTTGCAAAGATTTTCAGTGGAAAGAACAAGATGCTTATATACAGTAAGTTCGAATATTTTATCGGTTGCTTCAAAATGAATCCCAGTTGTTTTAAAAGTTGTAGTGACTGGGATTCTATTCAGTAACTCATTTTTAGTGGGATCGGTGGATTTCAAGCTACTTTCAAGCTAATTTTGCCCATCATGTATGCCGCATCCAGGCACGGCACCCCGGACCCCTAATTTAACATCCACTCAGAAGGGTGGCAAGATGAGTTGTGAGGTCTGGCCTCTGAGAGGTGACCCATCCGGAATTTGACCTTACTCGACTGAGCTGAACTTCATTCATCTGACAAAAACAAGCCGCTCGGCCACTAACCCCGTAAAGGATACTGCATATATTTGAATGAATCTAATTTCACTTCATAAAAGAATGACGTAAGTATTTTTGCGATTTTGCTCCTCTTTTTACGAGCACTGAGCTGAAGGTATAGGTAAATTCGAATTTATGAAAATCTTTGGTTGCCAGTTGCCTCAAAAGGGGTCTAAAGCAGTCAATCAAATTGTAAAGAATCGCTGCACACAGAACAAACAGCATGAAGGTGCACGTTATTTCCCTAAGCATCAAACAATGAAAGTTTAGGCAGCCATGGGATTGCAGCAATTGTTTAAAAATCAATTTCCTATAACTCTTGAGAGAGAGATGCGTATTTTTCTTTATCAGAGAGTCCTTACAATTTGATCGAGTGTTTTAGGCCCTTTACGATCAACTCGTAACAATTTAATTTTGTGAAGTTGATTGACCTATGTTTTCCTTGCTCATAAGTGAAATCACAAAATTCGGTTCATTAAAGTCCATCCAGTACTTTAGGTAGGTTTAACAAACACCTCAACTTTCTTTGGTGAAAGCGAAGATATTTTATTGATATTGATATTGAATTCTTCGATAAAATCTTACTGCCAAAGAAAAGTGTAAAAAAAAATCAGCAAATTGTCGACAACATTAAGATGATTTGCTTTTGAAAACTTCTTATTTTGCATCAAACACATTTAATCGTTTCATTTTATGATACATGGAAAGTATTTCAAAAACTTTTTCTGAAATTTTATGTAAAGACTTCATTTTAGTGATAAGCTCGTTGTTACATCAGTTGAAATTCATTTGATTTTTATGTAGGTTGCAAGTGAGATTTATCTGATCATAGAACAGATTTGTCGTACCACCACTCATTTCTACTACGTTGATGTCATATGCGATTTCTTGTATCCTTTTCTACATCATCGTACGCGATGCAAACGTAAATCATAGTCTATTGAAACGTAAATCATGTAAGGTGTGGTCATCTCTCGATTTAAGGTCAATAAATAGGATCTCATGTGAGTTTTTGCATTTCTTGTCGCAGAATTTACTTCAATATTTCAATCAATTTTTAATGCCGGCTGTTAGCCCTAGAGAATTTCTTCCTTTTGCAATATGAAGTTTCTATTGGCAAAATTAAGAACTGTGTAGCGGTATTTCTTTCTTTATAAAGAGTATTTCTTTCTAATTTAGCGGTATGTTTCTTGCAAGTTAGTTCGACTCTTATTTTCTTCAATTTCAATCTTTAACTGTTAATAAAGATATCACATGAAATACATGTTTGTTGGTGATGAAATCCGAGAAATTGCTGAAAGAACGATCGTCAATTTCCATGAATCCTTTCAAAGCAGACTGAAGTTTATGACAGCCGCTGCCAAGCGAGAAGAACCTCATCCTCAACACGCGTAGCCGATTTTGAACTCAAGAACTGCCTTGCTTTGTGCTAAGCAATGAGAACTGCTAGTTAACTAAGAAATTCAGAAGATAATTTACTTTAGTAAACAAAGGTTTGCTAGGGATAATGGCCGTTGGTAGAATGCGTTTAAAAACCCTCAAGCTCCACATACAAAGTCGAGTGTTTGCCCAAACAGTTGTTGACAAGACGCACTCACTGGAAATGGTCTGTTTCAGACTCATTGCCAAATACAGTGTCTTTCAAAAGGTTTTGCTTAGTGATTTTTCTTCTCATAACTACTAGCTCATCCCAAGATCTTATTCAAATTTCAGTGAATCAAATCCCATTCAGGAAAATAAAGCTTTAAGATAACAACACTCCAAATCTGTGATATTTAGAGAACAATGCATGTTTGTTATTTGTCTTAAGTATTTAACATCTTTTCATCATTGGATCACATTGTGGATATAGTTAAAATCTGTAGTATGAAAGATATGTTTGTAGCAGACTTACGATGAAGACTCGTCACAAAGTCCATCTCAGAGGGTATCAATCGGCGAGTGTTTTCTTGAAAGTATACCATGCCTTTTTCAGGCTGAAAATTAAACCGATTTTGAAATGATATCATATTTATAAAACTTCTTTCAAGTCTATAATCTAAACGGCCATTCGATAAGGGCGAGTCTACCAAACTCCAATTAGATTAGAGTGAGCCTGTTTGTGCAACGGAAAAAATGCTTTCATGATTCGTCCCATCATCGTGTTCGAAACTTTTTCGAATATCTATCAAAAAATAATCAACGATCAACTCATGCCTCATCTTGGCCGTTGTCTTCCGAAGTTTATAGCGGCATATAGGCAGCAATGAACCATACAGCATTCCTGGTAAGGATAATCGAACAATAGAGACGAAACCTTGGCAATGATAACATTGTGGGGGCCGTTATGATGGACGATTCGAAAACATTTGACTGTATCCAACATGATCTACTGATTGAAAAATTATCCGCGTATGGTTTTCATGAAGGTGCACTCGTTTATATCTATTCTTACCTGAATCGTAGACAACAGTTAGTGAGTATTAACAACAAGTATAGTACTTTCCAGCTTGTATTTTTTTGGTGTTTCAAAAGAATCTGTTCTTGGTCTTATCGTAAATTGGCTTTTCTAAAAAGTCGTATCACCAAGTACCTTACTTTATGCACCAAAATCGAGATTTTCGAAAAATCTCATTTAAAAAAATACCAATGATATAGCCTTACTTCTAGCAAATGGGCCAATTTTTGCAAAAAAGCAAAGGGGTTAACCTTACTTTTTGCCCAAAAATCGGCATTTCCGAAATGGGGCTATTTTTGCATAAAGGCAAAGGGGTTAGCCTTACTTTTTGCCCAAAAATCGGCATTTCCGAAATGGGCCAATTTTTGCAAAAAAGCAAAGGGGTTAACCTTACTTTTTGCCCAAAAATCGGCATTTCCGAAATGGGCCTATTTTTGCAAAAAAGCAAAGGGGTTAACCTTACTTTTTGCCCAAAAATCGGCATTTCCCAAATGGGCCTATTTTTGCAAAAAAGCAAAGGGGTTAACCTTACTTTTTGCCCAAAAATCGGCATTTCCGAAATGGGCCTATTTTTGCAAAAAAGCAAAGGGGTTAACCTTACTTTTTGCCCAAAAATCGGCATTTCCGAAATGGGCCAATTTTTGCAAAAAAGCAAAGGGGTTAACCTTACTTTTTGCCCAAAAATCGGCATTTCCGAAATGGGCCAATTTTTGCAAAAAAGCAAAGGGGTTAACCTTACTTTTTGCCCAAAAATCGGCATTTCCCAAATGGGCCTATTTTTGCAAAAAAGCAAAAGGTTAACCTTACTTTTTGCCCAAAAATCGGCATTTCTTAAATGGGCCAATTCATTATTGCAAAAAAGCAAAGGGGTTAACCTTACTTTTTGCCCAAAAATCGGCATTTCCGAAATGGGCCAATTTTTGCAAAAAAGCAAAGGGGTTAACCTTACTTTTTGCCCAAAAATCGGCATTTCCGAAATGGGCCAATTTTTGCAAAAAAGCAAAGGGGTTAGTGCAAACATTTACGCCTCAGAGTAAATGTGGTTTAACTACAAGGGTTAGCACAGTTGTTTCCTTCCCCCCTCTCGGTCCCTTCTCCCCCTGTCACGCATCTCATACTTCCCAGCATGCATCATGCTGCGAGTCCTCCTCGTGCATCAAGACTCGATCAAAAACGAATTTCAAGTCGAAGCTGCAGAAGAATTTCGATGATTATTCAATCAAATGCAAAAATAACGACAAGTTCAGCGAATAGATCTTCTATCAGTACCTTGTGGTCACTGATGTAAAAGAAAAGTCGACCATTTTGAAGGTTACCACCGAAAGATGAAGGATTGCTGTCTGCAGCAGAGCGCGCCACAGTTGGCCTAAGGAATTTGTATGAACCTTGCCCAACACCAATTCAAATTGCGTTCGCTTCAGTCCAGCGTAGCACCACCATAACGCCTTATGCCTCATCTGCAAGAAGTCGCTGTAACCGAACATTGATTCGAGGTGGAACATTGTTCTATTTCAACCCGAAAGGTTAACAATGCAGCACAAGGATCAATTCAAGTTCTTCTTCCCGACACAAACACTAATAGAAGTCACAAGATACCACAAACAAAATCTTTCCTTACGAACGAGCAAAAAGGAGTAAAGAAAGAGAAAGGAAAGTCAGGTCTGTCAACAGCAGAACTAAAACTGGTAACAATGTCAATCATCTGACAGACAACAGTAAAAATGAAATCAAAAAAGAGAAAAGCAACAAATAGTATTTTGAACTTTTGAGCAATTCTCTTCGTTATTGGCTGGCAGCCAAACTCTTCAATCCTTGGTTGGCAGGTTGGATCAAACTGCATCAAGCATCACCTATCCTCTTTGTGGCTGGTGGCATTATCCACATGTAAAGATTCACAGTTACAGCCAGGTGACGTATTTCAAATTTCTCTCCGCAGTTACAGCCAATTTTCTTAAAGAGAATCAACGGGGATAAAAGCACGGCGCGGAAGGAGTCTGCGCATTCTATTATTAGCCTATTGTATTTGATTTGTCAAGACGTTAATGGATATTGTTTATCCAGAGGAATAATAACGTGCGTAGGAGTTTCCTTGTCTTATTCATAGACTGCCTCTACTTAGCTCCGTTGATTCACTTTGAGTTGCCTATCCATTTAAAACAAAGAACTAAACAAGACAGCAAAACAACAGCAAAACTGTCACACACACACAAGGAAATTAAACACCTAGACCCCCCCCTTTCTTCTTGCTGCCCAATAACCTTGGCACAAGTAACATCCAGCACACAAACTCCACTACTCCCTTTTTGTGCCAACGGCTCAAAGAACAAGAAATTCGCGAGCCAACATGAGCCAGCATTCAACCACCCATCAATCAAGGGCCAGGAGGGTTTTCAAAGGCCAGCGCGCGATGGGCTACACCAATATTGCTGTGTCCCCTAATATCCACATTGAGTGAGGGTCATATCTGGAAATCTGCAAAACTCGTCAGTCACCCGAGCAGTTTATTCACCTTGGGACAGGTAACACCCAGCACAAAAACCCCATCACCCCCTGTTTTTGTGCCAATGGCCCAAGGGACTATAAATTCACAAACATGACCCAGCATTCAACTACCCTATAAATTTTTCAAGAAGGCCTAATTACTGTGGGCTGCACAAATGTTGCTGTGTGACCTAATATCCACATATGTCATAATCATAGGGTGTGTCATGTCTGCAAAAATTTGGAAAAAGCCAACGAACTCCTCCCCCCCCCCCCTTTTTGCGTCCTTCTGTGCATGGCATGTATAAGCTCTGTTCTGCGTCGCAGGCGTTTGCCTATGAATATGCACTCATATAATAACCCCTCATTGTTGTTGCACGTCGAAGTGGCACTTACACACCCAAAATCAGGCAAAAACAAAAAACAAAAACAACAGGGTTTTTCGAAAACTACAACCATTCTGGAGGATTCCGTTCATTCAAAGTTGTTCCTTATTGTAGCTACTAACTTATTTCTTTCCTTTCAGGGTTTCAAATTATTTGATTTAACTGTTGTTGTTGTTTTTTACAGGAACTACCAGATTTCTTTCCATAGATTAAAGCGTCTTTGTTGTGCCTCTGTTCTGCGTCGCAGGCATCTGCCCATGAATCGTTTGCGCTCATATAATAACCCCCCATTGTTGTTGCACGCTGGAGTGGCACTTATACACCCAAAAACAAAAACAAAACAAAAACAACAGGGTATTCAAGAACTACAACCATCCTGGAGAATTCCGTTCATTCAAAGTTGTTCCTTATTGTAGCCACTAACTTATTTCTTTCCTTTCAGGGTTTCAAATTATTTGATTTAACTGTTGTTGTTGTTTCTTACGGGGACTACCAGCTTTCTTTCCACAGATTAAAGCGTCTTTGTTGTGTTTATGGGTTCATTGCAATGAGTCTGTTATTCATTACTATCAAGATTTCTATTAGCATAAAAGGACTACCTCCTCCACATAAGGGGGAATGCTGCTTTGTGCTTCCCTGGTCTACTCCCTCCTTCCAGATCAGCAAAGGTGCCCTTGTCATTTGTGGTCTTAACTGGTCTCAAAACATAAATAATGTAGGCCTCATTCTACCTCCCAGGGTGCTTTCCCTGCAGAGGGGTCACCGGTCCGTCCGCGTTTTTTATGAAGTGCCCACCTTACATGCATGCCAGGGTTTTGCTAAGGACAATGTCCATATTGTTTAGCCTCTGTCAGACTTGTACTGTACATTGAAGGTCTTTTAAGCGCACGTCATACAATGCAGTCTGGGTTTGCTGATCTGTGACAGCCATTAGCACTGTGACCAACATCAACGCGCTACAAATTTGAATTGTCCAAAAGCCAGGATTCCACCACCTTTCCAGGGGTATCCATTAAGTCTTGTGTCATCAAGGGATAAAAGCAAAACACATCAAACTCAAACAAACAAACAGACCAAAGGCAAGCAGTCAAGCAAAACCAGACAAACAAACAAAACACAAACATACCAAAACAAACAAGCAAAACCACACAAACAAGACAAACACTAACATACCAAAACAAACAAGCAAAACCATACAAAACAAAAAACGAAAAACAAAACAAAAACAAAACCAAAACAAAAACAAAAAACAAACGAACAAGAAACAAAGCAACAAAAAAAAAAAAAAAAATCAAAGGAAGCAAAACATACAAACAAACCAAACAAAAACATACCAAAACAAACAAACAAAACAAACAAAAGGAACAAAACACAAACGAACAAGACACAAATCACAAGTAGTAACAAAAAACAAAAACAAAGCAAGCAAAACATACAAACAAGCCAAAACAAAAACAAAACATAGGAAAACAAAACACAGACATCAAAACTGTGCCAGTGTCACAATAGGCACTTGTATACAGTTGGTCAATATGTATGTCTAAACAACCCAACTTACCCATTGTCTCAGGAAATTATGCATTACAAGGGCACTGGACAAATATACTATCAGTGTCAGCTAATTACCATGTATCAACAATTTTCTGCCTGATTCTCCTTCTCCTTGACAGATAAGCAAGTTTCATGGACTTACACCTGGAGCAGAACCAGGGACCTTTCCCCTATGGAGCTAGAAGCTTTGCAGTCACAATAACAGTTTTCCCACAAAGGGCATACCAGCAAGTGACGAATGTAAAGTGCTGCCTTTGTTACCAGCAGATTAAAGTCCATTCTCACGAAGGTCAGAACACTCAGCAGCAGCCAGTCCCAAAGCCAAACAAGTACTCTTTATGTGTCATGTAGATTTCGGTCGGGCAGTATGGCAACCCTGGTTATGTGGTTCCGATCAGTGGGGTCCGTATTTTGGCGATATTTTGGCGGTAAGGGCCACCCCATTCTGGGTGGCCTTAGGGTTTGACATTATCTTAAGTCTCAGGGACTGACCTACTCCCCAAGGGGGGACGGCAGCATTGCATTTTGCTGGCCTACTCCCTCCTTGCAGGACGGCACTACAAACCGCAGTTACCAAATTGTATAATCGCTTGTTTAGTTAAATGATACGACCCCACAGATCGCCAACCCAGTGTGTTTTTTCTCTCCAAGCTCTGAGTGTCCCGCAGGAGTTAATGCAAACATTTACGCCTCAGAGTAAATGTGGTTTAACTACAAGGGTTAGCACAGTTGTTTCCTTCCCCCCTCTCGGTCCCTTCTCCCCCTGTCACGCATCTCATACTTCCCAGCATGCATCATGCTGCGAGTCCTCCTCGTGCATCAAGACTCGATCAAAAACGAATTTCCCCTCCCTCCCTCCCCTTTTCTATACTCTTAAATCCATTGAACAGTAAGATGCTCTTTCATTCTTCAGGTTCCCCATCCCCATTGTACTGAAACTTCAGCAAAGGGTTGCCAAACTCAGCCATTCTTATGTTGTCATCAAATGTATTTTGTAGCACAGTAAGGGCCACCCCATTCTGGGTGGCATTAGGGTTGATATTATCTTAAGCTTGAGGGACAGCCTTGCCTACTCCCCAAGGAGGATGGCAGCAGTGCATTGTGCTGACCTACTCCCTTCTTGCAGGATGGCAGAACAAAGTAACACAGATGACAAGAATTGGTCTATTACCCAATTGGGGATGGGAGAATCGCCTTTGCTGACCTACTTTTTTCTTGCAGGATGACAGAATTAAGTGACACAAATGACAAGAAAAAAGAAAACAAAAACAAAACAAAAAATTCCAAAGGGGGACGGCAGCATTGATTGCTGGCCTACTCTCTCTTTGCACTATGGCAGAACAAACCGCAATCCATTGAACATTTTATGGGTCGTATCATTGTAAGGGGCTGCTAAACTCGAACATTTTTTATGTTGTCATTCAATATATGTATCGTAGCGCGGTAAGGGCCACCCCATTCTGGGTGGCCTTAGGGTTTGACATTATCTTAAGTCTCAGGGACTGACCTACTCCCCAAGGGGGGACGGCAGCATTGCATTTTGCTGGCCTACTCCCTCCTTGCAGGACGGCACTACAAACCGCAGTTACCAAATTGTATAATCGCTTGTTTAGTTAAATGATACGACCCCACAGATCGCCAACCCAGTGTGTTTTTTCTCTCCAAGCTCTGAGTGTCCCGCAGGAGTTAACTTTGTGCCCAAAAATCGGCATTTCCGAAATGGGCCAATTTTTGCAAAAAAGCAAAGGGGTTAGCCTTACTTTTTGCCCAAAAATCGGCATTTCCAAAATGGGCCAATTTTTGCAAAAAAGCAAAGGGGTTAACCTTACTTTTTGCCCAAAAATTGGCATTTCAGAAATGGGCCAATTTCTGCAAAAAAGCAAAGGGGTTAACCTTACTTTTTGCCCAAAATAGGCATTTCCGAAATGGGCCTATTTTTGCAAAAAAGCAAAGGGGTTAACCTTATTTTTTGCCCAAAAGTCTGCATTTCCGAAATGGGCCACTTTTTGCAAAAAAGCAAAGGGGTTAACCTTACTTTTTGCCCAAAAATCGGCATTTCCCAAATGGGCCTATTTTTGCAAAAAAGCAAAACGGTTAACCTTACTTTTTGCCCAAAAATCGGCATTTCTGAAATGGGCCAATTTTTTGCAAAAAAGCAAAGGGGTTAACCTTACTTTTTTCCCAAAAATTGGCATTTCAGAAATGGGCCAATTTTTGTCAAAAAGCAAAGGGGTTAACCTTACTTTTTGCCCAAAAATCGGCATTTCCGAAATGGGCCAATTTTTGCAAAATAGCAAAGGGGTTAACCTTACTTTTTGCCCGAAAATCGTCCTATCCGAAATGGCCCAATTTTTGCAAAAAAGCAAAGGGGTTAACCTTACTTTTTGCCCAAAAATCGGCATTTCCGAAATGGGCCAATTTTTGCAAAAAAGCAAAGGGGTTAACCTTACTTTTTGCCCAAAAATTGGCATTTCCCAAATGGGCCAATTTTTGCAAAAAAGCAAAGGGGTTAACCTTACTTTTTGCCCAAAAATCGGCATTTCCGAAATGGGCCAATTTTTGCAAAAAAGCAAAGGGGTTAACCTTACTTTTTGCCCAAAAATCGGCATTTTCGAAATGGGCCAATTTTTGCAAAAAAGCAAAGGGGTTAACCTTACTTTTTGCCCAAAAATCGGCATTTCCGAAATGGGCCAATTTTTGCAAAAAAGCAAAGGGGTTAACCTTACTTTTTGCCCAAAAATCGGCATTTCCCAAATGGGCCTATTTTTGCAAAAAAGCAAAGGGGTTAACCTTACTTTTTGCCCAAAAATCGGCATTTCGGAAATGGGCCTATTTTTGCAAAAAAGCAAAGGGGTTAACCTTACTTTTTGCCCAAAAATCGGCATTTCCCAAATGGGCCAATTTTTGCAAAAAAGCAAAGGGGTTAACCTTACTTTTTGCCAAAAAATTGGCATTTCCGAAATGGGCCAATTTTTGCAAAAAAGCAAAGGGGTTAACCTTACTTTTTGCCCAAAAATCGGTATTTCCGAAATGGGCCAATTTTTGCAAAATAGCAAAGGGGTTAACCTTACTTTTTGCCCAAAAATCGGCATTTCCGAAATGGGCCAATTTTTGCAAAAAAGCAAAGGGGTTAACCTTACTTTTTGCCCAAAAATCGGCATTTCTGAAATGGGCCAATTTTTGCAAAAAAGCAAAGGGGTTAACCTTACTTTTTGCCCAAAAATCGGCATTTCCGAAATGGGCCAATTTTTGCAAAAAAGCAAAAGGGTTAACCTTACTTTTTGCCCAAAAAATTGGCATTTTCCCAAATGGGCCAATTTTTGCAAAAAAGCAAAGGGGTTAACCTTACTTTTTGCCCAAAAATCGGCATTTCCGAAATGGGCCAATTTTTGCAAAAAAGCAAAGGGGTTAACCTTACTTTTTTGCCCAAAAATTGGCATTTCAGAAATGGGCCAATTTCCTTCAAAAAAGCAAAGGGGTTAACCTTACTTTTTGCCCAAAATAGGCATTTCCGAAATGGGCCTATTTTTGCAAAAAAGCAAAGGGGTTAACCTTTCTTTTTGCCCAAAAATCGTGATATCCGAAATGGCCCAATTTTTGCAAAAAAGCAAAGGGGTTAACCTTACTTTTTGCCCAAAAATCGGCATTTCCGAAATGGGCCAATTTTTGCAAAAAAGCAAAGGGGTTAGCCTTACTTTTTGCCCAAAAATCGGCATTTTCGAAATGGGCCAATTTTTGCAAAAAAGCAAAGGGGTTAACCTTACTTTTTGCCCAAAAATTGGCATTTCCGAAATGGGCCAATATTTGCAAAAAAGCAAAGGGGTTAACCTTACTTTTTGCCCAAAAATCAGCATTTCCCAAATGGGCCTATTTTTGCAAAAAGCGAGGGGGTTAACCTTACTTTTTGCCCAAAAATTGGCATTTCGGAAATGGGCCAATTTTTGCAAAAAAGCAAAGGGGTTAACCTTACTTTTTGCCCAAAAATAGGCATTTCCGAAATGGGCCTATTTTTGCAAAAAAGCAAAGAGGTTAACCTTTCTTTTTGCCCAAAAATCGTCATATCCGAAATGGCCCAATTTTTGCAAAAAAGCAAAGGGGTTAACCTTACTTTTTGCCCAAAAATTGGCATTTCCGAAATGGGCCAATTTTTGCAAAAAAGCAAAGGGGTTAACCTTACTTTTTGCCCAAAAATCGGCATTTCTGAAATGGGCCAATTTTTGCAAAAAAGCAAAGGGGTTAACCTTACTTTTTGCCCAAAAATCGGCATTTCCCAAATGGGCCAAATTTTTGCAAAAAAGCAAAGGGGTTAACCTTACTTTTTGCCCAAAAATCGGCATTTCCGAAATGGGCCAATTTTTGCAAAAAAGCAAAGGGGTTAACCTTACTTTTTGCCCAAAAATCGGCATTTCCGAAATGGGCCAATTTTTGCAAAATAGCAAAGAGGCAAAAATCGGCATTTCCGAAATGGGCCAATTTTTGCAAAAAAGCAAAGGGGTTAACCTTACTTTTTGCCCAAAAATCGGCATTTCCGAAATGGGCCAATTTTTGCAAAAAAGCAAAGGGGTTAACCTTACTTTTTGCCCAAAAATTGGCATTTCCGAAATGGGCCAATTTTTGCAAAAAAGCAAAGGGGTTAACCTTACTTTTTGCCCAAAATAGGCATTTCCGAAATGGGCCTATTTTTGCAAAAAAGCAAAGGGGTTAACCTTACTTTTTGCCCAAAAATTGGCATTTCGGAAATGGGCCAATTTTTGCAAAAAAGCAAAGGGGTTAACCTTACTTTTTGCCCAAAATAGGCATTTCCGAAATGGGCCTATTTTTGCAAAAAAGCAAAGAGGTTAACCTTACTTTTTTTTGAAAAATCGGCATTTCCGAAATGGGCCAATTTTTGCAAAAAAGCAAAGGGGTTAACCTTACTTTTTGCCCAAAATAGGCATTTCCGAAATGGCCCAATTTTTGCAAAAAAGCAAAGGGGTTAACCTTACTTTTTGCCCAAAAATCCGCATTTCCGAAATGGGCCAATTTTTGCAAAAAAGCAAAGGGGTTAACCTTACTTTTTGCCCAAAATCGGCGCATTTTCGAAATGGGCCAATTTTTGCAAAAAAGCAAAGGGGTTAACCTTACTTTTTGCCCAAAAATCGGCATTTCCGAAATGGGCCAATTTTTGCAAAAAAGCAAAGGGGTTAACCTTACTTTTTGCCCAAAAATCCGCATTTTCGAAATGGGCCAATTTTTGCAAAAAAGCAAAGGGGTTAACCTTACTTTTTGCCCAAAAATCGGCATTTCTGAAATGGGCCAATTTCTGCAAAAAAGCAAAGGGGTTAACCTTACTTTTTGCCCAAAAATCGGCATTTCTGAAATGGGCCAATTTTTGCAAAAAAGCAAAGGGGTTAACCTTACTTTTTGCCCAAAAATCGGCATTTCCGAAATGGGCCAATTTTTGCAAAAAAGCAAAGGGGTTAACCTTACTTTTTGCCCAAAAATCCGCATTTTCGAAATGGGCCAATTTTTGCAAAAAAGCAAAGGGGTTAACCTTACTTTTTGCCCAAAAATTGGCATTTCCGAAATTGGCCAATTTCTGCAAAAAAGCAAAGGGGTTAACCTTACTTTTTGCCCAAAAATCGGCATTTCCGAAATGGGCCAATTTTTGCAAAAAAGCAAAGGGGTTAACCTTACTTTTTGCCCAAAAATCGGCATTTCCGAAATGGGCCAATTTTTGCAAAAAAGCAAAGGGGTTAACCTTACTTTTTTTCCAAAAATTGGCATTTCAGAAATGGGCCAATTTCTGTCAAAAAGCAAAGGGGTTAACCTTACTTTTTGCCCAAAATAGGCATTTCCGAAATGGGCCTATTTTTGCAAAAAAGCAAAGGGGTTAACCTTACTTTTTGCCCAAAAATTGGCATTTCGGAAATGGGCCAATTTTTGCAAAAAAGCAAAGGGGTTAACCTTACTTTTTGCCCAAAATAGGCATTTCCGAAATGGGCCTATTTTTGCAAAAAAGCAAAGAGGTTAACCTTTCTTTTTTTCCAAAAATCGGCATTTCCGAAATGGGCCAATATTTGCAAAAAAGCAAAGGGGTTAACCTTACTTTTTGCCCAAAAATCAGCATTTCCCAAATGGGCCTATTTTTGCAAAAAGCGAGGGGTCAACCTTACTTTTTGCCCAAAAATTGGCATTTCGGAAATTGGCCAATTTCTGCAAAAAAGCAAAGGGGTTAACCTTACTTTTTGCCCAAAAATTGGCATTTCCGAAATGGGCCAATTTCTGCAAAAAAAGCAAAGGGGTTAACCTTACTTTTTGCCCAAAAATCAGCATTTCCCAAATGGGCCTATTTTTGCAAAAAGCGAGGGGGTCAACCTTACTTTTTGCCCAAAAATTGGCATTTCGGAAATGGGCCAATTTTTGCAAAAAAGCAAAGGGGTTAACCTTACTTTTTGCCCAAAATAGGCATTTCCGAAATGGGCCTATTTTTGCAAAAAAGCAAAGAGGTTAACCTTTCTTTTTGCCCAAAAATCGTGATATCCGAAATGGCCCAATTTTTGCAAAAAAGCAAAGGGGTTAACCTTACTTTTTGCCCAAAAATTGGCATTTCCGAAATGGGCCAATTTTTGCAAAAAAGCAAAGGGGTTAACCTTACTTTTTGCCCAAAAATCGGCATTTCTGAAATGGGCCAATTTTTGCAAAAAAGCAAAGGGGTTAACCTTACTTTTTGCCCAAAAATCGGCATTTCCCAAATGGGCCAATTTTTGCAAAAAAGCAAAGGGGTTAACCTTACTTTTTGCCCAAAAATCGGCATTTCCGAAATGGGCCAATTTTTGCAAAAAAGCAAAGGGGTTAACCTTACTTTTTGCCCAAAAATCGGCATTTCCGAAATGGGCCAATTTTTGCAAAATAGCAAAGGGGCTTAAAAATCGGCATTTCCGAAATGGGCCAATTTTTGCAAAAAAGCAAAGGGGTTAACCTTACTTTTTGCCCAAAATCGGCATTTCCGAAATGGGCCAATTTTTGCAAAAAAGCAAAGGGGTTAACCTTACTTTTTGCCCAAAAATCGGCATTTCCGAAATGGGCCAATTTTTGCAAAAAAGCAAAGGGGTTAACCTTACTTTTTGCCCAAAAATCGGCATTTCGGAAATTGGCCAATTTCTGCAAAAAAAGCAAAGGGGTTAACCTTACTTTTTGCCCAAAAATCGGCATTTTCGAAAATGGGCCAATTTTTGCAAAAAAGCAAAGGGGTTAACCTTACTTTTTGCCCAAAAATCGGCATTTCCGAAATGGGCCAATATTTGCAAAAAAGCAAAGGGGTTAACCTTACTTTTTGCCCAAAAATCAGCATTTCCCAAATGGGCCTATTTTTGCAAAAAGCAGGGGGTCAACCTTACTTTTTGCCCAAAAATCGGCATTTCGGAAATGGGCCAATTTTTGCAAAAAAGCAAAGGGGTTAACCTTACTTTTTGCCCAAAATCGGCATTTCCGAAATGGGCCTATTTTTGCAAAAAAGCAAAGGGTTAACCTTACTTTTTGCCCAAAAATCGGTGATATCCGAAAATGGCCCAATTTTTGCAAAAAAGCAAAGGGGTTAACCTTACTTTTTGCCCAAAAATCGGCATTTCCGAAATGGGCCAATTTTTGCAAAAAAGCAAAGGGGTTAACCTTACTTTTTGCCCAAAAATCGGCATTTCCAAAATGGGCCAATTTTTGCAAAAAAGCAAAGGGGTTAACCTTACTTTTTGCCCAAAAATCGGCATTTCCCAAATGGGCCATTTTCTTCCAAAAAAGCAAAGGGGTTAACCTTACTTTTTGCCCAAAAATCGGCATTTCCGAAATGGGCCAATTTTTGCAAAAAAGCAAAGGGGTTAACCTTACTTTTTGCCCAAAAATCGGCATTTCCGAAATGGGCCAATTTTTGCAAAAAAGCAAAGGGGTTAACCTTACTTTTTGCCCAAAAATCGGCATTTCCGAAATGGGCCAATTTTTGCAAAAAAGCAAAGGGGTTAACCTTACTTTTTTGCCCAAAAATCGGCATTTCAGAAATGGGCCAATTTCTGCAAAAAAGCAAAGGGGCCTTACTTTTTGCCCAAAATCGGCATTTCCGAAATGGGCCTATTTTTGCAAAAAAGCGAAGGGGTTAACCTTACTTTTTGCCCAAAAATCGGCATTTCGGAAATGGGCCAATTTTTGCAAAAAAGCAAAGGGGTTAACCTTACTTTTTGCCCAAAATCGGCATTTCCGAAATGGGCCTATTTTTGCAAAAAAGCAAAGGGTTAACCTTACTTTTTGCCCGAAAAATCGGCATTTCCGAAATGGGCCAATTTTTGCAAAAAAGCAAAGGGGTTAACCTTACTTTTTGCCCAAAATCGGCATTTCCGAAAATGGCCCAATTTTTGCAAAAAAGCAAAGGGGTTAACCTTACTTTTTGCCCAAAAATCGGCATTTCCGAAATGGGCCAATTTTTGCAAAAAAGCAAAGGGGTTAACCTTACTTTTTGCCCAAAATCGCGCATTTTCGAAATGGGCCAATTTTTGCAAAAAAGCAAAGGGGTTAACCTTACTTTTTGCCCAAAAATCGGCATTTCCAAAATGGGCCAATTTTTGCAAAAAAGCAAAGGGGTTAACCTTACTTTTTGCCCAAAAATCGGCATTTTCGAAATGGGCCAATTTTTGCAAAAAAGCAAAGGGGTTAACCTTACTTTTTGCCCAAAAATCGGCATTTCTGAAATGGGCCAATTTTTGCAAAAAAGCAAAGGGGTTAACCTTACTTTTTGCCCAAAAATCGGCATTTTGAAATGGGCCAATTTTTGCAAAAAAGCAAAGGGGTTAACCTTACTTTTTGCCCAAAAATCGGCATTTCCGAAATGGGCCAATTTTTGCAAAAAAGCAAAGGGGTTAACCTTACTTTTTGCCCAAAAATCGCATTTTCGAAATGGGCCAATTTTTGCAAAAAAGCAAAGGGGTTAACCTTACTTTTTGCCCAAAAATCGGCATTTCCGAAATGGGCCAATTTTTGCAAAAAAGCAAAGGGGTTAACCTTACTTTTTGCCCAAAAATCGGCATTTCCGAAATGGGCCAATTTTTGCAAAAAAGCAAAGGGGTTAACCTTACTTTTTGCCCAAAAATCGGCATTTCCGAAATGGGCCAATTTTTGCAAAATAGCAAAGGGGTTAAATCGGCATTTCCGAAATGGGCCAATTTTTGCAAAAAAGCAAAGGGGTTAACCTTACTTTTTGCCCAAAAATCGGCATTTCCGAAATGGGCCAATTTTTGCAAAAAAGCAAAGGGGTTAACCTTACTTTTTTCCAAAAATCGGCATTTCAGAAATGGGCCAATTTCTGTCAAAAAGCAAAGGGGTTAACCTTACTTTTTGCCCAAAATAGGCATTTCCGAAATGGGCCTATTTTTGCAAAAAAGCGAAGGGGTTAACCTTACTTTTTGCCCAAAAATGGCATTTCGGAAATGGGCCAATTTTTGCAAAAAAGCAAAGGGGTTAACCTTACTTTTTGCCCAAAATCGGCATTTCCGAAATGGGCCTATTTTTGCAAAAAAGCAAAGGGTTAACCTTACTTTTTTTCCAAAAATCGGCATTTCCGAAATGGGCCAATTTTTGCAAAAAAGCAAAGGGGTTAACCTTACTTTTTGCCCAAAATCGGCATTTTCGAAATGGGCCAATTTTTGCAAAAAAGCAAAGGGGTTAACCTTACTTTTTGCCCAAAAATCGGCATTTCAAAAAAAGGGCCAATATTTGCAAAAAAGCAAAGGGGTTAACCTTACTTTTTGCCCAAAAATCGGCATTTCCGAAATGGGCCAATTTTTGCAAAAAAGCAAAGGGGTTAACCTTACTTTTTGCCCAAAAATCGGCATTTTCGAAATGGGCCAATTTTTGCAAAAAAGCAAAGGGGTTAACCTTACTTTTTGCCCAAAAATTGGCATTTCCGAAATTGGCCAATTTCTGCAAAAAAGCAAAGGGGCTAACCTTACTTTTTGCCCAAAAATCGGCATTTCCGAAATGGGCCAATTTTTGCAAAAAAGCAAAGGGGTTAGCCTTACTTTTTGCCTAAAAATCGGCATTTCCAAAATGGGCCAATTTTTGCAAAAAAGCAAAGGGGTTAGCCTTACTTTTTGCCCCAAAATCGGCATTTCCCAAATGGGCCTATTTTTGCAAAAAAGCAAGGGGTTAACCTTACTTTTTGCCCAAAAATCGGCTTTTCCCAAATGGGCCAATTTTTGCAAAAAAGCAAAGGGGTTAACCTTACTTTTTGCCCAAAAATCAGCATTTCCGAAATGGGCCAATTTTTGCAAAAAAGCAAAGGGGTTAACCTTACTTTTTGCCCAAAAATCCGCATTTTCGAAATGGGCCAATTTTTGCAAAAAAGCAAAGGGGTTAACCTTACTTTTTGCCCAAAAATCGGCATTTCCGAAATGGGCCAATTTTTGAAAAAAGCAAAGGGGCTAACCTTACTTTTTGCCCAAAAATCGGCATTTCCGAAATGGGCCAATTTTTGCAAAAAAGCAAAGGGGTTAGCCTTACTTTTTGCCCAAAAATCGGCATTTCCAAAATGGGCCAATTTTTGCAAAAAAGCAAAGGGGTTAGCCTTACTTTTTGCCCAAAAATCGGCATTTCCCAAATGGGCCTATTTTTGCAAAAAAGCAAGGGGTTAACCTTACTTTTTGCCCAAAAATCGGCATTTCCGGCCAATTTTTGCAAAAAAGCAAAGGGGTTAACCTTACTTTTTGCCCAAAAATCGGCATTTCCGAAATGGGCCAATTTTTGCAAAAAAGCAAAGGGGTTAACCTTACTTTTTGCCAAAAATCGGAGCATTTTCGAAATGGGCCAATTTTTGCAAAAAAGCAAAGGGGTTAACCTTACTTTTTGCCCAAAAATCGGCATTTCCCAAATGGGCCAATTTTTGCAAAAAAGCAAAGGGTTAACCTTACTTTTTGCCCAAAAATCGGCATTTGAAAATGGGCCAATTTTTGCAAAAAAGCAAAGGGGTTAACCTTACTTTTTGCCCAAAAATCGGCATTTCCGAAATGGGCCAATTTTTGCAAAAAAGCAAAGGGGTTAACCTTACTTTTTGCCCAAAAATCGGCATTTTGAAATGGGCCAATTTTTGCAAAAAAGCAAAGGGGTTAACCTTACTTTTTAACCAAAAATCGGCATTTCTAAAATGGGCCAATTTTTGCAAAAAAGCAAAGGGGTTAACCTTACTTTTTGCCCAAAAATCGGCATTTCCGAAATGGGCCAATTTTTGCAAAAAAGCAAAGGGTTAACCTTACTTTTTGCCCAAAAATCGGCATTTTTGAAATGGGCCAATTTTTGCAAAAAAGCAAAGGGGTTAACCTTACTTTTTGCCCAAAAATCGGCATTTCCGAAAAGGGCCAATTACTGCAAAAAAGCAAAGGGGTTAACCTTACTTTTTGCCAAAAAATCGGCATTTCCGAAATGGGCCAATTTTTGCAAAAAAGCAAAGGGGTTAACCTTACTTTTTGCCCAAAAATCGGCATTTCCGAAAATGGGTCAATTTTTGCAAAATAGCAAAGGGGCAAAAATCGGCATTTCCGAAATGGGCCAATTTTTGCAAAAAAGCAAAGGGGTTAACCTTACTTTTTGCCCAAAAATCGGCATTTCCGAAATGGGCCAATTTTTGCAAAAAAGCAAAGGGGTTAACCTTACTTTTTTGCCAAAAATCGGCATTTTCAGAAATGGGCCAATTTCTGTCAAAAAGCAAAGGGGTTAACCTTACTTTTTGCCTGTTACGGAAACAATAGTTCGACGGAACTTTCGAATATTGCAATAACTTGCGTGCTCCGCGAAATCGATAAAGAAAATGGCGTGTCCAAACAAATCCGTAAGTAAACACAGCAAATCCCAGCAAACTACAAACTACGAGCGATAAAACTATGTACAGCGGCGAATATATATATCAAACGATTAATGAGTCCCTCGGTACTGTCTCGCGAATTTCCGACCTCGTCGAATGTTCAGTTAACTCTCAATCATAAATACAAGCTAGATATATAAATTGCATGACTTCATGCTCGCGGTGCTTGTTCTCAACTCCTAACTCACTCACCCTCGCTCTCTCAACGTCACGTGATACTAAAGTCTAAACTACACTATTGTTCTATTGTCATTTCGTCAAAAACCAAAACACACTCCCGCCCCCCGAATGATTAGCTCGGCTAATCCAACCAATCAGAACGAGAGATAAAGTACGATTACTCTAAACGAATCTATAAATGTAAAATATGGTCACTTACAGTTATCCTCTGATTTTATCCACATCATCATCTGAAACAAACCTGATTGTCGGCTCACCAGTGTTCTTATCTTCTTCAAATTGTGGCTCCTCCGCAAGTTCCACAGGATACAGTCTCCTTATCGGTCTCCTGATGACTGCAGATTTTTGTCCCTCCTTTGATACACGTACTACTGCTGATCTCGTTTGTCCATCCTTGCTCGTCAACAGCTTTTCCACTCGACCAATCCTCCATCTTTGTCTGGGCAACTTATCTTCGAAAATCGTAACGATATCGCCAGTGGCTATCAATGGTCCGTTTTTGCTCTTTCTCGATCGATGGTGTTCTCTCAGCTCTGTGAGATACTCTCTGCTAAATCTTCCTCGAAAATGTTCAAGAACGTTCCTCAAATAGTTAGCTCTCTTTGTCGCTTCTTCGTGATTCAGTTGTGTTCGTGGCTCGTAAGACACAGGGCTAGGCCTGTCTAAAATTCTCCTTCCAATAATCAGGTGGGAAGGGGTAAGTGGCTCTCCTAATTCCTCATTGAAATACGTCAACGGCCTCGAATTTATTACTCCCTCAATTTCTGTTAACAGGGTTAAAAGCTCCTCATAATTGAGTTTGGAATTTCTTATTGACTTCTTCAAGCATCGTTTTGTAGACCGCACCAAACGTTCAAAGAAACCTCCGGTATGTGGCGCAGCTTCGACATTAAATTTCCAGTTTATGCCATTTTGTACTAAATAGTCTTTTACCCCTTTATCTTTGAATGTTTTGCCGTTATCGCTGATAATTAGCCCAGGAACCCCTCTCCTGGCCTGAAATCTACTGAACCCCCTCTTAAATGACTCTGCGTTTAGATCTGGAACGAGCTCCAGATGTAGGGCTCTTGTAGATGCGCAAGTTAATAAAAGTATGTACGACTTATATGTACTCTGATCTCCTCCATAAATGTTCTTTACGAAAACTGGACCGGCAAAATCTACTCCTATTTTCATGAATGCAAAGTCATTGTCGACTCGAAATTTCGGCAAAGAAGGAGCTGGTGGAATTTTATACCCTCTACCCTCAAATCTTTTGCATGTACAGCATTTAGAAATCAGCTTTCTGACCAGCTGACGACCTCTCACTACCCAATACTGCCTTCTCAATTGTGCAAGGGTTTCTTGTACTCCGTTGTGTTTAACGATTTCGTGGGCTTCTAATACTAATAACTTGGCTACATGGCTGTCCCTGGGCAGGAGTATAGGGAACTTAGCGTCATATGGTATGGGCGCATTTTCTAACCTGCCCTTACATCGCAAAATGCCTTCTTTATCTTCAAAAAGCCCTAAATTGTGTGTCAAATCGTGAAAGTTTCTCTGTTGTTTCAGAGTTTGCTGCTCTAATTTCACTAATGTCAATTTTGCATCAGTAATCTCGCTTGATTCAAGGTCTCCAATTTTGCATTCAACTTTGCTAGCCTTTGCTCGCAAATTCGCAATAAATCGTTTCGCATAAGCGATCACTCTCAAAAGTTTGTTGATATCGCTGAACCTTTCAACGTCGATAATCTCATTAAGCGCATTTGTAACGGTCGTGTCAACCTGAAGACAATAACCTTCTACGTCAATGATATTAGCTTCCAAATCAGATCGATTTGTTGACTCCGAAATTTCTGGAAAATTATCAAAATTATCGTGAACAGGCCATTCCTCTGGGCACTTTCTTAAAAAGTCGGGCCCAGTCCACCACATTTGCTGATTAACTAACTTCGAGGCTGAAACCCCCCTGGATGCAAGGTCAGCGGGGTTTTGTTTCGTTGGGCAATATTTCCATTGATTAGCTGGAACTAATTTCCTAATTTCTTCCACTCGACTCTGAAGAAAAGGCTTCAAGGTTTTTTGTGTGTTTCGAATCCAAAACAATGCGATTTGAGAATCTGCCCAGCAAGTTACGTTTTGAATGTCTATGACATCTTTGACTGCCTCAGAAACATTTGTAATAAGCCTAGCCAAAATCAATGAGGCTAATAATTCCAGCCTTGGAATAGTCTCTCCCTTCAGAGGGGTAACTCGTGATTTCGCTGTTATTAGACTAACTTCGCTTTCCCCATTTTTGAGACGATAAACTATGTAGACACAAGCCCCATATGCCTTTGTTGATGCATCGGCGAACCCATGCAATTCTATAGATTCGACTGACTCAGGTGCTACAAGATTGCTCAAATATGGCCTATCAATCTCAATTTTGCCTAGTGCCTCCATATCATTAATGATTTTGAACCATTGTTCTTTTATTTCATCCGAAACTGGACTGTCCCAATCGACTTTCTCCTTGCAAAGACTTTGAAAAAGAGTTTTCAAAGGCACAATAATGGGACACAAAACCCCAAGGGGGTCGAACAATTTTGCTGTCGCACTCAAAATAGATCGTTTTGTCACAGGCTTGTCTTTTGCCTCCTTAAAAATTTCGTCGAATTCAAACCTCAATTGATCAGCGTCCTTGTCCCATAAAAGTCCAAGAACTTTTTCGTTTTTCGATGTTGGAATACTTGAATCCGCGTCAGGTACGCTCTTAGCCTCGCTTTCGTGTTGCAAATTTTCGGTTTTCGCATCCGTGAAATTGAAAGTTTCTTGTTTTACAATTTCCTCTCCTAAATCTTTGGAATTGGTTTTCCATTTCCTTAAATTGAACCCAGCATCCATAAAGCATTGTTTTAGTTTTTCGTAGTAGGCCATAGCCTCGCTTTCACTGTCAAATGTTGAAACGTAGTCATCGCAATACAGGGATTTTTTGACATTTTCAACAAACTCGGGCTCAGTTTCCTCATACTGTCTCAAATGATGCCTAATTGTAGCTGATAAAAGATATGGGCTACAGACGGCGCCGAATATCGCCTTTGTATAGCGGAAGACAATGATTTGTGGATCTGGGGACTCTACGTCATCCACCCATAAGAATCTCAAGAAATTGCGCTGCTCAGGATCAATAGATACATTAAGAAATGCCTTCTCAATATCAGACATCAAAACCACTTTCTTCAATCTAAATCTCATTAAAATATCCACCAGCTGCGGCAAAAGAGAGGGGCCTGGATACAAACAATCATTTAAACTTGGCCCTTCCCTCTTGGCAGAAGCATCAAAGACTACTCTCAGTTTTGTCGTGTCTTTGTCTTCTCTAACAACATGTTTGTGCGGTAGATAAAAGACTTTACCTACTTCAGTGAATTCATTGGGGTCAACTCTTTCAATGATTCCCCGCTCTAATTGCTCTAGAAAAACTCTGTTGTATTCCTTAGCTATTTTTGGGTCTGCTCTTAATTTCTTTAGCAAGGAATTCAACCTCAACTTAGCTACGTTCAAATTGTCGGGTAGCAACGGGTGTTGTTCCTTGAAGGGCATTTTTACTTCATAGCTGTTATTTACAAAAGCTATGTCTGATTCAAATTGCTTATCAACAGAGCTCGTTTCTCTGTTTGGAACGCTTTCTACTTCCCAAAATTTGCTTAGCTCTTTCAATATTGGATCTGGGGGGTCATCGCCTATCAAAGTCTCGGCTTCGATTTGAAATACGTGGGAATCATTTTCACTATTTCCCACCCCTTTTACTGGGCCAGAAACAACCCATCCCAGTCTCGTTTTGGTAGCTACAGGGCCATTCATTTCTTCTCCCTTAATAATTTCTCCTTCAACCAAGAGATAATACATATCATTTCCTATCAATAAATCAACTTGCTTATCCTTGCTCACCTCTTCTCCATTCTCATAATCAGCAAGCTGCAATCCTTGTAAATGTTTATACTGACTAACAGCTTTCGTCAAAACTTGCTGCGTAATAGGCGAGCATATTTTCGGCACAACGTAAGCGGAAATGTAGACTTCCATGCCGTCAACAGTTTTCATTGCAAGTTGAACAATATCGCAGGTTTTTACCCGCGTGGTCTCATCTCCAAATGTTTTGATAAGTAGGCGCTCCTTCCCAATTACTTTCAAATTCAGAGTGTCCTTCAGGCTCCTGTTTACATACGATTTTTGGCTTCCTGTGTCGAACACCAAACGAATATTCTCCGTCATGCTGTCATCTCCTGGTGAACAAACGTCTGCTCTCGCTGTCTGAAGCAGAACAGAATTTTCCGATGAAACGTGATAATTTGCAGTTGTCTGCACCTCAGCTTCCTTGTTTTGCATTGGACTTTGTGACGGGTTGCCCTCTCCGCGCGGCTTTGAATAAGTGTCACAAATCGTTGCGTGATGACGGCCTCTGCATTTGAAACAATTGAATCTTGAGTTGCACTTTCTCGCTAAATGACCACTCCTCAGGCAAACGTAGCATTTTCCCTTTTTCCGCAGGATTTCTCGTCTTGCCACATGATCGGTGACAACGTCGCAGGATCTTGATAAGTGCTCCTTTTCACAAAAGACGCAAGTGAATTTTGAGCCGTTCTGACTTCTCTTGGTATCCGAAAATAGAGTTGCGGCTGTGGCTTGACTCTGTTTGGCGTACGGCCGCGTCGATGGGGATGATTCGGTAGAGCTCCAATACTCCTTTGGTCCCTCTGGTTTCGAGGCTAATGAGCATCTTTCCCGCACAATTAATTCCTTTTTTAACTCCTCTAAAAGTGCTCCCAAATCCCACGAATCCGGCAATGTCCTCATGAGGGTGATTCGCAATTCTTCCGGCAATTTCTTCAGGATTTGCGGGGCCAAGAATGTGCCGTATGAGTCAGCATAAACTCCAAAGCTTTCTAGACTGCGTACGTTGGCCTCTACTTGGTCGAATAATGTTCTTAGTTCACTCAGATCTGAAATACGTTTCACTGGTTTAATTTCTTCGAATTTACTCATGTGACTGCCGATAACCGTTTGCTTATTACCAAATCTGTCCTTCAACATCGAAATAGCTTCTGCGTAGTTTTCGTTTGTTGCTTGAATCCCGCCTAATGCCCGCGCGGCATTTCCTTGCAGATAAGATTTTAGATAGTTAAACTTCTGCACATCTTCTAAATCGGGATTTTTATCAATTGCTGAAGCAAACGAGTCCCAAAATGCAGCCCACTCGGTTGGGTTTCCATCGAATTTCTTCAGCTGTAGATATGGCAGCTGAATCGTTTTATGCCTTGGAGGCTCTCGAACTTCTCTCGATTTTTTCTCAGCGGAACCTTTTGTCTTCGCTTCCATTATTGTGATCAACACGCGGTAACGCGTCGCCAACTCTCTACTCTCGATAACATCTTTTTTCAGAGCATCGTCTTCTAAATACTCTAACAATTCGTTGTCCAGACTTCTAAGCTCCTCGAGCATCTCTTTCATAACGCCACAGTTAGCGATTAACTCATCTCTGTGGCTCTCTTGATAGGACGACAACATGTCCTTCGATTTTGCCGCGAGGCGGTCTATACTCTCTCGAATTCCGCTTCTAACGTTTAGCTTTCTCTTTAAGGTTGTAGACATCTTTCTGCTGGGAAACTGTAAAAATAATATCTGAAAGGCACTCCCGGGTCACGGCACCATGTTACGGAAACAATAGTTCGACGGAACTTTCGAATATTGCAATAACTTGCGTGCTCCGCGAAATCGATAAAGAAAATGGCGTGTCCAAACAAATCCGTAAGTAAACACAGCAAATCCCAGCAAACTACAAACTACAAGCGATAAAACTATGTACAGCGGCGAATATATATACAAACGATTAATGAGTCCCTCGGTACTGTCTCGCGAATTTCCGACCTCGTCGAATCTCAATTAAAGTGTTAAACATAAATACAAGCTAGATATATAAATTGCATGACTTCATGCTCGCGGTGCTTGTTCTCAACTCCTCTCTCACTCACCCTCGCTCTCTCAACGTCACGTGATACTAAAGTCTAAACTACACTATTGTTCTATTGTCATTTCGTCAAAAACCAAAACATTGACCAAAATAGGCATTTCCGAAATGGGCCAATTTTTGCAAAAAAGCAAAGGGGTTAACCTTACTTTTTGCCCAAAAATCGGCATTTCCGAAATGGGCCAATTTTTGCAAAAAAGCAAAGGGGTTAACCTTACTTTTTGCCCAAAATCGGCGCATTTTCGAAATGGGCCAATTTTTGCAAAAAAGCAAAGGGGTTAACCTTACTTTTTGCCCAAAAATCGGCATTTCCGAAATGGGCCAATATTTGCAAAAAAGCAAAGGGGTTAACCTTACTTTTTGCCCAAAAATCGGCATTTTCGAAATGGGCCAATATTTGCAAAAAAGCAAAGGGGTTAACCTTACTTTTTGCCCAAAAATCGGCATTTCTGAAATGGGCCAATTTTTGCAAAAAAGCAAAGGGGTTAACCTTACTTTTTGCCCAAAAATCGGCATTTCTGAAATGGGCCAATTTTTGCAAAAAAGCAAAGGGGTTAACCTTACTTTTTGCCCAAAAATCGGCATTTCCGAAATGGGCCAATTTTTGCAAAAAAGCAAAGGGGTTAACCTTACTTTTTGCCCAAAAATCGGCATTTCGGAAATGGGCCAATTTCTGCAAAAAAGCAAAGGGGTTAACCTTACTTTTTGCCCAAAAATTGGCATTTCCGAAATTGGCCAATTTTTGCAATAAAGCAAAGGGGCTAACCTTACTTTTTGCCCAAAAATCGGCATTTCCGAAATGGGCCAATTTTTGAAAAAAAGCAAAGGGGTTAAACTTACTTTTTGCCCAAAAATCGGCATTTCCAAAATGGGCCAATTTTTGCAAAAAAGCAAAGGGGTTAGCCTTACTTTTTGCCCAAAAATCGGCATTTCCGGCCAATTTTTGTAAAAAAGCAAAGGGGTTAACCTTACTTTTTGCCCAAAAATCGGCATTTCCGAAATGGGCCAATTTTTGCAAAAAAGCAAAGGGGTTAACCTTACTTTTTGCCCAAAATCGGCGCATTTTCGAAATGGGCCAATTTTTGCAAAAAAGCAAAGGGGTTAACCTTACTTTTTGCCCAAAAATCGGCATTTCCCAAATGGGCCAATATTTGCAAAAAAGCAAAGGGGTTAACCTTACTTTTTGCCCAAAAATCCGCATTTTCGAAATGGGCCAATTTTTGCAAAAAAGCAAAGGGGTTAACCTTACTTTTTGCCCAAAAATTGGCATTTCCGAAATTGGCCAATTTTTGCAATAAAGCAAAGGGGCTAACCTTACTTTGTGCCCAAAAATCGGCATTTCCGAAATGGGCCAATTTTTGCAAAAAAGCAAAGGGGTTAAACTTACTTTTTGCCCAAAAATCGGCATTTCCAAAATGGGCCAATTTTTGCAAAAAAGCAAAGGGGTTAGCCTTACTTTTTGCCCAAAAATCGGCATTTCCCAAATGGGTCTATTTTTGCAAAAAAGCCAAGGGGTTAACCTTACTTTTTGCCCAAAAATCGGCATTTCCGGCCAATTTTTGCAAAAAAGCAAAGGGGTTAACCTTACTTTTTGCCCAAAAATCGGCATTTCCGAAATGGGCCAATTTTTGCAAAAAAGCAAAGGGGTTAACCCTACTTTTTGCCCAAAATCATCGCATTTTCGAAATGGGCCAATTTTTGCAAAAAAGCAAAGGGGTTAACCTTACTTTTTGCCCAAAAATCGGCATTTCCCAAATGGGCCAATATTTGCAAAAAAGCAAAGGCGTTAACCTTACTTTTTACCCAAAAATCGGCATTTCCAAAATGGGCCAATTTTTGCAAAAAAGCAAAGGGGTTAACCTTACTTTTTGCCCAAAAATCGGCATTTCCGAAATGGGCCAATATTTGCAAAAAAGCAAAGGGGTTAACCTTACTTTTTGCCCAAAAATCGGCATTTCTGAAATGGGCCAATTTTTGCAAAAAAGCAAAGGGGTTAACCTTACTTTTTGCCCAAAAATCGGCATTTCTGAAATGGGCAAATTTTTGCAAAAAAGCAAAGGGGTTAACCTTACTTTTTGCCCAAAAATCGGCATTTCCGAAATGGGCCAATTTTTGCAAAAAGCAAAGGGGTTAACCTTACTTTTTGCCCAAAAATCCGCATTTTCGAAATGGGCCAATTTTTGCAAAAAAGCAAAGGGGTTAACCTTACTTTTTGCCCAAAAATTGGCATTTCCGAAATTGGCCAATTTTTGCAATAAAGCAAAGGGGCTAACCTTACTTTGTGCCCAAAAATCGGCATTTCCGAAATGGGCCAATTTTTGCAAAAAAGCAAAGGGGTTAAACTTACTTTTTGCCCAAAAATCGGCATTTCCAAAATGGGCCAATTTTTGCAAAAAAGCAAAGGGGTTAGCCTTACTTTTTGCCCCAAAATCGGCATTTCCCAAATGGGTCTATTTTTGCAAAAAAGCCAAGGGGTTAACCTTATTTTTTGCCCAAAAATCGGCATTTCCGAAATGGGCCAATTTTTGCAAAAAAGCAAAGGGGTTAACCTTACTTTTTGCCCAAAAATCGGCATTTCTGAAATGGGCCAATTTTTGCAAAAAAGCAAAGGGGTTAACCTTACTTTTTGCCCAAAAATCGGCATTTCTGAAATGGGCCAATTTTTGCAAAAAAGCAAAGGGGTTAACCTTACTTTTTGCCCAAAAATCGGCATTTCCGAAATGGGCCAATTTTTGCAAAAAAGCAAAGGGGTTAAGGTAGAAACCCTACAACTTTTACCAAATTTTTGATTTTTTCGAAAAAAATTGAAACTTCACTTAAGGTAGAAGACCCCTTTTTTGGACTCAAAAAAATCAAATTTTTTTATTATGGATTTTGATTGAATAATCATAGCTCTTTAATGTGCAACTGACACCTAAGCTCTTCTGTAGGTGCAAAACTGAAAAAATTGAGAGAATGTACGGCTTGGTAATATTTTTATGCATAGCAACGCCCTTAGCAACGATAAAGATATTGAAAATTGCGATACTAAGGGCCCCTGCACCCCTGGCATAGGGTCGATTAGCTTTTAAAGTTGGTTTACCTGTGATTAGCCTCGTTTTGAGAACTAGTACCGCTAAATGAGGTTTTAAAGACAGCTGAAAACTCAAAAAACTTCGGAAGTTTCAACCGAAGTGCAATTTTGAGAAACTGATGTTGTTCAGGAAAGTGGAAGAACGAGTTTATCAACAAAACCAGTCTTGGAGATCCCAATGCTGCAAGGAAAAGAGGGTTTCAACAAGGAAGATCGCTAAGAAACCAGCTGAAGACATGTGACAATTTAGGCCCATCAATAAGGCTAGGCCCAAATGTTATGATGAGGCCTAACTCCCACACCACCACAGTTCACACACAAGAGAAGGGCAGAGGTTTTGATCAAGACACAAATGACAAATCAATGTGTTTACCTAAGGTGCAAGGTCTAGGTAATCATGGAAGCTCATTCATTGCATTAATCAAATATTAGGCCTACAAGGCAAAGAGGATTTTTACAGAGTTCCAAACTTGATGATCATATTGCAATCTTTATCAAAATGGAAATATTTGCAAGATGTTCACTTGTGTAGATGCTGAAACAGGGTCGAATTTCAATTAATAGACCCCAAAGGCACATGAGCATTACAACATGCTTTGATTGTGAATTGGTTCATAAATTTTGCATTTATGCCAAGTAACAATTTGCTTTTGGTTGCTGATGTATGCGCATAATCTGGAAATAAAAAATGTCATAGCTACTGGTCAGAAGCTTGTTTGTGCAAGTTGAAATCAAGCAAGAAAGGGGACTAGATATTACAAAGCAGGTCTTGCATTAGCAAGGAATTTTTACCAATCTCTGAGATCAAAGAAATAATGGAGATATATTATCGTCTCTGTAAATCAAAAACCATGCGTAAATGGCTCCAATACAAGACACAAAATATAAATGAAGCATTTCATGAGAGGAATTGAGAAAGCTGATTCAAAGCTGAATATATTGGGGAAAGGGGTATTTGAGAGACTTATTTGAGCTTGGAGTATCTGATGTAATTGCGGGCATCACTATGTACAGTACAGGCCTTGCGGACATTAACATGGTCAGACATTTACAAAAGTCAGGTCAAAAAGACGTTTATTGTGAAGAGAAAGATAATTATACAGTGAAGAGTCTTGTGAGTAGACAGCTAAGAGGCAAAACAAAGTTTGAAAATGAGAAGAAACAAGAAAAAAAGGATTAATGTTGTGGATAGCAAAGATTTCATTTGGTTTTTGTAACATCAAACTTTAACTTGATTTTTCTCAAAACAAGATTTTCGCCCAGGTTTGCGTTTTGTGTCCAATGCAACTTTTTTTAGAATAAAGATATCTCAACCAAATTTTCAGGATATATTCCTCATAATGTGTGCTATGCAATAAACCCTTAAAAAATTCCAAATGTGTTGAGACAAAAATTTTTTTCTTTGTGTCAAATTGTTGACATAAAGCGCAAATTTACATGTTGTTCAATTTTTCGAAATATTAAGAAAATTTGCAATACCTTGCTCAAGCTTGTAGGTAAGTTGCAGAGAACCATGTAGTGGTAACATATGCTGAAAATCTCATCTTTATACATTGTAGCAATGTGCAGATATTTTGGACACAATCACATGCATTTTTTGCTATTGTTCCGCTCCTATTGTTGCTATGGTAACTAATTTCTAAAAATAGAACATGCATTTTTTCCCCATTTCCTTCTTTGTATCCATCCTACATAAGATCTTGTCAAAATTCTTCAAAATAAAGAATTTTTACCAAAAAGGGGTCTTCTACCTTAACATAAAGACGGACATGTCTGCTTCAAGATGATGTATAGTGAACTGGATGAATTTCATGCATTCAGGCTAAAAAAGACATTATAATGAGGGTTCTATTTTTAAAGTTCCCTAGCAACGCCCTTGACAACCAGTTTCCTGTTTTTTTGGGGCAGTTTTTGATTCATTTTCACCCCTTGCAAAGGAAGATTTTGAAGAAATCAATCATGATGACTAGGGAGGAGCGTTTTTACAGCAAACGAGGCTATCTGCCTCGTATGTGTGTTGTTAAATGTGCGAGAAAGTGACAAGAAGGCGCCAAGGAAAAGTCTTGAAGAAAACGTTTCAAAAATCTAATCCAATGTTTCAAGGCAAATGGGAAGCAAACGGTTTCGTTTAAATAAGAGGAAGGCATCAAAGTTTAAAGGCAATCAGTTTATGCAGAAGGAAGTTTGTAAAGAAGTTGCTGACAGAACCGATTCACTATCCACAGGTACAACACCATTTTGTCATGTTAGGCCTAGGCCAGTTTTGCCACAAGAAGACGACAGGAATGGATCAGCTGATATCCAAAACATTCTCTTTGACGATGAACAGTTTGATTTGAATTTTATAATCTACCTCCCAGTCCTGAAACTGATGTTTTCAGAGTTTGCAAGATGCCAAGTTAAAGGCTGTAATTCGTCATTAACAGTGAACATAGAATTGTCAAAGAAGAATGGTTTATGCCACACCTTAGAAGTTCTTTGCTCAGTTTGTGGGTTCACTAAATCTTTCAATTCATCTCACAAACAGACCAACCTCACTAGATCAAAAGCAGGTAAAGCTTTTTTTGACATAAATTTGAGAACTGTGCTGGCTATGCGTGAGATTGGAAAAGGTTATGAAGGGTTATCAAAATTCTGTACTGTGATGAACATGCCAGCACCAATGTCCAAAACCACTTACGATAACTGTGTTAATGAGATACACTGGGCCTATGCACTAGAAAAAGAAGTCTCACTGCAGAAAGTTGCCTTATCCGTTCATGATGATACCAAAACACCATCTACTGATGTTTCTCAGTGCACAGTCTCCCTGGATGGCTCATGGCAAACAAGAGGCTATAGCTCAATCAATGGAGTTGTGACATGCATGTATGACAGCAAATGTATTGACTATGACATACGTTCAAAGCGCTGCAAAGCATGTACAAGATGGAGCAAACAAAGTAAGAATACAGCAGAATATGTTGAATGGAAATCAAATCATGTTTGTCCAGCCAACCATTTAGGATCTTCATCTTCAATGGAATCAGCTGGTGCAGTAAATATTTTTAAGCGGTCTGAACACAAGTACAATTTACAGTATACAAACTATCTTGGAGATGGTGACAGCTCTTCATTTGCAACTGTTCAGCAAGCAAAGCCCTATGGTCCAGATGTTGTGATTAATAAGCTTGAATGCATTGGTCACATTCAGAAAAGAATTGGTGGCCGTTTGCGAGATTTGAAGTCAAAGCACAAAGGACAAAAGTTGACAGATGGGAAGGGTATCTTAGGAAGGGGAAGACTCACAGATGCTGCAATAAATAAGCTGCAAAATTATTTTGGTATTGCCATAAGAAACAATCTTGAATCTGTATATACCATGAAAAAATGCATTTATGCCTCACTTTTTCATAATTCATTGATAGAAGATGACAAAAGACACCAGTTCTGCCCAAGGTCCAAAGACAGTTGGTGTGCATGGCAGAAAGAGAAAGCAGAAGGGAAGAAGCCAACTTTTAAGCCCACACTCAATATTCCTAAAGCTATTTATGACATTGTCTTGCCCATTTATAAAGAGCTGACAGATGAGACTCTTCTTCAAAAATGCCTGCATGGGAAAACTCAAAACGCGAATGAGGCACTTCATGGTCTTATATGGCAAAGGTGTCCAAAAACAATTTATTGTGGTAGAACAATTCTAGAAACTGGAGTTGCAAGTGCTGTTTGCGCAATGAATGATGGGGCAATTGCAATAAAGTATGTTTTGGAAAGAATGTCTCTGAGACCGGGAGCCCAAGCAGAGAAAGGACTTGCAACAAGTTGTAAGAAACGAGCACGGCAAACTACCATACGTAATTCTGAAAAATCAAAAAGGAGAAGAAAAGAGCTGAGAAGCATCAAGAAGGGATGGAGTGATGCTATAAGAGAGCTAGAGGGTGAATCCTATGGAGCTGGCAAATTCTAAAACGTTTTTAAGGATATTTTATTATCAAATCTTAAGATAACAATTGAAAATTTTGCAAAAAATGTGTACACCAAAGTTCTCCGATTTCTCCTGTTGGCAAAGTTTTGGAAGGACATTGCTCATAAACGAAATGAGATAATAAAATAGGGTTTTTTGCTACCAATACCTCAACATCTGCTTTTCTGCTTCTACCTTGGATATGCCTTTATTCAGTCACCTTCATAGACAAAAATGATGGCCTATTTCCTTGAAAAACAGCAAGAATGACAATTTTTCATAATTATTGAAAAAAAAGCTTCATAAAAAATACTAAAAATATATCCAAGGTAGAAGCAGTAAAACAGGTCTCAAGGAAGACACTGGTGAAGTTAAAAAGTTATTGAAAAAAAGGAGTTCTTTGAAATCCACTACCAAGTATGTGGTACTTTCTTTGATTAATTGTTGCCATGGAAACTCCTAATTAGCATTTTTTCAAATTTTTCTGTCAAATTTTTTTTCAAATGGCTAAGAGACATCTATAAAACATGAAATAGCAGCCCTGGACTGTATACTATAGAATTTTAAAAAGTTGTAGGGTTTCTACCTTAACCTTACTTTTTGCCCAAAAATCCGCATTTTCGAAATGGGCCAATTTTTGCAAAAAAGCAAAGGGGTTAACCTTACTTTTTGCCCAAAAATTGGCATTTCCGAAATTGGCCAATTTTTGCAATAAAGCAAAGGGGCTAACCTTACTTTGTGCCCAAAAATCGGCATTTCCGAAATGGGCCAATTTTTGCAAAAAAGCAAAGGGGTTAAACTTACTTTTTGCCCAAAAATCGGCATTTCCAAAATGGGCCAATTTTTGCAAAAAAGCAAAGGGGTTATCCTTACTTTTTGCCCAAAAATCGGCATTTCCCAAATGGGTCTATTTTTGCAAAAAAGCCAAGGGGTTAACCTTACTTTTTGCCCAAAAATCGGCATTTCCCAAATGGGCCTATTTTTGCAAAAAAGCAAAGGGGTTAACCTTACTTTTTTCCCAAAAATTGGCATTTCAGAAATGGGCCAATTTCTGTCAAAAAGCAAAGGGGTTAACCTTACTTTTTGTCCAAAATAGGCATTTCCGAAATGGGCCAACTTTTGCAAAAAAGCAAAGGGGTTAACCTTTCTTTTTGCCCAAAAATCGTGATATCCGAAATGGCCCAATTTTTGCAAAAAAGCAAAGGGGTTAACCTTACTTTTTGCCCAAAAATCGGCATTTCCGAAATGGGCCAATTTTTGCAAAAAAGCAAAGGGGTTAACCTTACTTTTTGCCCAAAAATCGGCATTTCTGAAATGGGCCAATTTTTGCAAAAAAGCAAAGGGGTTAACCTTACTTTTTGCCCAAAAATCGGCCTTTCCGAAATGGGCCAATTTTTGCAAAAAAGCAAAGGGGTTAACCTTACTTTTTGCCCGAAAATTGGCATTTCCCAAATGGGCCAATTTCTGCAAAAAAGCAAAGGGGTTAACCTTACTTTTTGCCAAAAAATTGGCATTTCCGAAATGGGCCAATTTCTGCAAAAAAAGCAAAGGGGTTAACCTTACTTTTTGCCCAAAAATCGGCATTTCCGAAATGGGCCAATTTTTGCAAAAAGCAAAGGGGTTAACCTTACTTTTTGCCCAAAAATCGGCATTTCCCAAATGGGTCTATTTTTGCAAAAAAGCAAAGGGGTTAACCTTACTTTTTGCCCAAAAATCGGCATTTCCCAAATGGGCCTATTTTTGGAAAAAAGCAAAGGGGTCAACCTTATTTTTTGCCCCAAAATCGGCATTTCCGAAATGGGCCTATTTTTGCAAAAAAGCAAAGGGGTTAACCTTACTTTTTGCCCAAAAATCGGCATTTCCGAAATGGGCCAATTTTTGCAAAAAAGCAAAGGGGTTAACCTTATTTTTTGCCCAAAAGTCTGCATTTCCGAAATGGGCCACTTTTTGCAAAAACGCAAAGGGGTTAACCTTACTTTTTGCCCAAAAATCGGCATTTCCCAAATGGGTCTATTTTTGCAAAAAAGCCAAGGGGTTAACCTTACTTTTTGCCCAAAAATCGGCATTTCCCAAATGGGCCTATTTTTGCAAAAAAGCAAAGGGGTTAACCTTACTTTTTTCCCAAAAATTGGCATTTCAGAAATGGGCCAATTTCTGTCAAAAAGCAAAGGGGTTAACCTTACTTTTTGTCCAAAATAGGCATTTCCGAAATGGGCCAACTTTTGCAAAAAAGCAAAGGGGTTAACCTTTCTTTTTGCCCAAAAATCGTGATATCCGAAATGGCCCAATTTTTGCAAAAAAGCAAAGGGGTTAACCTTACTTTTTGCCCAAAAATCGGCATTTCCGAAATGGGCCAATTTTTGCAAAAACGCAAAGGGGTTAACCTTACTTTTTGCCCAAAAGTTGGCATTTCGGAAATTGGCCAATTTCTGCAAAAAAAGGCAAAGGGGGTAACCTTACTTTTTGCCCAAAAATCGGCATTTCCGAAATGGGCCAATTTTTGCAAAAAAGCAAAGGGGTTAAACTTACTTTTTGCCCAAAAATTGGCATTTCCAAAATGGGCCAATTTCTGCAAAAAAAGCAAAGGGGTTAACCTTACTTTTTGCCCAAAAATCGGCATTTCCCAAATGGGCCTATTTTTGCAAAAAAGCAAAGGGGTTAACCTTACTTTTTGCCCAAAAATCGGCATTTTTCAAATGGGCCTATTTTTGCAAAAAAGCAAAGGGGTTAACCTTACTTTTTGCCAAAAATCGGCATTTCCGAAATGGGCCTATTTTTGCAAAAAAGCAAAGGGGTTAACCTTACTTTTTGCCCAAAAATCGGCATTTCCGAAATGGGCCAATTTTTGCAAAAAAGCAAAGGGGTTAACCTTACTTTTTGCCCAAAAATCTGCATTTCCGAAATGGGCCAATTTTTGCAAAAACGCAAAGGGGTTAACCTTACTTTTTGCCCAAAAATCGGCATTTCTGAAATGGGCCAATTTATTATTGCAAAAAAGCAAAGGGGTTAACCTTACTTTTTGCCCAAAAATCGGCATTTCCGAAATGGGCCAATTTTTGCAAAAAAGCAAAGGGGTTAACCTTACTTTTTGCCCAAAAATCGGCATTTCCCAAATGGGCCAATTTTTGCAAAAAAGCAAAGGGGTTAACCTTACTTTTTGCCCAAAAATTGGCATTTCCGAAATGGGCCTATTTATGATTACTTTCAAAAGGGCCTTTTTTCAAAATAGGAAAATGGTTAACAGTGTGGTGCAATTTTCGTGTTCTTAGCAGCCCTGATGAGCCGTAGCCTAAATCTCGCAAGCTCAAATAGTCTTTTACCAGGGAATTTAGGAGAAAATAAATTCAAAAGAAGTAAAGCAAATAGAATGGAGCAAGCGCATGATACTTCTGGAGTGCATGCAGGTGAAAGAAGCGTCAACTTAGGCCACATCAACACAACTGTTGGATTGACGTCGTCGAAATGAATTCGCCGTTATGGAGAAGGAACAATTTCTTTTCTGAGATTTAACCTGCTTCATGAACACTGACTTTTCGGATGAAATGCAAAATTTGGGGCTTACTATTGAGGAAAAAATGAGAATTTAACGATTTTTACGCTACTTTTTCACCATTGCTGACATCATTTTTATTATGTTATATGGTTATAGGTTGTACCAATACATTAGATGCTCTTTCCCCTTCCTCTCCACAGTAGGTACCTGCAGGGAGAGTTCCTTTGCATTCAATCTCAATATCCCGGGTGTCCCAAAATGATGTATTATCGTTTGATTGCTTTTATGTCCATAACCGATGAACCGATTTTTAAAAACTTTATTTTATGCAATTGCCGAAAGGCTAAATTGTATTCGAGGATGCTGGTTTTGGTTTAGGTCAATGTCTTCATATCGAAAAGAAGATCGATAAATCTGCTCAAATTCAAGCCTTGTATGGCATGAAAAAGAAACAACCTACTTTCCCAGTCAATATTTTAGATGTGATGCAAAAGGCTGAACTTATATGTCGTTCAAAGAATGTACAGGGTGTCCCAAAAAACATGTGCGTTGTTTGAGTGGCTTCTGCGGAGCAGCCATAAATCCAATTTTTCTGTTTTTAAGATTCTTGACAGAAGAGACTTCAAATTAAAGGTTGATACCAAGTTTGAGTAAATCTGATCAGTAGTTGCTGATTTATGGAGCAAGAAAGCCTAAATTATCGGCTGCCTCAAAACCAGAGGATTCGTTATTCTCCATTGCGTTAAAATCAACGAAATTGATTGAATAAAACATACCTAGCCCTGTTTTCTGATGTTCATAAGTGAGACAGATAGTCATACATTGAATTTTGTGACAACCAAGAATATTGGACATATCTAGGGTTGCTAGGAATGGAAATGTGCAACACAAGTGCGTCAGGCCATGGCATGTGTCCATCAGATATTTTGCTTCTCAAAAGTGATAAAGTCGTTTTAAACCAACAATATTGCGTTCAGCATGCTACTTGGTCGATATTCTTACAGAATATGGTCATTAATTACCCCTAAATGCGTTTCCTGGCATAACTGTAATGTTAAAATTCAAGTTACAAGGTTAAGTACAGAGATAAAATCCTCTGGTTTTGAAGCAACGAGTGATTGTGACTTTCTTTCTCAATAAATCAGCAACCACTTATCAGATTTACACAAACTCGGTGTCAAACTCAAGTTGGAATCTCTTCTACTCACAAATCGGAAAAACAGGAAAGTTAGATTTATGGCTCCTCCACAGTAGCCATTCAAACGGCGCACATGTTTTTTGGGACACCCTGTATGTCGTTCAGAGAATACGAATTCAGTTAATACTGAGTTCAGAGAATACGAATAGGAGCTCAGCCTTCTGCATCACATCGAAAATGTTGACTGGAAAAATAGCCCGTTTCTTTCTCATGCCATCTAAGGCTTGAATTTGAGCAGGTTTATCGATCTTTTTTCGACATGAAAACGCAGTGGTAAAACCACAACCAACATCTTAAAATACAATTTAGCCTTTAGACAATCACATAAAACAAAGTTTTTGAACATCGGTTCATTGGTTATGAACATGAAAGCAATCAAACAATAATACATCATTTTGGGACACCCGATATAAATAACACTGCGCAAGAGGCAAACGTTCTCGTTGACAAATTCAATTGTTTGATTTTGTATTTGCTCTTGACAGCGAAGCACTTAAACTCACATTTGTTTGAAGCGTGGGGTCAACGTCTTTGTATTATTTCAAGCCAACAGACAACTTTGCATCGAACAAGAATTAGCGAAAAACAATCACAGAGCTGGAGGAATTACTAAAACAAACTTAGTAGGGAATGAAAAATGAGTTAAGGAATTAATTGAATCAACTTGAAGATGAAGGCTAAATTGTCTGAATAGGAGATTGAGAGATTTACATACGATTGTTTTCTAGTTTGTCGGGTACTCTTAACGACTCGACAGTAAGCGAAGCCATTTTAGTCAGTCATAGTTGCTATGTTACAAGAAACGGCGGTTGGAGCAAGATGATTAAAATGTGAGTTGTGAGTTGTGCTTGTTTCTTTTTACTTTGGAATCTTTAGCTGTATCGAGATTCTAGCTGTATCGACATTTTAGGTGTGGCTCAAACTTAAACGTTGCATTGAATTTATACGAATCGTTGTGTTCTGAAAGTAATAAAATTGGCAAACTAAAATCATTTACACTGTATCAGGTGACAGCAGCAATGTGCTTCATTTTAAGACAATGAAGAATGTGTATATATGCCATTGTGATAGTAAAAACCCGCGTATAAAAACCCACCATGTTGCATGTCAGCCTGCTTTCTTAAACAATCAAGATTGGTTCTTATAAAACAAGTGAAAATTTGCAATTTCAGCTTGTAGGTTCTTAATCCACTAGGATTTTACTGTATCATAAAGGACACTGTGCCTTAGAGGCAGTGGATTTAACAATATTCAATGTTGTACAATGTTAACAACTAAAAGCTTACCCTGTAGCCCTAACTCTTACCTGGCCCTGATTGCGTTAACATTGATATAGTTATAAACAAGTAAGTGACGTAAAATATAACCACTTTGATATGAAATGATTAAAGCACGATGTTTCGAGCAAAGCCAGTCATAAAGCAAAGATATCAGCAAAACCGACCAATAGAACAGTAGAACGTATAACGCCCCATGCTCGAAAAGTCGTGCTTTACTCAATTCATGTCTAAGTGCCATCTTAGTAATTCCCCCATCTATCTTTGTACAGTTGCATTACATACAACATGATGAATTATTTTATGTAACTATGATACGTCAGATTCATCTGATCTCAGGTTATAACGTAGCAAAGAAACTGAAGAAATCAAAATGTTCTTCTTACAACATACTATGACCCCCCCCTATGACTACAACATACTATGACCCCCCTATGACTACAACATACTATGACCCCCCTATGACTACAACATACTATAACCCCCCTATGACCGTGCTATGGGCCGTATGAGATGCTATGACAGTTGAGCAAGAAACGTTTAAACTTGCCAGCAATACCGACAACATTCTCGCGAGGGTTGCCGCTAAAATTTCATCATTTTTTAATCAAAGTCATTAATTTGTGAGCAAACCAACATGCAGAATAGCGAACATGTTTTCAACGATCATTGAGTTGTATTTAATTTGATAAAGAAATAGATTTGAAAATAAAAGGGGAGTTCATAATGCGCGTGGGTTTCTGTTTAACAAATTGTTTCTGTTTTTTATATCAAATCTGTTTCATTATGTTTTGTTTTACTGTTCCATTTTGTTATCTTATCAAGACAATTTTATTACGATATCTTATCATTTTCACATTACCTAGGATACATTACGATCCTACGTTCTCTTTTGCTGCTCCCTGACCGAAATTCATCAATTCAAGAACTTCCAATGTGACATACACGCCGCAAGTTTCATTTGTCCCAAAGAATGTCCCATGTGTCAAAATCAATTTCAAACAGACAAGAAGGCGCAATTTGTGCAAGTGGAACAAAAACAAACAAATCTAAATATGTTTGTCAAAATTTCGTTCTCCCATAATTTTGCTCTCGTTTTCTTGTCGTTCTTTCAAAGTTTTGAGCTTAAGAGTTCAGAGTCTGAGTTGGTTATGAATTCGCTGCTTCAAAGCGGGACTTTACTGTAACACAATCCATTTTAAACTCAGTTAACTGCCTCTGTCATTGTTGTTATAACTTAAAATGTCTGTCGTTGTGGCTTGCCCTTAAACAATCAAACAAGGTTCGTAACAGACCAACAGCATGGGGGATTTTAGCCCTAGTGTCAGACAAGGCTTTGCTATTCTGCCACAAAAAAAATACCCAAAATTCATCCAAGGTATAACAAATTTTACCACTACCGGACGAATTAAAAAATTCAATACGTAACTTGAAAAATTCAACAAATACCGGGTGCGACAAAACAAACTATGCACGTTTGGCTGGCCACAATAAATCGTACACTGGACCGATTTTGAAGATTTATGGCTTAATCTTTAGCAGAAAGCCTGAATTAGATACTGGGATTTTTGCAATTTTTTAATTTTCAGTTTTTAGAGCTAGAAGCGAGTTTCTTAACAATTTTAGTTTTTGAAAACACTGAAAACAATCAAACAGCATCGATCAAGTTTTCAAAGAATCGACATAAATGGACAAAGAGAGAACTTGTTCGTGGTGATTTGGGATTTAGAAATCGACCAATCGTACTAAACCCCCAAATCACCCTGAAAAAGTTTTCTCTTTGTTCATTCATGTTGAGTCTTTTAAAATTTGATCGACGTTTTTGATCGTTTTCAGTGTTTTAACTCGCTTCTAGCTCTAAAAACTGACAACGGAAAAATTTGCAAAAAGTCCTAGAATCTAAGTCAGGCTTTCGGCTAAAGATTAAGTCATAAATCTTCAAAATCGGTCAAGTGTACGATTAATTGTGGACTGCCAAACGTACATAGTTTATTTTGGCGCACCCGGTAGTTAGGCTGCGTTTTTTCTGTAAAACTCTGTAAAATGGGGGACACGATCAGTGAGAAACGACTTTCTTATTTCATGAGTAATATCAGACTAACTTCATCAATTTATTGAAGTTTGAGTTGTTAAACCAAGGGCGATATGAAATGCGCAGTTCCGTTTGAATATTGATTTAGTAGACCCGATCGGAGGGCCTGTGTAGATTCTTATATTTCATATTTCATATTCTAAACATATTTATACAGGGTACAAAATTCAATAAATATTGTTTTACAATTTGGCCCTGTCAAAAGTAAAGTTCCTAATATAATACATATAAGCAAATTAGATAAAAATTTACACCTGAATACAAAAAATATCTGTACAAAATTAAAGATTTTCGTACCCCAACTGTCTCAACCTTGATTTAAAAGAGTAGACCGAGGGAGCCTCTTTGATATTGTCGTTAAGCATGTTCCACACTTTTGTACCACGGTAAGAGAATGCCTTTTGGCCACTTACTGTTCTCATTAACGGTACTGCAAGATCATTTTTAGTGTTTCTTAGCTCACGAGTGTGGAAATCTGATAGTCTTACAAAAAGATCACTGATGTACTGTGGTGCTAGATCGTTTAAAGATTTGTACATCATAGTAGATGTTTCTTTCAAAATCATTTCTTTGATGGACAACCAGCCTAGTTCTTTGCGTAACGGCACAGATGGTGCATCATAAGGACTACCCGTAACGATTCGGGCAGCCCTGTTCTGCAGTTTTTGTAGAGACTCTATTCTAGTAATACCACAACAACCCCAAACGGAGCAGCAATAGTTTAGATGTGGTTCTACAATACTACGATAAATGTCCTTCAATGTCTCCATAGATACGAAGTTTTTACAGTATTTCAAAAGGCCAATTGCTCGAGAAACTTTCCCTTTTATACTCTCAATTTGGCACCTCCACGTTAGACTGTTGTCTATTTGGAGACCAAGGTATTTTACTTTGCTCACTAAATCAATGTCAGTGCCACCAACGTTAAACACAGGTAACAAAGCAGGCTGCACTGCCATTTTATTTACATTTTTCATTGACCCAACTATCGTAGCCTGTGTTTTGACGATGTTCAAGGATAGCTTATTACCTTGAAGCCATTTCTCGATATCAACAAGTTCGGCGTTTAACACCATGTGCATTTCTTCCAAGTTTTTGCAGGAATAGGAAATCATGGTATCATCAGCATACATGTTTGCCTCGGCCTTCTTCAGTGCAAAGGGAAGATCATTTATATAAAGCAGAAAAAGAAGTGGTCCCAAACAGGAACCTTGCGGCACTCCGACAGCAATATCTTTGATGTCAGAAGAGACGCCATTTACTTTGCAAAACTGCTTTCTGTTATTCAATTAGGCCCAACTTTCCCACATGTATCGGTGCTTGTTTCCTCAAGCTTGGTTTCCTACGAGAAGTTGTTCATACCTTACTGGCAGTACCTTTAAAATTCCCATGGCATTTATTGTCTTTACAGCTCTGTAAATATCATATTTGCCGCTTTTAATTGCCTAAAGTTTGCCTCTGCAGAATGTTTCTCTCACAGCATTTCTCAAAATAAACGGCCACTCGAAAGGAAATCTACAGGGTCGATCAAACTGTCAAACTGATCAAACTGTCCAATCAGTTTGAGTCAATCGAATCCAATCGATTAAAAGCGGAAAAAGATTATATTTACAGAGCTGTAAAGACGATAAATGCTATGGGAACTTTACAGGTATTTCCAGTAAGAGGTATGAACGATTTCTTGTAGGAAACCAAGCTTGAGGAAACAAGCACCGATACATGTGAGCAAATTGGGCCTAAGAATCTACACATGCTCTCCCATTGGGGCCTAATTAATATTTTCAACGGAACTGCGCATTTCATATCTCCCTTGATCCAAGGAAACATCACAGCGTCTGACCCATCTCTTCCCTCTCCCGCCCAAATTTCCCTGCTCTCCTCCACAGCAGATTTCCCTCGCAGCAATATTTTCCTTCGCAGATATATTTTCAACGGAACTGCGCATTTCATATCTCCCTAGGTTAAACAAAAATCTCCGATCTATTTCTCATAGAAACAATATGAAGAAACAGACTACTGCAAAACAAGTTATGAAAACGTATTGGAACCTTAGCGATGACGATTCAGAGTTTACACAGTCGGAATACAGCATTGAATCAAGTAGTTCCAGTGATGATGAGATTTACCAACGAAAAACAAGAATCTTTATCGGAAATGCAAAATTAATGAAACATTCAACTTCCAGCAAACCTTACATCACTGATGAGCAGCAAAAACGTGCACAAATTTCACGAGCCAAGTTCGTAAACGGCAATACTAAGAAAGCTAATTTCGCAGAGACAGTTGTAAGATCAAATCGACCTGTAGCATCTACTTCGAAAGTTAGATTCTCTTTGCCGAAGGTCAGTGCCAATGAAATGACAAGAAAAAGATCAGTTGCCACAATAACGATCCGGAGTCCGGTATCAAGCAACGGAAACAAAGGCAACATCCAGGAAGAAGTCGGGCATGTCCCGAAGCCATCGTCCACAGTCAAAACCTTGACAAAGAATTCTTTAACTGCTAAAATTACTTCGAATGATGCAAAGGGGACAAATGACATTGTAAAGAATTTTCCAACTGCCGAAAATGTTGCAAAATATCCGTCGATAACGAAGCTCGAAGTTCAGAAAACCAGCCCAATAACTTTGGTCCGTATCAATAATAAAAAAGCAGATAGCTCGAGCGAATTTCAAGCGAGTGATAAGGGTAGCCATTTTAGTCATGGGAATAATGATACAACTTTGTCATTGGATGAATCATTTGGTAGTGATTCAATGATTGCTGAAGGTGATTCCATACTGATTAATGGCGATTCCTTGATCCTTAATAACGATTCAAGGATGACGAATGGTAGTGATGGGAATCGATATTCGTATCAAAGCAAATCAGTCATGAATCATCAACCCAGTCATTCAAATCATTCTGATTCTACATATCTTTCCGACCGATGTGATCAAGTTGTAAAAAACCAAAAACAAAAAACAACTAGTCCCAATACAAACAGCAGCAAAAACATCGAAGAGCGTGTCTCAACGAATAATTGTGATGAAGGCAGCTACGATTACCAAACAATATATGGACCTGATCAGAATGGCCACGGTATGAGGGACAGGCATGTGTTACTAAGAAGTACCAAAATTCAAGAAACTAAAAATAATAGCTTTAATGACTTTCATTCAACGAATATTTCGGAGAGGCGCTCATCTTCCGAAGAAAGTTGGCCTTCACCACCTGCAGATAACTTCCTGACAGAAAGCATAACATTGCAAGAGAATGATAAGGATGCCATTGGGGAGGAGATCTCCGTGAGCTTTGACGGTCAACTTTCAGCTGCGGCTCTCATAACAAGTTCTTTCGGTTCTGCTATTAAAGGTGACGTACAAAGTATGACAAGCAATGGACAGCGAGATGAAAATGCTAATTACGTTGAAGACATCTCTTCCCAACAGCCAAAAGAACGCCAAGGCTCTCCCTACTTTACTGTTTTACGCCAAACTTACCGACAAATATCTAGTTGCCATGGTAAAAATGACGCGTCCGAAATAACAACAAGCAAGGGCGAGAAATACCGCAACAATAACAACGGGCAACAAAGCAATATCGAAGCAGGCAATGATACATCAAAAGAACATTTGAAAACAAAATCTTTAAAGACGTTTAACGAGAACTTTACCGCTGAAAGCAGAGGTGAAAAGATGTCTACGGAATATAAACTGCCTAAAACTGAAAACGAAGCTGGGGATTTCATGAACGGCAATAGCGAAGGTCTCAATGTAATAAGAGATAGCTTGGGCCGCAATCACAATAGAGGAAGCTATAGTTCAGAACATGATCGACTTGTATCTGATGAACATTATAATGATGATGAATCGTGCATTCTTTGTGAGATCATGAGCAACGAAGAAAGGCTTACGAGAAGAAGTGTAGATATGGATAGCTTTCGAAAATCAGCCTTAAATGATTGTGATAAAGTGTTGAAGAAAATGAAGCATGCACAAAAGATTGTTAGAAAGTTAAGTGGAGGAGAAAGCCCCAGAAAATTACTCAATAATGAAATAATGAGAAGTCTGCCCGATCGAAATAAATCACAGCAGATGATTAATTCATCCATTCAACACGTTCCAGACCATCTAGATAAGGAACCAAACACTGTTCCAACCGAGCAACGTTCGGAAGATTCCGATCCTGGAAAGTCAAAAACTGTTGCCCGAGAGACAATCTTCTGCTTAACAGGACCGCGCACTATCCCTGCTTTAAATGCTTCAACGTTAAATGCTGAACTGAGGAATTTCAACAAGATACTAATTGAAGGAAAGCATGATTGGAATGTGTCTGCAATAGAAGTACAACCTTCTCATGAAAACGAGACAAAAGCTGCACATTCATCATCAAAGGTGGACAATGCAATAAACAAACCATTTACACACGAAGAGGATGAGCCAGTGACGTTACCACAAGACGGAACACTCCATGCAAGACATGACATACACGCTCCACAAGACGAAATTCGCATTAACAGCAATGATAAGGATATGACTAGCAGAGACTTTATTGCTCCATACGAGGCTGCAAGGAGGCACTGTGTAGAGCTCATTGATTCAGGGGGCTATCTAATACCACAGCCAAGCATGAAAAAGCAGTCTAAAGCCAGAAAGAGGCTAACAGAGGACTTTGAAATAGTTGAAAGTATGCCATGCTCTCAAGTTATCGAGCCAAGATATCATTCATTCCATTCTGAGTCCTCAGATGTGCTGAAGGCTGAGAGTGATAATTCACAAATGCAAAACTACCAAGCTGAAGAAAATTTTCAACAAAGCCCTTTTATGACAGATCAGAATCACACAGATGGCCCAGTTTTACAGCAAGCTGCTTATTTGCAGTCAAGATGTACGGCGTCTGTCGATTGCCATCAAACACCACAATCAGAATCATCGCAATCACAGCGATCACAGGCAACAAGATCACAAGAAAATGAATTACAATCACCTCAATCAAATTCTTCCCGATCACAAGCGACGAGATCATATTCTCCCCAATCACAGCCAAGCCCTTTGCCAGAAAATAAACAAGAAACAACAACAACGACGACCGACTCAAAACGAGCTGAAAGAGAGGCCAGCTGGTTAAAGAAGGCAATGAGAAGACTGCGTAGATCACTTTCTTTTGAAGACGATAGAAAATCCGCGGTTACAGCGCAGACACAAGAAAGACGTCCCACAATTAAAGCAAGCAATTCGAGTGGTAATATTCCGGCGGATGCATTTACGGAACGAGATTCGCGTGGACGCTCGTATTCTGATGACGAAGGTCGTAGAGGTAACTCAGGCCACAGGGGTAGCTCAGTCAAGGGGATCAGGCAAATGCATAATTATCATTCAGCAGGTCGATACAGCCAACGGCAACATCCATCAAAGGTTCCAGGACACAACATTGATCCAGAATTCCATCCAAAGTATGGCTTTGCTCCAGGTATTTCCCAAAAGACACGAGCACAAAAGAATTCCAAGGCACAAGCACAATCACCAGATGGAAAGAATTCTTACAATTTCAAGCAAATCCAACAAACAAATAACGAATCTGGCCACTGTTCTCTCAATTATAGCAGAAAGCAGAGAGCTTCAAATAACATGTACTTTGGTTCTAACCCACAAGTCCAGTCCATTCTACGTTTTGATGAAAAAGAAACTTTAAATCCTCAAAAAGGTTATGAAAGAAACAATCCATTCATGGCACCGTTAGAGATTAAAATGGCTTCACAGAAGAAGGCAGCTAAAAAACATTTCCGATCTAAAAGATGATTTTCATAAATATTTCATGACGTTATCATACTCCTAGGTATGAACTTATTATAGTTATGATCATTAATTAGGGCACTATGCTGGGAGCTACGAAGCTTGCTATGTATCTCAAATGTGCAAAACATTTTCAGAAAGTTAAAAGCCAACCCTAAGCTCTCTTATAAACCCCAGAATAAGGTTTGGGAAAAGTTCGAATGCAACATAGTGACAGGCTTATTCAATAAAAAGCATTGACCTTAATAAGGCATTAAAAATTCAAGCTTAGTTTAGTTGCACATTTTTAGAAGTGTAGAGCTTTAGAAAGTTTTGAATTCTGCTAGATTACTGGGTGCGCCAAAATAAACTATGCACGTTTGGCAGGCCACAATAAATCGTACGCTAGACCGATTTTGAAGATTTATGACTAAGTATTTAGCAGAAAGCCTGAATTAGATTCTAGGACTTTTGCAAAATTTTCCGTGTTCAGTTTCTAGAGCTAGAAGCGAGTTTCTTAAAAGTTCGTTTTCAAAAACATTGATAACGATAAAAAAACATCGATCAAAATTCTAAAAGATACAATATGAATAAACAAAGAGAACACGTTTTCAGGGGGATTTGGGGGTTCAGTACGAACTCTCGTACAGCAGATTACAATTGGTCGATTTTTAAATCGCAAATCACCACACAAAAGTTCTCTCTTTGTCCATTCATGTCGATTCTTTAGCAAATTTGATCGATGTTTTTTGATCGTTTTCAATGTTTTCGAAAACTAAAATCTTAGAAAACTCGCTTCTAGCTCTAAAAACTGAAAATTAAATACAATGTTTGAAATTAGATGGCATCCAATTAAAGTATGTCTCAAATTCGATTTGCAATAACGCAAAATTCCTCCCGCAAAACACTTCGGTTATTGTTATTTGCGGGCATTTTAACCTGACATCTAATTTTCGACATACCATAATTCATCTTTATAATATTGATGAGCCTGTGCGACATTTTATAAAGAAAGAGCCATATTAGATGTGAAAATGTATTCAACTAAAATCTGAAATACAGTTTTTAAATTATCAGGAATGATTCTTGGAAGCTGAGTAACAAGCAAGTAGTAAGCTATGAGCATGAAAATGAAAGGTCAAGGCTCCATTATAAGGACTGACTGATTTAGTAAAAAATTCAAGGATATTGATAGGTTCTACCGGGTGTCCCAAAATGATGTATTATCGTTTGATTGCTTATATGTCCATAACTGATGAACCGATTTTCAAAACTGGTAAAACCACAACCAACATCTTAAAATACAATTTAGCCTTTAGGCAATCAAATGAAATAAAGTGTTTGAAAATCTGTTCATTGGTTATGGACATGTAGGCAATGAAACAATAATACATCATTTTGGGACACCCGGTATTTTAAACCTCTTTGAAAGAGAATGTGTGTAAGAGATTGTACATTTGTAAGCAGTAGAGTCCCGAGATTCTTTTTTTCCTTGTCACTAATGGATGCTAAAATTGAAGTAGAATCTTTCATGCTCTACCCAAACGAACGTATCTGAATGTTCAAAAACAAAAACAGAACAAACGAAGACGTGTTGCTAACATTCGAGCAAATTCGAGCTGAACCTCCTATCAGTCCTTTTCAGGAAAATGTTTCGTTGAACTCTGCAAAATTGCGAAAATCAAATAATTAAACATTGTGAATACAAGATGAATTTAGAGAAACAGAATACCTGTTAGGAGGACGAAATTTGAGCATTGAACACTAATCTACAGCCCTTTATTTTTCACAAAATCATCTAACAAAGTATCAATTGAGAGGAATATTTCTTCCTGAATATTACTAAAATATTCTCAAGACAAGGGAGCTCTATCGTTAAGATACCCCTTCTATAATCTAAGTTTACAGATACCCCAAATTATGGTACCAATAATTGTACTTGTTTGTCCTAAATTGTATTTTGAAAAGCAACTCAAAACATCAAATTCCAGTAACAACTAAAGTTTAGAAAAAGGGACAAATATTCATGAATTCGAAGATGCAATTTATCCATAACTTATACCTACAACTATCAGATGCTAAAATACTTTTCCACAAACTACGAAAAAAGATTAGAAACATGAACTTCTTAAATGAGGCTAAAAAAAAGCTTCAAAAGAGTTGATTCGATATTGCCGTAAAGCAGTTGTAACGATTGTTTCAACTTCTAAAATTCAGATTTCCGACATCATATCACAGACACAATATATTACGCCTTTTCTTTCACTCCTCCGCCGTAAAAGCAAGATCTGCGGTACGCAGAAATATCGCAAGGCACACAAGGCTCAATCAAACATCACATTAGGTGACTAACTGGCGCAGTTCTTTCAAATAAACATCATGATCTTTAAGGCTGGCCAATAACCCATGCTTTAGAACAACACTATTGTCTTTATCATAAGTAATTTCTTCACCTTTAAGACTTGTCATTTTTCCTTTCAGGGTATCCAGGATTGCATTTCCAGCACAAATGTCCCACTTTTTAATTTTCGTTGTGTGAAGATAAATATCTACTTGACCAGCGACCACTGAAATAACTTTAAAACCTGCACCTCCAGCCGGAATTACTTTTATTTCTTCACCAAATGCTTCTCTCGCCGTTTCGTTAACATTACCTGCATGTGAGCGCGATACAGTTATCCATGGTGCATTTCGATTGCCACCATTAGGTTTTTTCGGTATATTATGACCATGATCACGCCAGGCCCAAAATGTTTTACCTTCAAATGGTTTATGAATAACCCCAATCACCGGTTTACCGTTTAGTGCAATGCAGACCATTGTTGTGACATATTCTCTGAGATCTTCTGAGTATTCTTTCGTTGCATCCAAAGGGTCGATCCACACTACAACATCACTCTTTGGCACTTTTATGTCCATTTTATCAGTTAAGAAAGAATCGACATCATCTGATGATAAATGTTCTAATGGCTCCACTTCTTTTGGCGTGGTCATATCTTTCTCTTCTGAAATGATGGTCAGATATTGCCAAGTGTTTTTAAAGCTATAGTACATTGCTCTATGTGACAATATATCTCCTTGCGTCAATACATCATTCACTCCTTCGTCAGTTTTACCTTTGCTTGATTCCTGGATCAAAACAATCATGAAACAAAAATCAAAACTAAAAAGCTCTTTCCCATTGATAACGTAATATTTGCCTCTAAGAAGATCAACTACCATTCTTCTTTTTTCAAGCTAGGTGGATCATGATATAATTTCACATAAATTTGAATACAAGCACCTTAATGAAATGTTGCTCTCCAAACTGGTCTTTAAAAAGATGGTTAAAAACGTTGCATCATTTCTTTGAATAAAGAAACTTTCAATTTCTACATTACCTATTCATTGACTTGCTTATACCAATTACCTGCCGGGTGTCCCAAAAAAAACGCAACGGATTTGATCGGGACTAGCGACAAGAATTTAGGTCCAATCAATCCAAAACAATTTTTGATATAATGCTTGATAGCTAACTTGACGATAGATACCTTGTTTGTTGATATTGGTGCATGGAGAGTTGGAATATTAATCTTGAAAATCCAAATTTGCTTCCATCTCCAAACCAGAGGTTTCGGGTTTTGGCCTAAATTAAAACGCGCTTGAGGAATCTCCTCAGTCATATGCAAATTGTAGTAGTGTGAGCATGCTAAGGCACACATGTTTAGGCACACATTTCAATTGAAATTTGAAAGCAAACATTGACAAACGTAACAATGCCGAAGGAAAAATCCACAAAGGAATAAATTTCTTCAATCATAGTGCACCTGCAACAGAGTCAAGCACGAATGATTTCGTAATAATTCGAAGAAAGATTATACAAAATGCATTTCATTACGGTCATGAAGATAGCAAGAACTAATTCACTTTCACACCCAAGCAAACTAATTTGCGGATTGCTTTCTTTTATGAGACAGATGCAATGCTAACTTTTCGAGACTTTTGAAGCACAACAAAGGATTTCTTTTCAGGACAAAATTGATGAACTTAATTGGATTTCTATTCAAATATTTTCCTCAGCATGAGGCTCTATTCTCTTACTTCACGGTAATTCAGGAGATTCCTCAAAATAGCGCGTTTGCAGTCTAGGCTAAAAGCCACAAGCTCTGGTTTGGAGGTTCAGGCAAATTTGAGCTTTCAAGATAATATTCCAACTCTCAATGCACCAAAATCATCAAACAAGGTATCTATCTTCAAGTTAGCTATCTAGGGTTATATAAAAAATTATTGTGGATTGATTGGCCCTAAATTCTTGTTGCTAGTCCCAATCAAATCTGTTGCGTTTTTTTGGGTATACTAATTACTTATACCAATTACTTATATCACTTACCTACACCAACTGTTTAAACAGATTACTTATACAAATTACTTATACCAATTGCTTATACCAATTACTTACATCAATTTGGTTTTTTTCATTTTCAATTACTTAAACACAATATCAGTTGAGCTATTAAAACTACAAAACATAAACAGTTCTACTAACTAACATGATCTATAAACAAAAAGAACAAAATTGAAGGCAAATCGTTGCTGTTCTTCCAGGGAGTCGTGTTTTAAATAGCATCAAATGTATTTCTGGTTGTTTTTTTGAATCGGCACAACGTAGGAAGCTCCCTGATACTTATAGGGATTTCATTCCAGACCTTAAGAACTGAATAAGAAAATCCTTTTTTGGTCTACTCCAGATTGCCTTGGAATCTGAAGATCTCTGCAGAATCGCGTGTTATAACTGGAGTGTTGGGATCTTTGCTGAAATTTGTTCCAGAGATTGTCTGGGCGGAGTCTGTTCATTATCTTATAGGCCATAACTGCATGATCAAACATGACAAATTTACCAACATGAAGGAAACTATTTGGCCATTCATCTTTTATCCTGGACGTATCGATCATCATAGAAATGGCTCTGTCTTGAAGACGTTGAAGGGACTCCCTTCTTGAATTTGAGAAGAGGCTACCCCAAATGACATCTGCATATCGCAAGTGACTTTCTACAGGAGCACGATAGACATTGCTTAACTGAAATTGTGGGAGGATATTTTTCAACATTTTCAAAGATGTTATAAAATCCACGACTTTTCCCTTTGACAGTTTTGAATTGTTCTTCCCAGTTAAGCCCTTCGTCTACAATGACTCCAAGTGATTTGGTTTTTTTTCACTCTTTTTATATCAGAATTATTCAGTCTCAATGTTTCGTGTATCTCGACTTTATTAGTTCTACGAGGGTGCCCAATTATGACACACTCCGTTTTTGAGGATTGGCACTTAAATATTTAACTGCATCCATTCCGAAATATGGGTCAATTCCTCTTGAGCTTTATGGACCAGTTCTTCAACATTCATTGATGTTAAGGTCACGTGAGTATCATCAACATACATACTAGCCTTAGAAACTTTGAAACTTTAAAGTCATTCAGGTATATTATGAAGAGAAAGGGGCCAAGATAGGAACCTTGAGGAATACCACATGTAACTGTCCTAGGCCAAAATTCATAAAAAAAATGAAATACCTTCTATCAGTTCGCAAAAATTACAAGAAATTAATTGCCATTTCTGGCCCCTCAAATTTTTTTTCTTTTTAAAGTCTGCATGCAGGGTATTATTTGGGAAATATTAAAAGAACACCAAACAACGTAGGGATATCAAGCATCCACAAAGTGAGTCCGAAAAATATATCACCTCACTGTGATCCAGCTCTCTCGAAATCATGGAATTAATACCAAAAAATGAAAGTATGAGAATAAGCTATTCTATGACTTCATCATAAGGAAGAGACACGATGCTACTGAACAAAACAGACATTTTTCAAACAGAAATTTTTCAAATCGGAATTGTGAGTCTAGAGATATGATTTTTAAAGTTGGCCTATCATGAGAAGTTTTGTTAACAGTACTATTTACGGCCTATAAATCTGATCAGTTCGCTGTTTGTTTTCACCATAAATCAAGAAAAATGGTTCACATTTTAGATAGTTTTCAGAGAATGATTTTCCAAACTGCCTTATATTTTTCTGACTTACGTAGTGAAACACATACTCATGAGTCATATGGAGTTATGTAGTGTAGTGTAGTGTAGTAGTGTGAAACACATAGAAACATGCGTCACATAGAGAAACAAGTATGAGATGTGCTCTAGCCATTTAGCTAATGACTTGGATCAAGTGTGCTAATTTTCTTCCTTGAAAACTATGAAATTTGTAATTACCTTTAACGTATTTGACAGCCTGACTTGTTGTACTTTGGATCCTCCTCGTTTGGCAACTTCAATTGATGCAATCAAAAGATCCTTCAGTGAAATATCCGGTGATTGCAATCCAACAACATTGTATCCCTGTGCTTTCAAACGATTTGCAAAATCAGACAGTTTTTTCACTGGCCTGCTCTGTCTGATCATGTCACGGAAATAGAATACTGCACTTGTTAAAGTGATGAGGGCAAGCAGTACTCCCAAAGGAGACATTCTGATGTTCGCAGATACACTGACCATCTTTGATTAGTTGACAGAAACCTGTTACTATTTATCGTGTGATGTGAGATAAGGCATTCTTGAAGAAATCTGAAATTAAGGTAAAGTCAACACCAAATTTGAGCTTAAACAATCTTTGAGAATGATAGTGATATCCCAATGATATATAATACACTATAATATTATAATATATATCAATATATCAACATTATAATAATATATACTAGTAATAGCTGCTGCTAAAATGCCCGCACTTTTGAAAAAGATTAGTAAAATTCATCCAATTGAAAACCCCAGAAAAAAGTCTAGCATCAGAAAGAAACACAAGCAACAAATAAAAATTTGCCAGTGGAATCCTCAAGTACCCAGAAAAACAGCTTGGGTTTCAGACAGGCCTAAACGTCTTGTTTTCTCTTCAGAAAAAATTACAATCTCTTACCCAATGTAGCCTATCTAACATCAGTCACTCCGCAGATTTCACAACTTCTTTGTGTTTACAAGAAACATGCAGAAAATTTTGGCCTATTCAACGATCAAAATATGCCACTGATCTATGAAAGGGCCCTGGTCAACATCAATGCTTGCGACCCTTGGCTATTATCAAGATCATATGGTTGGTTGGCGAAGTGGTTGTCTTCATCTCCACTCACACACTCAGCCGGTGTTCGAATCCTCCTGATGACTAATTCCTTAATTATTATTTTTTTCTGCAAGTCCCTGCTGGTTCTGCTAGTGCAATCTAGTATCCACATCAAATATTCGGAGGAATGGAGACCGTTGATATATATAACTGTTTGAAAGAAACCACACAGGTCAATTGAAAAAATAAAAAACTACGAATAATACGATACTCTGCTGTGCTGGTGGTTTCAGAGTTCATAAACCGTTGCAATTTGATTCTCCCTATCATTAAAGATTCTTATTAGATGCTCTGAAATACTTTATCAATCCCTTCTCCATCCCTTCCACACTGAACAAATCAACATATCGGTATTGTGTGTGTGAGGCTATCAAAGATAGCGGAAATAAAAGTTTATTTTCAACTGTGCGTGAGAAAAAAGGTCTACAATATAAAAGATTATGCAGCTGTCATTCTATTGCCCCGACCCCCCCACCCCAGGATAGGCGGGGTTGAGGCGGGGCTATTCGCCTCCTGTTCACTGAAAAATGTTGCCCCAGGGAGCAGGGACACCTGGGGCGATTCGCTCCTGTTTAAAAGCTTGAGCATAACAAGGCGGAGCTTTAACCAGGGACAAACACGAGTTATCGCCTCCCATTCGCAGAGGAATGTTGCCCCGGTAGGCGGGGACATCGCTCACTTTCACAAGAGAAAAACGTGAATGACCCCGCATCGGCCCCGCCTATCCCAGGGTGGGGGGGGGGCCGGGGCAATAAAATGATAGCTGCATTAGACCCATAGCATGGTTTGGTGTGGAACTGCCATGCCAGTCTCCTTCTTTTCTTTTGACTATTTGTGTGCTGTTTTCTTGTTTTGTTTTGTCCCTCGTATTACTGTATTTTTTCTTTTTGTTCTAGTTTTAATTTATTATGAATAGAAAAAAAAAGAACAAAGGCAGTATGCTTGAGAACAGAAGATTTTTCAGCACCAGCCTTCTTTCGACCCAGACCTCCAAATGGCCGCCATTTTTGTCGATGAATTCTCATTTGAAATTTCCTAAGGTGAGGTGTCCTAAGTTGAGCTCAATGAGAACGGAAATCTCTCATTGCCGAACGGAAATCTCTCAACGGAAATCTCTCATTACTGTCATTGCTTGACTCACTAGATGTCAAGCAATATTTACAAAATCAAACACACAAAAGGGCATTTACTTGTTCATCATCATTTGAAAACTAAAATCAAGCCCCTACTGAAATCTCGTGCCTGCAGCCAAGACTGCATTCTTTGTAGTGCGACTTTGACTGATTCCAGCCGCATCCGCGCCATAACTCTGTAAAAGGGCCACCTTTGGCAGTTTGTTTATACAATTTGATTGTACCCCTACCCCAGAATTTACTTCAAAATGAGCTTCCCCGCGCCAAAATCAAAGAATGCAATCTGGCCTGCAGCCAATTAGAAGCCCTTGCTTGGCGCGCTCTCGAGCCCTCCGAAGCGGGCAATCAATGCTTATACAGGTTTGTTTGTGATAAGAAACCTGTCAGCCTGTATCCAGAATCCAAATCCATTGCTAAGTATCCCGTATTTTGAGGTGTTGATTTCAAACATCAATATGAGAAACCGCCCCAGAGACTACTTCATTCGCAAAACTGGATTTTTTACATTTGTCTTCCGAAGACCTAAAATCAACAGCTCAAGAGACGGGTTGGTCTACCATTCAGGCGACTTTCTTTAGCCAATGGAACACTGTCGGGTATTTCGGAACAAGCGATTTCTATTGTTTGTATGCTGGTTAATATTTGAAATATCTCAAGAAAATGGCAGCCATAAATCACTTTCGTCTGATCTCGTGTCCTTCATTATCAGCGATACGGAGAGTGCACGAAATGCTACACTACAGCAGCCCAACATCCATCGATGAAAATATGACAGAAGAGGTATGAAAAGACGTGCATCAAGTGAAAGTAACAAGTTTCTTTCTCATCCCCTGTGCCTTAAGCTTCGTTTCCTCAATATTATCCCAAAATACCCGACATCCCATAATACCCGAAACCACTCTAGGCCTAAATATCATACAATTAATTGTCTGGCACCCACCTGTGTGCTGGCTCGCTTTCACTCAGCCAGCTGTTTTGGCTAGCAGGTTCAAAAAGAATACACGACAATATTGTCTATCTTTTTTAAATTGAGCAAAAAAATTGTACTTTCACCTTACCATCCAGATTTTGTTGAAAGATTTGTCTTTCCTCCTCCTGTCTTTTAAAATCTTTCAACTGTTTCTCTTCCCGTACCTCATCAATCAACTAGGAAAATATTTTCTACATCTTCTTGGCTATCATTTTTCAAATGCCTCGTTTGCAAGTTTGCTATATCTGCAATTTGTACTGTTGTTGTTGTTGCTTATCAATAAGTAAAGTACACTCAAAATACCGGGTGCGCCAAAATAAACTATGCACGTTTGGCAGGCCACAATAAATCGTACACTGGACCGATTTTGAAGATTTATGACTTAATCTGTAGCAGAATGCCTGAATTAGATACTGGGATTTTTTGCAATTTTTTACATTTTCAGTTTTTAGAGCTAGAAGCGAGTTTCTTAAAATTTTAGTTTTCGAAAACACTGAAAACGATAAATAAACATCGATCAAGCTTTCTAAAGATTCGATATAAATGGACAAAGAGAGAACTTGTTCGTGGTGATTTGCGATTTAGAAATCGATTAATTGTAATCTGCTGCACGAGAGTTCGTACTAAACCACCAAATCACCTTGAAAACGTTTTCTCTTTGTTCATTCATGTTGAATCTTTTGAAATTTGATCGACGTTTTTTGATCGTTTTCAGTATTTTCGAAAACTAAAATTTTAAGAAACTCGCTTCTAGCTCTAAAAACTGAAAATGTAATAAATTGCAAAAAATCCCAGTATCTAATTCAGGCATTCTGCTACAGATTAAGTCATAAATCTTCAAAATCGGTCCAGTGTACGATTTATTGTGGCCTGCCAAACGTGCATAGTTTATTTTGGCGCACCCGGTATTTTGAGTGTACTTTACTTATTGATAAGCAACAACAACAACAGTACAAATTGCAGATATAGCAAACTTGCAAACGAGGCATTTGAAAAATGATAGCCAAGAAGATGTAGAAAATATTTTCCTAGTTGATTGATGAGGTACGGGAAGAGAAACAGTTGAAAGATTTTAAAAGACAGGAGGAGGAAAGACAAATCTTTCAACAAAATCTGGATGGTAAGGTGAAAGTACAATTTTTTTGCTCAATTTAAAAAAGATAGACAATATTGTCGTGTATTCTTTTTGAACCTGCTAGCCAAAACAGCTGGCTGAGTGAAAGCGATGTAAAAATGTCCAAAATCGGCCAAAACCCCCTAAAAATGTCCCGAAGAACCCCAAACATGTTTCCTGACCCTTTTTTCCATGTAAAATTGCCTATTTAGGCCTTGAAACGAATTTGAAAATTTTTGAAAAAAAAACTTTTTTTTCGGCCAAAACCCCCTAAAAATGTCCCGAAGAACCCCAAACATGTTTCCTGACCCTTATTCCCATGTAAAATGGCCTATTTAGGCCTTAAATCGATTTTGAAAATTTTTGAAAAAAATTTTTTTTTTCGGCCAAAACCCCCTAAAAATGTCCCGAAGAACCCCAAACATGTTTCCTGACCCTTATTCCCATGTAAAATGGCCTATTTAGGCCTTAAATCGATTTTGAAAATTTTTGAAAAAAATTTTTTTTTTCGGCCAAAACCCCCTAAAAATGTCCCGAAGAACCCCAAACATGTTTCCTGACCCTTATTCCCATGTAAAATGGCCTATTTAGGCCTTAAATCGATTTTGAAAATTTTTGAAAAAAATTTTTTTTTTCGGCCAAAACCCCCTAAAAATGTCCCGAAGAACCCCAAACATGTTTCCTGACCCTTATTCCCATGTAAAATGGTCTATTTAGGCCTTAAATCGATATTGAAAATTGTTAAAAAAAAAATTTTTTTTCGGTCAAAACCCCCTAAAAATGTCCCGAAGAACCCCAAACATGTTTCCTGACCCTTATTCCAATGTAAAATGGCCTATTTAGGCCTTAAATCGATTTTGAAAATTTTTGAGAAAAAAATTTTTTTTTCGGCCAAAACCCCTAAAAATGTCCCGAAGAACCTCAAACATGTTTCCTGACCCTTATTCCCATGTAAAATGGCCTATTTAGGCCTTAAATCGAATTTGAAAATTTTTGAAAAAAAAATTTTTTTTCGGCCAAAACCCCCTAAAAATGTCCCGAAGAACCCCAAACATGTTCCCTGACCCTTATTCCCATGTAAAATGGCCTATTTAGGCCTTAAATCGAATTTGAAAATTTTTGAAAAAAAAATTTTTTTTTCGGCCAAAACCCCCTAAAAATGTCCCGAAGAACCCCAAACATGTTTCCTGACCCTTATTCTTATGTAAAATGGCCTATTTAGGCCTTAAATCGAATTTGAAAATTTTTGAAAAAAAAATTTTTTTTCGGCCAAAACCCCCTAAAAATGTCCCGAAGAACCCCAAACATGTTTCCTGACCCTTATTCCCATGTAAAATGGCCTATTTAGGCCTTAAATCGATATTGAAAATTTTCGAAAAAAAAAAATTTTTTTCGGCCAAAACCAACTAAAAATGTCCCGAAGAACCCCAAACATGTTTCCTGACCCTTATTCTCATGTAAAATGGCCTATTTAGGCCTTAAATCGATTTTGAAAATTTTTGAAAAAAAAATTTGTTTCCGCCAAAACCCCCTAAAAATGTCCCGAAGAACCCCAAACATGTTTCCTGACCCTTATTCCCATGTAAAATGGCCTATTTAGGCCTTAAATCGAATTTGAAAATTTTTGAAAAAAAAATTTTTTTTTGGGCCAAAACCCCCTAAAAATGTCCCGAAGAACCCCAAACATGTTTCCTGACCCTTATTTCCATGTAAGATGGCCTATTTAGGCCTTAAATCGATTTTGAAAATTTTTGAAAAAAAATTTTTTTTTTCGGCCAAAACCCCCTAAAAATGTCCCGAAGAACCCCAAACATGTTTTCTGACCCTTATTCCCATGTAAAATGGCCTATTTAGGCCTTAAATCGATTTTGAAAATGTTTGAAAAAAAAATTTTCTTTCGGCCAAAACCCCCTAAAAATGTCCCGAAGAACCCCAAACATGTTTCCTGACCCTTACTCCCATGTAAAATGGCCTATTTAGGCCTTAAATCGATTTTGAAAATTTTTGAAAAAAAAATTTTTTTTCGGCCAAAACCCCCTAAAAATGTCCCGAAGAAGCCCAAACATGTTTCCTGACCCTTATTCCCATGTAAAATGGCCTATTTAGGCCTTAAATCGATTTTGAAAATTTTTGAAAAAAAATTTTTTTTTTCGGCCAAAACCCCCTAAAAATGTCCCGAAGAACCCCAAACATGTTTCCTGACCCTTATTCCCATGTAAAATGGCCTATTTAGGCCTTAAATTAAATCGATTTTAAAAATTTTTGAAAAAAAAATTTTTTTTCGGCCAAAACCCCCTAAAAATGTCCCGAAGAAGCCCAAACATGTTTCCTGACCCTTATTCCCATGTAAAATGGCCTATTTAGGCCTTAAATCGATTTTGAAAATTTTTGAAAAAAAAATTTTTTTTTCGGCCAAAACCCCCTAAAAATGTCCCGAAGAACCCCAAACATGTTTCCTGACCCTTATTCCAATGTAAAATGGCCTATTTAGGCCTTAAATCGATTTTGAAAATTTTGAAGAAAAAAATTTTTTTTTCGGCCAAAACCCCTAAAAATGTCCCGAAGAACCTCAAACATGTTTCCTGACCCTTATTACCATGTAAAATGGCCTATTTAGGCCTTAAATCGAATTTGAAAATTTTTGAAAAAAAAATTTTTTTTCGGCCAAAACCCCCTAAAAATGTCCCGAAGAACCCCAAACATGTTCCCTGACCCTTATTCCCATGTAAAATGGCCTATTTAGGCCTTAAATCGAATTTGAAAATTTTTGAAAAAAAAATTTTTTTTTCGGCCAAAACCCCCTAAAAATGTCCCGAAGAACCCCAAACATGTTTCCTGACCCTTATTCTTATGTAAAATGGCCTATTTAGGCCTTAAATCGAATTTGAAAATTTTTGAAAAAAAAATTTTTTTTCGGCCAAAACCCCCTAAAAATGTCCCGAAGAACCCCAAACATGTTTCCTGACCCTTATTCCCATGTAAAATGGCCTATTTAGGCCTTAAATCGATATTGAAAATTTTCGAAAAAAAAAAATTTTTTTCGGCCAAAACCAACTAAAAATGTCCCGAAGAACCCCAAACATGTTTCCTGACCCTTATTCTCATGTAAAATGGCCTATTTAGGCCTTAAATCGATTTTGAAAATTTTTGAAAAAAAAATTTGTTTCCGCCAAAACCCCCTAAAAATGTCCCGAAGAACCCCAAACATGTTTCCTGACCCTTATTCCCATGTAAAATGGCCTATTTAGGCCTTAAATCGAATTTGAAAATTTTTGAAAAAAAAATTTTTTTTTGGGCCAAAACCCCCTAAAAATGTCCCGAAGAACCCCAAACATGTTTCCTGACCCTTATTTCCATGTAAGATGGCCTATTTAGGCCTTAAATCGATTTTGAAAATTTTTGAAAAAAAATTTTTTTTTTCGGCCAAAACCCCCTAAAAATGTCCCGAAGAACCCCAAACATGTTTTCTGACCCTTATTCCCATGTAAAATGGCCTATTTAGGCCTTAAATCGATTTTGAAAATGTTTGAAAAAAAAATTTTCTTTCGGCCAAAACCCCCTAAAAATGTCCCGAAGAACCCCAAACATGTTTCCTGACCCTTACTCCCATGTAAAATGGCCTATTTAGGCCTTAAATCGATTTTGAAAATTTTTGAAAAAAAAATTTTTTTTCGGCCAAAACCCCCTAAAAATGTCCCGAAGAAGCCCAAACATGTTTCCTGACCCTTATTCCCATGTAAAATGGCCTATTTAGGCCTTAAATCGATTTTGAAAATTTTTGAAAAAAAATTTTTTTTTTCGGCCAAAACCCCCTAAAAATGTCCCGAAGAACCCCAAACATGTTTCCTGACCCTTATTCCCATGTAAAATGGCCTATTTAGGCCTTAAATTAAATCGATTTTAAAAATTTTTGAAAAAAAAATTTTTTTTCGGCCAAAACCCCCTAAAAATGTCCCGAAGAAGCCCAAACATGTTTCCTGACCCTTATTCCCATGTAAAATGGCCTATTTAGGCCTTAAATCGATTTTGAAAATTTTTGAAAAAAAAATTTTTTTTTCGGCCAAAACCCCCTAAAAATGTCCCGAAGAACCCCAAACATGTTTCCTGACCCTTATTCCCATGTAAAATGGCCTATTTAGGCCTTAAATCGATTTTGAAAATTTTTGAAAAAAAAATTTTTTTTTCGGCCAAAACCCCCTAAAAATGTCCCGAAGAACCCCAAACATGTTTCCTGACCCTTATTTCCATGTAAAATGGCCTATTTAGGCCTTAAATCGATTTTGAAAATTTTTGAAAAAAAGGCCAAAACCCCCTAAAAATGTCCCGAAGAACCCCAAACATGTTTTCTGACCTTTATTTCCATGTAAAATGGCCTATTTAGGCCTTAAATCGATTTTGAAAATTTTTGAAAAAAAAATTTTTTTTTCGGCCAAAACCCCCTAAAAATGTCCCGAAGAACCCCAAACATGTTTCCTGACCCTTATTCCCATGTAAAATGGCCTATTTAGGCCTTAAATCGAATTTGAAAATTTTGAAAAAAAAAATTTTTTTTCGGCCAAAACCCCCTAAAAATGTCCCGAAGAACCCCAAACATGTTTCCTGACCCTTATTCCCATGTAAAATGGCCTATTTAGGCCTTAAATCGATTTTGAAAATTTTTGAAAAAAAATTTTTTTTCGGCCAAAACCCCCTAAAAATGTCCCGAAGAACCCCAAACATGTTTCCTGACCCTTATTCCCATGTAAAATGGCCTATTTAGGCCTTAAATCGATTTTGAAAACTTTTGAAAAAAAAATTTTTTTTTCGGCCAAAACCCCCTAAAAATGTCCCGAAGAACCCCAAACATGTTTCCTGACCCTTATTCCAATGTAAAATGGCCTATTTAGGCCTTAAATCGAATTTGAAAATTTTTGAAAAAAAAATTTTTTTTTCGGCCAAAACCCCCTAAAAATGTCCCGAAGAACCCCAAACATGTTTCCTGACCCTTATTACCATGTAAAATGGCCTATTTAGGCCTTAAATCGATTTTGAAAATTTTTGAAAAAAAAATTTTTTTTTCGGCCAAAACCCCCTAAAAATGTCCCGAAGAACCCCAAACATGTTTCCTGACCCTTATTCCCATGTAAAATGGCCTATTTAGGCCTTAAATCGATTTTGAAAATTTTTGAAAAAAAAAATTTTTTTTCGGCCAAAACCCACTAAAAATGTCCCGAAGAACCCCAAACATGTTTCCTGACCCTTATTCCCATGTAAAATGGTCTATTTAGGCCTTAAATCGAATTTGAAATTTTTTGAAAAAAAAAATTTTTTTTCGGCCAAAACCCCCTAAAAATGTCCCGAAAACCCCCAAACATGTTTCCTGACCCTTATTCCCATGTAAAATGGCCTATTTAGGTCTTAAATCGATTTTGAAAATTTTTGAAAAAAAATTTTTTTTTTCGGCCAAAACGCCCTAAAATGTCCCGAAGAACCCCAAACATGTTTCCTGACCCTTATTCCCATGTAAAATGGCCTATTTAGGCCTTAAATCGATTTTGAAAATTTTTGAAAAAAAATTTTTTTCGGCCAAAACCCCCTAAAAATGTCCCGAATGACCCCAAACATGTTTCCTGACCTTTATTCCCATGTAAAATGGCCTATTTAGGCCTTAAATCGATTTTGAAAATTTTTGAAAAAAAAATTTTTTTTTCGGCCAAAACCCCCTAAAAATGTCCCGAAGAACCCCAAACATGTTTCCTGACCCTTGTTCCCATGTAAAATGGCCTATTTAGGCCTTAAATCGAATTTGAAAATTTTGAAAAAAAAAATTTTTTTTCGGCCAAAACCCCTTAAAAATGTCCCGAAGAACCCCAAACATGTTCCCTGACCCTTATTCCCATGTAAAATGGCCCATTTAGGCCTTAAATCGATTTTGAAAATTTTTGAAAAAAAATTTTTTTTTCGGCCAAAACCCCCTAAAAATGTCCCGAAGAACCCCAAACATGTTTCCTGACCCTTATTCCCATGTAAAATGGCCTATTTAGGCCTTAAATCGATTTTGAAAATTTTTGAAAAAAATTTTTTTTTTCGGCCAAAACCCCCTAAAAATGTCCCGAAGAACCCCAAACATGTTTCCTGACCCTTATTCCCATGTAAAATGGCCCATTTAGGCCTTAAATCGATTTTGAAAATTTTTGAAAAAAAAAATTTTTTTTCGGCCAAAACCCCCTAAAAATGTCCCGAAGAACCCCAAACATGTTTCCTGACCCTTTTTTCCATGTAAAATGGCCTATTTAGGCCTTAAAACGAATTTGAAAATTTTTGAAAAAAAAATTTTTTTTTCGGCCAAAACCCCCTAAAAATGTCCCGAAGAACCCCAAACATGTTTCCTGACCCTTATTCCAATGTAAAATGGCCTATTTAGGCCTTAAATCGAATTTGAAAATTTTTGAAAAAAAATTTTTTTTTCGGCCAAAACCCCCTAAAAATGTCCCGAAAAACCCCAAACATGTTTCCTGACCCTTATTCCCATGTAAAATGGCCTATTTAGGCCTTAAATCGAATTTGAAAATTTTGAAAAAAATTTTTTTTTTTCGGCCAAAACCCCTTAAAAATGTCCCGAAGAACCCCAAACATGTTCCCTGACCCTTATTCCCATGTAAAATGGCCCATTTAGGCCTTAAATCGATTTTGAAAATTTTTGAAAAAAAATTTTTTTTTCGGCCAAAACCCCCTAAAAATGTCCCGAAGAACCCCAAACATGTTTCCAGACCCTTATTCCCAGGTAAAATGGCCTATTTAGGCCTTAAATCGATTTTGAAAATTTTTGAAAAAAATTTTTTTTTTCGGCCAAAACCCCCTAAAAATGTCCCGAAGAACCCCAAACATGTTTCCTGACCCTTATTCCCATGTAAATTGGTCCATTTAGGCCTTAATTCGATTTTGAAAATTTTTGAAAAAAAAATTTTTTTTTCGGCCAAAACCCCCTAAAAATGTCCCGAAGAACCCCAAACATGTTTCCTGACCCTTTTTTCCATGTAAAATTGCCTATTTAGGCCTTAAAACGAATTTGAAAATTTTTGAAAAAAAAATTTTTTTTTCGGTCAAAACCCCCTAAAAATGTCCCGAAGACCCTCAAACATGTTCATTAACCCTTATTCCAATGTAAAATGGCCTATTTAGGCCTTAAATCGAATTTGAAAATTTTTGAAAAAAAATTTTTTTTTCGGCCAAAACCCCCTAAAAATGTCCCGAAAAACCCCAAACATGTTTCCTGACCCTTATTCCCATGTAACATGGCCTATTTAGGCCTTAAATCGATTTTGAAAATTTTTGAAAAAAAATTTTTCTTTTCGGCCAAAACGCCCTAAAATGTCCCGAAGAACCCCAAACATGTTTCCTGACCCTTATTCCCATGTAAAATGGCCTATTTAGGCCTTAAATCGATTTTGAAAATTTTTGAAAAAAAAATTTTTTTTTCGGCCAAAACCCCCTTAAAAATGTCCCGAAGAACCCCAAACATGTTTCCTGACCCTTTTTTCCATGTAAAATGGCCTATTTAGGCCTTAAAACGAATTTGAAAATTTTTGAAAAAAAATTTTTTTTTCGGCCAAAACCCCCTAAAAATGTCCCGAAGAACCCCAAACATGTTTCCTGACCCTTATTCCCATGTAAAATGGCCTATTTAGGCCTTAAATCGATTTTGAAAATTTTTGAAAAAAAATTTTTTTTCGGCCAAAACCCCTAAAAATGTCCCGAAGAACCCCAAACATGTTTCCTGACCCTTATTCCCATGTAAAATGGCCCATTTAGGCCTTAAATCGATTTTGAAAATTTTTGAAAAAAAATTTTTTTTTCGGCCAAAACCCTCTAAAAATGTCCCGAAGAACCCCAAACATGTTTCCTGACCCTTTTTTCCATGTAAAATGGCCTATTTAGGCCTTAAAACGAATTTGAAAATTTTTGAAAAAAAAATTTTTTTTTTCGGCCAAAACCCCCTAAAAATGTCCCGAAGAACCCCAAACATGTTTCCTGACCCTTATTCCCATGTAAAATGGCCTATTTAGGCCTTAAATCGAATTTGAAATTTTTTGAAAAAAAAAATTTTTTTTCGGCCAAAACCCCCTAAAAATGTCCCGAAAATCCCCAAACATGTTTCCTGACCCTTATTCCCATGTAAAATGGCCTATTTAGGCCTTAAATCGATTTTGAAAATTTTTGAAAAAAAATTTTTTTTTCGGCCAAAACCCCCTAAAAATGTCCCGAAGAACCCCAAACATGTTTCCTGACCCTTATTCCCATGTAAAATGGCCTATTTAGGCCTTAAATCGATTTTGAAAATTTTTGAAAAAAAATTTTTTTTCGGCCAAAACCCTCTAAAAATGTCCCGAAGAACCCCAAACATGTTTCCTGACCCTTATTCCCATGTAAAATGGCCCATTTAGGCCTTAAATCGATTTTGAAAATTTTTGAAAAAAAAATTTTTTTTTCGGCCAAAACCCCCTAAAAATGTCCCGAAGAACCCCAAACATGTTTCCTGACCCTTTTTTCCTTGTAAAATTGCCTATTTAGGCCTTAAAACGAATTTGAAAATTTTTGAAAAAAAAATTTTTTTTTCGGCCAAAACCCCCTAAAAATGTCCCGAAGAACCCCAAACATGTTTCCTGACCCTTATTCCAATGTAAAATGGCCTATTTAGGCCTTAAATCGAATTTGAAAATTTTTGAAAAAAAAATTTTTTTTTCGGCCAAAACCCCCTAAAAATGTCCCGAAGAACCCCAAACATGTTTCCTGACCCTTATTCCCATGTAAAATGGCCTAATTAGGCCTTAAATCGATTTTGAAAATTTTTTAAAAAAAAATTTTTTTTTCGGCCAAAACCCCCTAAAAATGTCCCGAAGAACCCCAAACATGTTTCCTGACCCTTTTTTCCATGTAAAATTGCCTATTTAGGCCTTAAAACGAGTTTGAAAATTTTTGAAAAAAAAATTATTTTTCGGCCAAAACCGCCTAAAAATGTCCCGAAGAACCCCAAACATGTTTCCTGACCCTTATTCCAATGTAAAATGGCCTATTTAGGCCTTAAATCGAATTTGAAAATTTTTGAAAAAAAAAATTTTTTTTCGGCCAAAACCCCCTAAAAATGTCCCGAAGAACCCCAAACATGTTTCCTGACCCTTATTCTCATGTAAAATGGCCTATTTAGGCCTTAAATCGATTTTGAAAATTTTTGAAAAAAAAATTTTTTTTTTCGGCCAAAACCCCCTAAAAATGTCCCGAAGAACCCCAAACATGTTTCCTGACCCTTATTCCCATGTAAAATGGCCTATTTAGGCCTTAAATCGATTTTGAAAATTTTTGAAAAAAAAAATTTTTTTTCGGCCAAAACCCACTAAAAATGTCCCGAAGAACCCCAAACATGTTTCCTGACCCTTATTCCCATGTAAAATGGTCTATTTAGGCCTTAAATCGAATTTGAAATTTTTTGAAAAAAAAAATTTTTTTTCGGCCAAAACCCCCTAAAAATGTCCCGAAAATCCCCAAACATGTTTCCTCACCCTTATTCCCACGTAAAATGGCCTATTTAGGCCTTAAATCGATTTTGAAAATTTTTGAAAAAAAATTTTTTTTTTTCGGCCAAAACGCCCTAAAATGTCCCGAAGAACCCCAAACATGTTTCCTGACCCTTATTCCCATGTAAAATGGCCTATTTAGGCCTTAAATCGATTTTGAAAATTTTTGAAAAAAAATTTTTTTCGGCCAAAACCCCCTAAAAATGTCCCGAATGACCCCAAACATGTTTCCTGACCTTTATTCCCATGTAAAATGGCCTATCTAGGCCTTAAATCGATTTTGAAAATTTTTGAAAAAAAAATTTTTTTTTCGGCCAAAACCCCCTAAAAATGTCCCGAAGAACCCCAAACATGTTTCCTGACCCTTATTCCCATGTAAAATGGCCTATTTAGGCCTTAAATCGAATTTGAAAATTTTGAAAAAAATTTTTTTTTTCGGCCAAAACCCCCTAAAAATGTCCCGAAGAACCCCAAACATGTTTCCTGACCCTTATTCCCATGTAAATTGGCCCATTTAGGCCTTAAATCGATTTTGAAAATTTTTGAAAAAAAAATTTTTTTTTCGGCCAAAACCCCCTAAAAATGTCCCGAAGAACCCCAAACATGTTTCCTGACCCTTTTTTCCATGTAAAATGGCCTCTTTATGCCTTAAAACGAATTTGAAAATTTTTGAAAAAAAAATTTTTTTTTCGGCCAAAACCCCCTAAAAATGTCCCGAAGAACCCCAAACATGTTTCCTGACCCTTATTCCCATGTAAAATGGCCTATTTAGGCCTTAAATCGAATTTGAAAATTTTTGAAAAAAAATTTTTTTTTCGGCCAAAACCCCCTAAAAATGTCCCGAAAAACCCCAAACATGTTTCCTGACCCTTATTCCCATGTAAAATGGCCTATTTAGGCCTTAAATCGATTTTGAAAATTTTTGAAAAAAAAATTTTTTTTTCGGCCAAAACCCCCTAAAAATGTCCTGAAGAACCCCAAACATGTTTCCTGACCCTTATTCCCATGTAAAATGGCCTATTTAGGCCTTAAATCGATTTTGAAAATTTTTGAAAAAAAAATTTTTTTTTCGGCCAAAACCCCCTAAAAATGTCCCGAAGAACCCCAAACATGTTTCCTGACCCTTTTTTCCATGTAAAATTGCCTATTTAGGCCGTAAAACGAATTTGAAAATTTTTGAAAAAAAATTTTTTTTTCGGCCAAAACCCCCTAAAAATGTCCCGAAGAACCCCAAACATGTTTCCTGACCCTTATTCCCATGTAAAATGGCCTATTTAGGCCTTAAGTCGATTTTGAAAATTTTTGAAAAAAAATTTTTTTTCGGCCAAAACCCCCTAAAAATGTCCCGAAGAACCCCAAACATGTTTCCTGACCCTTATTCCCATGTAAAATGGCCCATTTAGGCCTTAAATCGATTTTGAAAATTTTTGAAAAAAAAATTTTTTTTTCGGCCAAAACCCCCTAAAAATGTCCCGAAGAACCCCAAACATGTTTCCTGACCCTTATTCCAATGTAAAATGGCCTATTTAGGCCTTAAATCGAATTTGAAAATTTTTGAAAAAAAAAGTTTTTTTTCGGCCAAAACCCACTAAAAATGTCCCGAAGAACCCCAAACATGTTTCCTGACCCTTATTCCCATGTAAAATGGCCTATTTAGGCCTTAAATCGAATTTGAAATTTTTTGAAAAAAAAAATTTTTTTTCGGCCAAAACCCCCTAAAAATGTCCCGAAAATCCCCAAACATGTTTCCTGACCCTTATTCCCATGTAAAATGGCCTATTTAGGCCTTAAATCGATTTTGAAAATTTTTGAAAAAAAATTTTTTTTTCGGCCAAAACCCCCTAAAAATGTCCCGAAGAACCCCAAACATGTTTCCTGACCCTTATTCCCATGTAAAATGGCCTATTTAGGCCTTAAATCGATTTTGAAAATTTTTGAAAAAAAATTTTTTTTCGGCCAAAACCCCCTAAAAATGTCCCGAAGAACCCCAAACATGTTTCCTGACCCTTATTCCCATGTAAAATGGCCCATTTAGGCCTTAAATCGATTTTGAAAATTTTTGAAAAAAAAATTTTTTTTTCGGCCAAAACCCCCTAAAAATGTCCCGAAGAACCCCAAACATGTTTCCTGACCCTTTTTTCCATGTAAAATTGCCTATTTAGGCCTTAAAACGAATTTGAAAATTTTTGAAAAAAAAATTTTTTTTTCGGCCAAAACCCCCTAAAAACTTCCCAAAGAACCCCAAACATGTTTCCTGACCCTTATTCCAATGTAAAATGGCCTATTTTGGCCTTAAATCGATTTTGAAAATTTTTGAAAAAAAATTTTTTTTCGGCCAAAACCCCCTAAAAATGTCCCGAAAATCCCCAAACATGTTTCCTGACCCTTATTCCCATGTAAAATGGCCTATTTAGGCCTTAAATCGATTTTGAAAATTTTTGAAAAAAAAATTTTTTTTCGGCCAAAACCCCCTAAAAATGTCCCGAAGAACCCCAAACATGTTTCCTGACCCTTATTCTCATGTAAAATGGCCTATTTAGGCCTTAAATCGATTTTGAAAATTTTTGCAAAAAAAAAAATTTTTTTCGGCCAAAACCCACTAAAAATGTCCCGAAGAACCCCAAACATGTTTCCTGACCCTTATTCCCATGTAAAATGGCCTATTTAGGCCTTAAATCGAATTTGAAATTTTTTGAAAAAAAAAATTTTTTTTCGGCCAAAACCCCCTAAAAATGTCCCGAAGAACCCCAAACATGTTTCCTGACCCTTTTTTCCATGTAAAATTGCCTATTTAGGCCTTAAAACGAATTTAAAAATTTTTGAAAAAAAAATTTTTTTTTCGGCCAAAACCCCCTAAAAATGTCCCGAAGAACCCCAAACATGTTTCCTGACCCTTTTTTCCATGTAAAATTGCCTATTTAGGCCTTAAAACGAATTTGAAAATTTTTGAAAAAAAAATTTTTTTTTCGGCCAAACCCCCTAAAAATGTCCCGAAGAACCCCAAACATGTTTCCTGACCCTTATTCCCATGTAAAATGGCCTATTTAGGCTTTAAATCGATTTTGAAAATTTTTGAAAAAAAAATTTTTTTTTCGGCCAAAACCCCCTAAAAATGTCCCGAAAAACCCAAAACATGTTTCCTGACCCTTATTCCCATGTAAAATGGCCTATTTAGGCCTTAAATCGATTTTGAAAATTTTTGAAAAAAAAATTTTTTTTTCGGCCAAAACCCCTAAAAATGTCCCGAAGAACCCCAAACATGTTTCCTGACCCTTATTCCCATGTAAAATGGCCTATTTAGGCCTTAAATCGATTTTGAAAATTTTTGAAAAAAAAATTTTTTTTTCGGCCAAAACCCCCTAAAATGTCCCGAAGAACCCCAAACATGTTTCCTGACCCTTATTCCCATGTAAAATGGCCTATTTAGGCCTTAAATCGATTTTGAAAATTTTTGAAAAAAAAAATTTTTTTTCGGCCAAAACCCACTAAAAATGTCCCGAAGAACCCCAAACATGTTTCCTGACCCTTATTCCCATGTAAAATGGCCTATTTAGGCCTTAAATCGAATTTGAAATTTTTTGAAAAAAAATTTTTTTTCGGCCAAAACCCCCTAAAAATATCCCGAAGAACCCCAAACATGTTCCCTGACCCTTTTTCCCATGTAAAATGGCCTATTTAGGCCTTAAATCGATTTTGAAAATTTTTGAAAAAAAATTTTTTTTCAGCCAAAACCCCCTAAAAATGTCCCGAAGAACCCCAAACATGTTTCCTGACCCTTATTCCCATTTAAAATGGCCTATTTGGCCTTAAATCGAATTTGAAAATTTTTGAAAAAAAAATTTTTTTTTCGGCCAAAACCCCCTAAAAATGTCCCGAAGAACCCCAAACATGTTTCCTGACCCTTATTCCCATGTAAAATGGCCTATTTAGGCCTTAAATCGAATTTGAAAATTTTTGAAAAAAAAATTTTTTTTCGGCCAAAACCCCCTAAAAATGTCCCAAAGAACCCCAAACATGTTCCCTGACCCTTATTCCCATGTAAAATGGCCTATTTAGGCCTTAAATCGATTTTGAAAATTTTTGAAAAAAAAATTTTTTTTTCGGCCAAAACCCCCTAAAAATGTCCCAAAGAACCCCAAACATGTTTCCTGACCCTTATTCCTATGTAAAATGGCCTATTTAGGCCTTAAATCGATTTTGACAACTTTTGAAAAAAAAATTTTTTTTTCGGCCAAAACCCCCTAAAAATGTCCCGAAGGACCCCAAACATGTTTCCTGACCCTTATTCCCATGTAAAATGGCCTATTTAGGCCTTAAATCGAATTTGAAAATTTTTGAAAAAAAAATTTTTTTTCGGCCAAAACCCCCTAAAAATGTCCCGAAGAACCCCAAACATGTTTCCTGACCCTTATTCCCATTTAAAATGGACTATTTAGGCCTTAAATCGAATTTGAAAATTTTTGAAAAAAAAATTTTTTTTCGGCCAAAACCCCCTAAAAATGTCCCGAAGAACCCCAAACATGTTTCCTGACCCTTATTCCCATGTAAAATGGCCTATTTAGGCCTTAAATCAAATTTGAAAATTTTTGAAAAAAAAATTTTTTTTTCGGCCAAAACCCCCTAAAATTGTCCCGAAGAACCCCAAACATGTTTCTTGACCCTTATTCCCATGTAAAATGGCCTATTTTGGCCTTAAATCGATTTTGAAAATTTTTGAAAAAAAAATTTTTTTTTCGGCCAAAACCCCCTAAAAATGTCCCGAAGAATCCCAAGTATGTTTCCTGACCCTTTTTCCCATGTAAAATGGCCTATTTAGGCCTTAAATCGATTTTGAAAATTTTTGAAAAAAAAACTTTTTTTTCGGCCAAAACCCCCTAAAAATGTCCCAAAGAACCCCAAACATGTTTCCTGACCCTTATTCCAATGTAAAATGGCCTATTTAGGCCTTAAATCGAATTTGAAAATTTTTGAAAAAAAAACTTTTTTTCGGCCAAAACCCCCTAAAAATGTCCCGAAGGACCCCAAACATGTTTCCTGACCCTTATTCCCATGCAAAATGGCCTATTTAGGCCTTAAATCGAATTTGAAAATTTTTGAAAAAAAAATTTTTTTTCGGCCAAAACCCCCTAAAAATGTCCCAAAGAACCCCAAACATGTTTCCTGACCCTTATTCCTATGTAAAATGGCCTATTTAGGCCTTAAATCGATTTTGAAAACTTTTGAAAAAAAATTTTTTTTTTCGGCCAAAACCCCCTAAAAATGTCCCGAAGAACCCCAAACATGTTTCCTGACCCTTATTCCAATTTAAAATGTCCTATTTGGCCTTAAATCGAATTTGAAAATTTTTGAAAAAAAAATTTTTTTTTCGGCCAAAACCCCCTAAAAATGTCCCGAAGAACCCCAAACATGTTTCCTGACCCTTATTCCCATGTAAAATGGCCTATTTAGGCCTTAAATCGAATTTGAAAATTTTTGAAAAAAAATTTTTTTTCGGCCAAAACCCCCTAAAAATGTCCCAAAGAACCCCAAACATGTTCCCTGACCCTTATTCCCATGTAAAATGGCCTATTTAGGCATTAAATCGATTTTGAAAACTTTTGAAAAAAAAATTTTTTTTCGGCCAAAACCCCCTAAAAATGTCCCGAAGAACCCCAAACATGTTCCCTGACCCTTTTCCCATGTAAAATGGCCTATTTAGGCCTTAAATCGATTTTGAAAATTTTTGAAAAAAAATTTTTTTTCAGCCAAAACCCCCTAAAAATGTCCTGAAGAACCCCAAACATGTTTCCTGACCCTTATTCCCATTTAAAATGGCCTATTTGGCCTTAAATCGTATTTGAAAATTTTTGAAAAAAAAATTTTTTTTTCGGCCAAAACCCCCTAAAAATGTCCCGAAGAACCCCAAACATGTTTCCTGACCCTTATTCCCATGTAAAATGGCCTATTTAGGCCTTAAATCGAATTTGAAAATTTTTGAAAAAAAAATTTTTTTTCGGCCAAAACCCCCTAAAAATGTCCCGAAGAACCCCAAACATGTTTCCTGACCCTTATTCCCATGTAAAATGGCCTATTTAGGCCTTAAATCGATTTTGAAAATTTTTGAAATAAAAATTTTTTTTCGGCCAAAACCCCCTAAAAATGTCCCAAAGATCCCCAAACATGTTTCCTGACCCTTATTCCTATGTAAAATGGCCTATTTAGGCCTTAAATCGATTTTGAAAATTTTTGAAAAAAAATTTTTTTTTTCGGCCAAAACCCCCTAAAAATGTCCCGAAGAACCCCAAACATGTTCCCTGACCCTTTTTCCCATGTAAAATGGCCTATTTAGGCCTTAAATCGATTTTGAAAATTTTTGAAAAAAAATTTTTTTTCAGCCAAAACCCCCTAAAAATGTCCCGAAGAACCCCAAACATGTTTCCTGACCCTTATTCCCATGTAAAATGGCCTATTTAGGCCTTAAATCGAATTTGAAAAGTTTTGAAAAAAAAATTTTTTTTCGGCCAAAACCCCCTAAAAGTGTCCCGAAGAACCCCAAACATGTTTCCTAACCCTTATTCCCATGTAAAATGGCCTATTTAGGCCTTAAATCGATTTTGAAAATTTTTGAAAAAAAAATTTTTTTTTCGGCCAAAACCCCCTAAAAATGTCCCGAAGAACCCAAAATATGTTCCCTGACCCTTATTCCCATGTAAAATGGCCTATTTAGGCCTTAAATCGAATTTGAAAATTTTTGAAAAAAAAATTTTTTTTCGGCCAAAACCCCCTAAAAATGTCCCAAAGAACCCCAAACATGTTTCCTAACCCTTATTCCCATGTAAAATGGCCTATTTAGGCCTTAAATCGATTTTGAAAATTTTTGAAAAAAAAATTTTTTTTTCGGCTAAAACCCCCTAAAAATGTCCCGAAGGACCCCAAACATGTTTCCTGACCCTTATTCCCATGTAAAATGGCCTATTTAGGCCTTAAATCGAATTTGAAAATTTTTGAAAAAAAACTTTTTTTTCGGCCAAAACCCCCTAAAAATGTCCCGAAGAACCCCAAACATGTTTCCTGACCCTTATTCCCATGTAAAATGGCCTATTTAGGCCTTAAATCGAATTTGAAAATTTTTGAAAAAAAAATTTTTTTTCGGCCAAAACCCCCTAAAAATGTCCCGAAGAACCCCAAACATGTTTCCTGACCCTTTTTCCCATGTAAAATGGCCTATTTAGGCCTTAAATCGATTTTGAAAATTTTTGAAAAAAAAATTTTTTTTTCGGCCAAAACCCCCTAAAAATGTCCCGAAGAACCCCAAACATGTTTCCTGACCCTTATTCCCATTTAAAATGGCCTATTTGGCCTTAAATCGAATTTGAAAATTTTTGAAAAAAAAATTTTTTTTTCGGCCAAAACCCCCTAAAAATGTCCCGAAGAACCCCAAACATGTTTCCTGACCCTTATTCCCATGTAAAATGGCCTATTTAGGCCTTAAATCGAATTTAAAAATTTTTGAAAAAAAAATTTTTTTTCGGCCAAAACCCCCTAAAAATGTCCCGAAGAACCCCAAACATGTTTCCTAACCCTTATTCCCATGTAAAATGGCCTATTTAGGCCTTAAATCGATTTTGAAAATTTTTGAAAAAAAAATTTTTTTTTCGGCCAAAACCCCCTAAAAATGTCCCGAAGAACCCCAAATATGTTCCCTGACCCTTATTCCCATGTAAAATGGCCTATTTAGGCCTTAAATCGAATTTGAAAATTTTTGAAAAAAAAATTTTTTTTCGGCCAAAACCCCCTAAAAATGTCCCAAAGAACCCCAAACATGTTCCCTGACCCTTATTCTCATTTAAAATGGCCTATTTAGGCCATAAATCGAATTTGAAAATTTTTGAAAAAAAATTTTTTTTTTCGGCCAAAACCCCCTAAATATGTCCCGAAGAACCCCAAACATGTTTCCTGACCCTTATTCCCATGTAAAATGGCCTATTTAGGCCTTAAATCGAATTTGAAAATTTTTGAAAAAAAAATTTTTTTTCGGCCAAAACCCCCTAAAAATGTCCCAAAGAACCCCAAACATGTTTCCTGACCCTTATTTCTATGTAAAATGGCCTATTTAGGCCTTAAATCGATTTTGAAAACTTTTGAAAAAAAAATTTTTTTCGGCCAAAACCCCCTAAAAATGTCCCAAAGAACCCCAAACATGTTTCCTGACCCTTATTCCCATGTAAAATGGCCTATTTAGGCCTTAAATCGATTTTGAAAACTTTTGAAAAAAAAATTTTTTTTTCGGCCAAAACCCCCTAAAAATACCCCGAAGAACCCCAAACATGTTCCCTGACCCTTTTTCCCATGTAAAATGGCCTATTTAGGCCTTAAATCGATTTTGAAAATTTTTGAAAAAAAATTTTTTTTCAGCCAAAACCCCCTAAAAATGTCCCGAAGAACCCCAAACATGTTCCCTGACCCTTTTTCCCATGTAAAATGGCCTATTTAGGCCTTAAATCGATTTTGAAAATTTTTGAAAAAAAATTTTTTTTCAGCCAAAACCCCCTAAAAATGTCCCGAAGAACCCCAAACATGTTTCCTGACCCTTATTCCCATTTAAAATGGCCTATTTGGCCTTAAATCGAATTTGAAAATTTTTGAAAAAAAAATTTTTTTTTCGGCCAAAACCCCCTAAAAATGTCCCGAAGAACCCCAAACATGTTTCCTGACCCTTATTCCCATGTAAAATGGCCTATTTAGGCCTTAAATCGAATTTGAAAATTTTTGAAAAAAAAATTTTTTTTCGGCCAAAACCCCCTAAAAATGTCCCGAAGAACCCCAAACATGTTTCCTGACCCTTTTTCCCATGTAAAATGGCCTATTTAGGCCTTAAATCGATTTTGAAAATTTTTGAAAAAAAAATTTTTTTTTCGGCCAAAACCCCCTAAAAATGTCCCGAAGAACCCCAAACATGTTTCCTGACCCTTATTCCCATTTAAAATGGCCTATTTGGCCTTAAATCGAATTTGAAAATTTTTGAAAAAAAAATTTTTTTTTCGGCCAAAACCCCCTAAAAATGTCCCGAAGAACCCCAAACATGTTTCCTGACCCTTATTCCCATGTAAAATGGCCTATTTAGGCCTTAAATCGAATTTGAAAATTTTTGAAAAAAAAATTTTTTTTCGGCCAAAACCCCCTAAAAATGTCCCTAAGAACCCCAAACATGTTTCCTGACCCTTATTCCCATGTAAAATGGCCTATTTAGGCCTTAAATCGAATTTGAAAATTTTTGAAAAAAAAATTTTTTTTCGGCCAAAACCCCCTAAAAATGTCCCGAAGAACCCCAAACATGTTTCCTGACCCTTATTCCCATTTAAAATGGCCTATTTAGGCCTTAAATCGATTTTGAAAATTTTTGAAAAAAAAATTTTTTTTTCGGCCAAAACCCCCTAAAAATGTCCCGAAGAACCCCAAATATGTTTCCTGACCCTTTTTCCCATGTAAAATGGCCTATTTAGGCCTTAAATCGATTTTGAAAATTTTTGAAAAAAAAACTTTTTTTTCGGCCAAAACCCCCTAAAAATGTCCCGAAGAACCCCAAACATGTTTCCTGACCCTTATTCCCATGTAAAATGGCCTATTTAGGCCTTAAATCGAATTTGAAAATTTTTGAAAAAAAAATTTTTTTTTCGGCCAAAACCCCCTAAAAATGTCCTGAAGAACCCCAAACATGTTTCCTGACCCTTATTCCCATGTAAAATGGCCTATTTAGGCCTTAAATCGATTTTGAAAATTTTTGAAAAAAAAATTTTTTTTTCGGCCAAAACCCCCTAAAAATGTCGCGAAGAACCCCAAATATGTTCCCTGACCCTTATTCCCATGTAAAATGGCCTATTTAGGCCTTAAATCGAATTTGAAAATTTTTGAAAAAAAATTTTTTTTCGGCCAAAACCCCCTAAAAATGTCCCAAAGAACCCCAAACATGTTTCCTGACCCTTATTCCTATGTAAAATTGCCTATTTAGGCCTTAAATCGATTTTGAAAACTTTTGAATAAAAAATTTTTTTTTCGGCCAAAACCCCCTAAAAATGTCCCGAAGGACCCCAAACATGTTTCCTGACCCTTATTCCCATGTAAAATGGCCTATTTAGGCCTTAAATCGAATTTGAAAGTTTTTGAAAAAAAATTTTTTTTTCGGCCAAAACCCCCTAAAAATGTCCCGAAGAACCCCAAATATGTTTCCTGACCCTTATTCCCATTTAAAATGGCCTATTTAGGCCTTAAATCAAATTTGAAAATTTTTGAAAAAAAAATTTTTTTTCGGCCAAAACCCCCTAAAATTGTCCCGAAGAACCCCAAACATGTTTCTTGACCCTTATTCCCATGTAAAATGGCCTATTTAGGCCTTAAATCGAATTTGAAAATTTTTGAAAAAAAATTTTTTTTTTCGGCCAAAACCCCCTAAAAATGTCCCGAAGAACCCCAAACATGTTTCCTGACCCTTATTCCCATGTAAAATGGCCTATTTAGGCCTTAAATCGAATTTGAAAATTTTTGAAAAACAAATTTTTTTTTCGGCCAAAACCCCCTAAAAATGTCCCGAAGGACCCCAAACATGTTTCCTGACCCTTATTCCCATGTAAAATGGCCTATTTAGGCCTTAAATCGAATTTGAAAATTTTTGAAAAAAAAATTTTTTTTCGGCCAAAACCCCCTAAAAATGTCCCGAAGAACCCCAAACATGTTCCCATGTCCCCAAACTTTTTCCCATGTAAAATGGCCTATTTAGGCCTTAAATCGATTTTGAAAATTTTTGAAAAAAAATTTTTTTTCAGCCAAAACCCCCTAAAAATGTCCCGAAGAACCCCAAACATGTTTCCTGACCCTTACTCCCATGTAAAATTGCCTATTTAGGCCTTAAATCGATTTTGAAAATTTTTGAAAAAAATTTTTTTTTCAGCTAAAACCCCCTAAAAATGTCCCGAAGAACCCCAAACATGTTTCCTGACCCTTATTCCCATTTAAAATGGGCTATTTGGCCTTAAATCGAATTTGAAAATTTTTGAAAAAAAAATTTTTTTTTCGGCCAAAACCCCCTAAAAATGTCCCGAAGAACCCCAAATATGTTCCCTGACCCTTATTCCCATGTAAAATGGCCTATTTAGGCCTTAAATCGAATTTGAAAATTTTTGAAAAAAAATTTTTGTTTCGGCCAAAACCCCCTAAAAATGTCCAAAAAACCCCAAAGATGTTTCCTGACCCTTATTCCTATGTAAAATGGCCTATTTAGGCCTTAAATCGATTTTGAAAACTTTTGAATAAAAAATTTTTTTTTCGGCCAAAACCCCCTAAAAATGTCCCGAAGGACCCCAAACATGTTTCCTGACCCTTATTCCCATCTAAAATGGCCTATTTAGGCCTTAAATCGAATTTGAAAATTTTTGAAAAAAAAATTTTTTTTCGGCCAAAACCCCCTAAAAATGTCCCGAAGAACCCCAAACATGTTTCCTGACCCTTATTCCCATTTAAAATGGCCTATTTAGGCCTTAAATCAAATTTGAAAATTTTTGAAAAAAAAAATTTTTTTTCGGCCAAAACCCCCTAAAATTGTCCCGAAGAACCCCAAACATGTTTCTTGACCCTTATTCCCATGTAAAATGACCTATTTAGGCCTTAAATCGAATTTGAAAATTTTTGAAAAAAAAATTTTTTTTTCGGCCAAAACCCCCTAAAAATGTCCCGAAGAACCCCAAACATGTTTCCTGACCCTTATTCCCATGTAAAATGGCCTATTTAGGCCTTAAATCGATTTTGAAAATTTTTGAAAAAAAAATTTTTTTTCGGCCAAAACCCCCTAAAGTTGTCCCGAAGAACCCCAAACATGTTTCTTGACCCTTATTCCCATGTAAAATGGCCTATTTTGGCCTTAAATCGATTTTGAAAATTTTTGAAAAAAAAATTTTTTTTTCGGCCAAAACCCCCTAAAAATGTCCCGAAGAACCCCAAATATGTTTCCTGACCCTTATTCCCATGTAAAATGGCCTATTTAGGCCGTAAATCGATTTTGAAAATTTTTGAAAAAAAAATTTTTTTTTCGGCCAAAACCCCCTAAAAATGTCCCGAAGAACCCCAAATATGTTTCCTGACCCTTTTTCCCATGTAAAATGGCCTATTTAGGCCTTAAATCGATTTTGAAAATTTTTGAAAAAAAAACTTTTTTTTCGGCCAAAACCCCCTAAAAATGTCCCGAAGAACCCCAAACATGTTTCCTGACCCTTATTCCCATGTAAAATGGCCTATTTAGGCCTTAAATCGAATTTGAAAATTTTTGAAAAAAAAATTTTTTTTTCGGCCAAAACCCCCTAAAAATGTCCTGAAGAACCCCAAACATGTTTCCTGACCCTTATTCCCATGTAAAATGGCCTATTTAGGCCTTAAATCGATTTTGAAAATTTTTGAAAAAAAAATTTTTTTTTCGGCCAAAACCCCCTAAAAATGTCGCGAAGAACCCCAAATATGTTCCCTGACCCTTATTTCCATGTAAAATGGCCTATTTAGGCCTTAAATCGAATTTGAAAATTTTTGAAAAAAAATTTTTTTTCGGCCAAAACCCCCTAAAAATGTCCCAAAGAACCCCAAACATGTTTCCTGACCCTTATTCCTATGTAAAATTGCCTATTTAGGCCTTAAATCGATTTTGAAAACTTTTGAATAAAAAATTTTTTTTTCGGCCAAAACCCCCTAAAAATGTCCCGAAGGACCCCAAACATGTTTCCTGACCCTTATTCCCATGTAAAATGGCCTATTTAGGCCTTAAATCGAATTTGAAAATTTTTGAAAAAAAATTTTTTTTCGGCCAAAACCCCCTAAAAATGTCCCGAAGAACCCCAAACATGTTTCCTGACCCTTATTCCCATTTAAAATGGCCTATTTAGGCCTTAAATCAAATTTGAAAATTTTTGAAAAAAAAATTTTTTTTCGGCCAAAACCCCCTACAATTGTCCCGAAGAACCCCAAACATGTTTCTTGACCCTTATTCCCATGTAAAATGGCCTATTTAGGCCTTAAATCGAATTTGAAAATTTTTGAAAAAAAATTTTTTTTTTCGGCCAAAACCCCCTAAAAATGTCCCGAAGAACCCCAAACATGTTTCCTGACCCTTATTCCCATGTAAAATGGCCTATTTAGGCCTTAAATCGAATTTGAAAATTTTTGAAAAACAAACTTTTTTTTCGGCCAAAACCCCCTAAAAATGTCCCGAAGGACCCCAAACATGTTTCCTGACCCTTATTCCCATGTAAAATGGCCTATTTAGGCCTTAAATCGAATTTGAAAATTTTTGAAAAAAAAATTTTTTTTCGGCCAAAACCCCCTAAAAATGTCCCAAAGAACCCCAAACATGTTTCCTGACCCTTATTCCTATGTAAAATGGCCTATTTAGGCCTTAAATCGATTTTGAAAACTTTTGAAAAAAAATTTTTTTTTTCGGCCAAAACCCCCTAAAAATGTCCCGAAGAACCCCAAACATGTTTCCTGACCCTTATTCCCATGTAAAATGGCCTATTTAGGCCTTAAATCGAATTTGAAAATTTTTGAAAAGAAAATTTTTTTTCGGCCAAAACCCCCTAAAAATGTCCCAAAGAACCCCAAACATGTTCCCTGACCCTTATTCCCATGTAAAATGGCCTATTTAGGCATTAAATCGATTTTGAAAACTTTTGAAAAAAAAATTTTTTTTTCGGCCAAAACCCCCTAAAAATGTCCCGAAGAACCCCAAACATGTTCCCATGTCCCCAAACTTTTTCCCATGTAAAATGGCCTATTTAGGCCTTAAATCGATTTTGAAAATTTTTGAAAAAAAATTTTTTTTCAGCCAAAACCCCCTAAAAATGTCCCGAAGAACCCCAAACATGTTTCCTGACCCTTATTCCCATTTAAAATGGCCTATTTGGCCTTAAATCGAATTTGAAAATTTTTGAAAAAAAAATTTTTTTTTCGGCCAAAACCCCTTAAAAATGTCCCGAAGAACCCCAAACATGTTTCCTGACCCTTATTCCCATGTAAAATGGCCTATTTAGGCCTTAAATCGAATTTGAAAATTTTTCAAAAAAAAATTTTTTTTCGGCCAAAACCCCCTAAAAACGTCCCAAAGAACCCCAAACATGTTCCCTGACCCTTATTCCCATGTAAAATGGCCTATTTAGGCCTTAAATCGATTTTGAAAATTTTTGAAAAAAAAATTTTTTTTCGGCCAAAACCCCCTAAAATTGTCCCGAAGAACCCCAAACATGTTTCCTGACCCTTTTTCCCATGTAAAATGGCCTATTTAGGTCTTAAATCGATTTTGAAAATTTTTGAAAAAAATTTTTTTTTTTCGGCCAAAACCCCCTAAAAATGTCCTAAAGAACCCCAAACATGTTTCCTGACACTTATTCCTATGTAAAATGGCCTATTTAGGCCTTAAATCGATTTTGAAAACTTTTGAAAAAAAATTTTTTTTTCGGCCAAAACCCCCTAAAAATGTCCCGAAGGACCCCAAACATGTTTCCTGACCCTTATTCCCATGTAAAATGGCCTATTTAGGCCTTAAATCGAATTTGAAAATTTTTGAAAAAAAAATTTTTTTTCGGACAAAACCCCCTAAAAATGTCCCGAAGAACACCAAACATGTTTGCTGACCCTTATTCCCATTTAAAATGGCCTATTTAGGCCTTAAATCAAATTTGAAAATTTTTGAAAAAAAAATTTTTTTTCGGCCAAAACCCCCTAGAAATGTCCCAAAGAACCCCGAACATGTTTCCTGACCCTTATTCCTATGTAAAATGGCCTATTTAGGCCTTAAATCGATTTTGAAAACTTTTGAAAAAAAAATTTTTTTTTCGGCCAAAACCCCCTAAAAATGTCCCGAAAAACCCCAAACATGTTCCCTGACCCTTTTTCCCATGTAAAATTGCCTATTTAGGCCTTAAATCGATTTTGAAAATTTTTGAAAAAAAATTTTTTTTCAGCTAAAACCCCCTAAAAATGTCCCGAAGAACCCCAAACATGTTTCCTGACCCTTATTCCCATTTAAAATGGCCTATTTGGCCTTAAATCGAAGTTGAAAATTTTTCAAAAAAAAATTTTTTTTCGGCCAAAACCCCCTAAAATTGTCCCGAAGAACCCCAAACATGTTTCTTGACCCTTATTCCCATGTAAAATGGCCTATTTTGGCCTTAAATCGATTTTGAAAATTTTTGAAAAAAAAATTTTTTTTTCGGCCAAAACCCCCTAAAAATGTCCCGAAGAACCCCAAATATGTTTCCTGACCCTTTTTCCCATGTAAAATGGCCTATTTAGGCCTTAAATCGATTTTGAAAATTTTTGAAAAAAAAACTTTTTTTTCGGCCAAAACCCCCTAAAAATGTCCCGAAGAACCCCAAACATGTTTCCTGACCCTTATTCCCATGTAAAATGGCCTATTTAGGCCTTAAATCGAATTTGAAAATTTTTGAAAAAAAAATTTTTTTTTCGGCCAAAACCCCCTAAAAATGTCCTGAAGAACCCCAAACATGTTTCCTGACCCTTATTCCCATGTAAAATGGCCTATTTAGGCCTTAAATCGATTTTGAAAATTTTTGAAAAAAAAAATTTTTTTTCGGCCAAAACCCCCTAAAAATGTCGCGAAGAACCCCAAATATGTTCCCTGACCCTTATTCCCATGTAAAATGGCCTATTTAGGCCTTAAATCGAATTTGAAAATTTTTGAAAAAAAATTTTTTTTCGGCCAAAACCCCCTAAAAATGTCCCAAAGAACCCCAAACATGTTTCCTGACCCTTATTCCTATGTAAAATTGCCTATTTAGGCCTTAAATCGATTTTGAAAACTTTTGAATAAAAAATTTTTTTTTCGGCCAAAACCCCCTAAAAATGTCCCGAAGGACCCCAAACATGTTTCCTGACCCTTATTCCCATGTAAAATGGCCTATTTAGGCCTTAAATCGAATTTGAAAATTTTTGAAAAAAAATTTTTTTTCGGCCAAAACCCCCTAAAAATGTCCCGAAGAACCCCAAACATGTTTCCTGACCCTTATTCCCATTTAAAATGGCCTATATAGGCCTTAAATCAAATTTGAAAATTTTTGAAAAAAAAATTTTTTTTCGGCCAAAACCCCCTAAAATTGTCCCGAAGAACCCCAAACATGTTTCTTGACCCTTATTCCCATGTAAAATGGCCTATTTAGGCCTTAAATCGAATTTGAAAATTTTTGAAAAAAAATTTTTTTTTTCGGCCAAAACCCCCTAAAAATGTCCCGAAGAACCCCAAACATGTTTCCTGACCCTTATTCCCATGTAAAATGGCCTATTTAGGCCTTAAATCGAATTTGAAAATTTTTGAAAAACAAACTTTTTTTTCGGCCAAAACCCCCTAAAAATGTCCCGAAGGACCCCAAACATGTTTCCTGACCCTTATTCCCATGTAAAATGGCCTATTTAGGCCTTAAATCGAATTTGAAAATTTTTGAAAAAAAAATTTTTTTTCGGCCAAAACCCCCTAAAAATGTCCCAAAGAACCCCAAACATGTTTCCTGACCCTTATTCCTATGTAAAATGGCCTATTTAGGCCTTAAATCGATTTTGAAAACTTTTGAAAAAAAATTTTTTTTTTCGGCCAAAACCCCCTAAAAATGTCCCGAAGAACCCCAAACATGTTTCCTGACCCTTATTCCCATGTAAAATGGCCTATTTAGGCCTTAAATCGAATTTGAAAATTTTTGAAAAGAAAATTTTTTTTCGGCCAAAACCCCCTAAAAATGTCCCAAAGAGCCCCAAACATGTTCCCTGACCCTTATTCCCATGTAAAATGGCCTATTTAGGCATTAAATCGATTTTGAAAACTTTTGAAAAAAAAATTTTTTTTTCGGCCAAAACCCCCTAAAAATGTCCCGAAGAACCCCAAACATGTTCCCATGTCCCCAAACTTTTTCCCATGTAAAATGGCCTATTTAGGCCTTAAATCGATTTTGAAAATTTTTGAAAAAAAATTTTTTTTCAGCCAAAACCCCCTAAAAATGTCCCGAAGAACCCCAAACATGTTTCCTGACCCTTATTCCCATTTAAAATGGCCTATTTGGCCTTAAATCGAATTTGAAAATTTTTGAAAAAAAAATTTTTTTTTCGGCCAAAACCCCTTAAAAATGTCCCGAAGAACCCCAAACATGTTTCCTGACCCTTATTCCCATGTAAAATGGCCTATTTAGGCCTTAAATCGAATTTGAAAATTTTTCAAAAAAAAATTTTTTTTCGGCCAAAACCCCCTAAAAATGTCCCAAAGAACCCCAAACATGTTCCCTGACCCTTATTCCCATGTAAAATGGCCTATTTAGGCCTTAAATCGATTTTGAAAATTTTTGAAAAAAAAATTTTTTTTCGGCCAAAACCCCCTAAAATTGTCCCGAAGAACCCCAAACATGTTTCCTGACCCTTTTTCCCATGTAAAATGGCCTATTTAGGTCTTAAATCGATTTTGAAAATTTTTGAAAAAAATTTTTTTTTTTCGGCCAAAACCCCCTAAAAATGTCCTAAAGAACCCCAAACATGTTTCCTGACACTTATTCCTATGTAAAATGGCCTATTTAGGCCTTAAATCGATTTTGAAAACTTTTGAAAAAAAATTTTTTTTTCGGCCAAAACCCCCTAAAAATGTCCCGAAGGACCCCAAACATGTTTCCTGACCCTTATTCCCATGTAAAATGGCCTATTTAGGCCTTAAATCGAATTTGAAAATTTTTGAAAAAAAAATTTTTTTTCGGACAAAACCCCCTAAAAATGTCCCGAAGAACACCAAACATGTTTGCTGACCCTTATTCCCATTTAAAATGGCCTATTTAGGCCTTAAATCAAATTTGAAAATTTTTGAAAAAAAAATTTTTTTTCGGCCAAAACCCCCTAGAAATGTCCCAAATGACCCCGAACATGTTTCCTGACCCTTATTCCTATGTAAAATGGCCTATTTAGGCCTTAAATCGATTTTGAAAACTTTTGAAAAAAAAATTTTTTTTTCGGCCAAAACCCCCTAAAAATGTCCCGAAAAACCCCAAACATGTTCCCTGACCCTTTTTCCCATGTAAAATTGCCTATTTAGGCCTTAAATCGATTTTGAAAATTTTTGAAAAAAAATTTTTTTTCAGCTAAAACCCCCTAAAAATGTCCCGAAGAACCCCAAACATGTTTCCTGACCCTTATTCCCATTTAAAATGGCCTATTTGGCCTTAAATCGAATTTGAAAATTTTTGAAAAAAAAAATTTTTTTTCGGCCAAAACCCCCTAAAAATGTCCCGAAGAACCCCAAACATGTTCCCTGACCCTTTTTCCCATGTAAAATGGCCTATTTAGGCCTTAAATCGATTTTGAAAATTTTTGAAAAAAAATTTTTTTTCAGCCAAAACCCCCTAAAAATGTCCCGAAGAACCCCAAACATGTTTCCTGACCCTTATTCCCATTTAAAATGGCCTATTTGGCCTTAAATCGAATTTGAAAATTTTTGAAAAAAAAATTTTTTTTTCGGCCAAAACCCCCTAAAAATGTCCCGAAGAATCCCAAACATGTTTCCTGACCCTTATTCCCATGTAAAATGGCCTATTTAGGCCTTAAATCGAAGTTGAAAATTTTTCAAAAAAAAATTTTTTTTCGGCCAAAACCCCCTAAAATTGTCCCGAAGAACCCCAAACATGTTTCTTGACCCTTATTCCCATGTAAAATGGCCTATTTTGGCCTTAAATCGATTTTGAAAATTTTTGAAAAAAAAATTTTTTTTTCGGCCAAAACCCCCTAAAAATGTCCCGAAGAACCCCAAACATGTTTCCTGACCCTTATTTTCATGTAAAATGGCCTATTTAGGCCTTAAATCGATTTTGAAAATTTTTGAAAAAAAAATTTTTTTTTCGGCCAAAACCCCCTAAAAATGTCCCGAAGAACCCCAAACATGTTTCCTGACCCTTTTTCCCATGTAAAATGGCCTATTTAGGCCTGAAATCGATTTTGAAAATTTTTGAAAAAAAAACTTTTTTTTCGGCCAAAACCCCCTAAAAATGTCCCAAAGAACCCCAAACATGTTTCCTGACCCTTATTCCCATGTAAAATGGCCTATTTAGGCCTTAAATCGAATTTGAAAATTTTTGAAAAACAAACTTTTTTTTCGGCCAAAACCCCCTAAAAATGTCCCGAAGGACCCCAAACATGTTTCCTGACCCTTATTCCCATGTAAAATGGCCTATTTAGGCCTTAAATCAAATTTGAAAATTTTTGAAAAAAAAATTTTTTTTCGGCCAAAACCCCCTAAAAATGTCCCAAAGAACCCCAAACATGTTTCCTGACCCTTATTCCTATGTAAAATGGCCTATTTAGGCCTTAAATCGATTTTGAAAATTTTTGAAAAAAAAAATTTTTTTTCGGCCAAAACCCCCTAAAAATGTCCCAAAGAACCCCAAACATGTTCCCTGACCCTTATTCCCATGTAAAATGGCCTATTTAGGCATTAAATCGATTTTAAAAACTTTTGAAAAAAAAAATTTTTTTTCGGCCAAAACCCCCTAAAAATGTCCCAAAGAACCCCAAACATGTTTCCTGACCCTTATTCCTATGTAAAATGGCCTATTTAGGCCTTAAATCGATTTTGAAAACTTTTGAAAAAAAAAATTTTTTTTCGGCCAAAACCCCCTAAAAATGTCCCAAAGAACCCCAAACATGTTTCCTGACCCTTATTCCTATGTAAAATGGCCTATTTAGGCCTTAAATCGATTTTGAAAATTTTTGAAAAAAAATTTTTTTTCAGCCAAAACCCCCTAAAAATGTCCCGAAGAACCCCAAACATGTTTCCTGACCCTTATTCGCATTTAAAATGGCCTATTTGGCCTTAAATCGAATTTGAAAATTTTTGAAAAAAAAATTTTTTTTTCGGCCAAAACCCCCTAAAAATGTCCCGAAGAATCCCAAACATGTTTCCTGACCCTTATTCCCATGTAAAATGGCCTATTTAGGCCTTAAATCGAAGTTGAAAATTTTTCAAAAAAAAATTTTTTTTCGGCCAAAACCCCCTAAAAATGTCCCAAAGAACCCCAAACATGTTCCCTGACCCTTATTCCCATGTAAAATGGCCTATTTAGGCCTTAAATCGATTTTGAAAATTTTTGAAAAAAAATTTTTTTTCGGCCAAAACCCCCTAAAAATGTCCCAAAGAACCCCAAACATGTTCCCTGACCCTTATTCCCATGTAAAATGGCCTATTTAGGCCTTAAATCGATTTTGAAAATTTTTGAAAAAAAAATTTTTTTTCGGCCAAAACCCCCTAAAATTGTCCCGAAGAACCCCAAACATGTTTCCTGACCCTTATTCCCATGTAAAATGGCCTATTTAGGCCTTAAATCGATTTTGAAAATTTTTGAAAAAAAAATTTTTTTTTCGGCCAAAACCCCCTAAAAATGACCTGAAGAACCCCAAACATGTTTCCTGACCCTTATTCCCATGTAAAATGGCCTATTTAGGCCTTAAATCGATTTTGAAAATTTTTGAAAAAAAAATTTTTTTTCGGCCAAAACCCCCTAAAAATGTCCCGAAGAACCCCAAACATGTTTCCTGACCCTTATTCCTATGTAAAATGGCATATTTAGGCCTTAAATCGATTTTGAAAACTTTTGAAAAAAAATTTTTTTTTCGGCCAAAACCCCCTAAAAATGTCCCGAAGAACCCCAAATATGTTTCCTGACCCTTTTTCCCATGTAAAATGGCCTATTTAGGCCTTAAATCGATTTTGAAAATTTTTGAAAAAAAAAACTTTTTTTTCGGCCAAAACCCCCTAAAAATGTCCCAAAGAACCCCAAACATGTTTCCTGACCCTTATTCCCATGTAAAATGGCCTATTTAGGCCTTAAATCGAATTTGAAAATTTTTGAAAAACAAACTTTTTTTTCGGCCAAAACCCCCTAAAAATGTCCCGAAGGACCCCAAACATGTTTCCTGACCCTTATTCCCATGTAAAATGGCCTATTTAGGCCTTAAATCGAATTTGAAAATTTTTGAAAAAAAAATTTTTTTTCGGCCAAAACCCCCTAAAAATGTCCCAAAGAACCCCGAACATGTTTCCTGACCCTTATTCCTATGTAAAATGGCCTATTTAGGCCTTAAATCGATTTTGAAAACTTTTGAAAAAAAAATTTTTTTTTCGGCCAAAACCCCCTAAAAATGTCCCAAAGAACCCCAAACATGTTCCCTGACCCTTATTCCCATGTAAAATGGCCTATTTAGGCATTAAATCGATTTTGAAAACTTTTGAAAAAAAATTTTTTTTTTCGGCCAAAACCCCCTAAAAATGTCCCGAAGAACCCCAAACATGTTCCATGACCCTTTTTCCCATGTAAAATGGCCTATTTAGGCCTTAAATCGATTTTGAAAATTTTTGAAAAAAAATTTTTTTTCAGCCAAAACCCCCTAAAAATGTCCCGAAGAACCCCAAACATGTTTCCTGACCCTTATTCCCATTTAAAATGGCCTATTTGGCCTTAAATCGAATTTGAAAATTTTTGAAAAAAAAATTTTTTTTTCGGCCAAAACCCCCTAAAAATGTCCCGAAGAACCCCAAACATGTTTCCTGACCCTTATTCCCATGTAAAATGGCCTATTTAGGCCTTAAATCGAATTTGAAAATTTTTCAAAAAAAAATTTTTTTTCGGCCAAAACCCCTAAAAATGTCCCAAAGAACCCCAAACATGTTTCCTGACCCTTATTCCCATGTAAAATGGCCTATTTAGGCCTTAAATCGATTTTGAAAATTTTTGAAAAAAAATTTTTTTTTCGGCCAAAACCCCTAAAATTGTCCCGAAGAACCCCAAACATGTTTCTTGACCATTTTTCCCATGTAAAATGGCCTATTTAGGCCTTAAATCGATTTTGAAAACTTTTGAAAAAAAAATTTTTTTTTCGGCCAAAACCCCCTAAAAATGTCCCAAAGAACCCCAAACATGTTCCCTGACCCTTATTCCCATGTAAAATGGCCTATTTAGGCATTAAATCGATTTTGAAAACTTTTGAAAAAAAATTTTTTTTTTCGGCCAAAACCCCCTAAAAATGTCCCGAAGAACCCCAAACATGTTCCATGACCCTTTTTCCCATGTAAAATGGCCTATTTAGGCCTTAAATCGATTTTGAAAATTTTTGAAAAAAAATTTTTTTTCAGCCAAAACCCCCTAAAAATGTCCCGAAGAACCCCAAACATGTTTCCTGACCCTTATTCCCATTTAAAATGGCCTATTTGGCCTTAAATCGAATTTGAAAATTTTTGAAAAAAAAATTTTTTTTTCGGCCAAAACCCCCTAAAAATGTCCCGAAGAACCCCAAACATGTTTCCTGACCCTTATTCCCATGTAAAATGGCCTATTTAGGCCTTAAATCGAATTTGAAAATTTTTCAAAAAAAAATTTTTTTTCGGCCAAAACCCCTAAAAATGTCCCAAAGAGCCCCAAACATGTTCCCTGACCCTTATTCCCATGTAAAATGGCCTATTTAGGCCTTAAATCGATTTTGAAAATTTTTGAAAAAAAAAATTTTTTTCGGCCAAAACCCCTAAAATTGTCTCGAAGAACCCCAAACATGTTTCCTGACCCTTTTTCCCATGTAAAATGGCCTATTTAGGCCTTAAATCGATTTTGAAAATTTTTGAAAAAAAAATTTTTTTTTCGGCCAAAACCCCCTAAAAATGACCCGAAGAACCCCAAACATGTTTCCTGACCCTTATTCCCATGTAAAATGGCCTATTTAGGCCTTAAATCGATTTTGAAAATTTTTGAAAAAAAAATTTTTTTTCGGCCAAAACCCCCTAAAAATGTCCCGAAGAACCCCAAACATGTTTCCTGACCCTTATTCCTATGTAAAATGGCCTATTTAGGCCTTAAATCGATTTTGAAAACTTTTGAAAAAAAAATTTTTTTTCGGCCAAAACCCCCTAAAAATGTCCCGAAGAACCCCAAACATGTTTCCTGACCCTTATTCCCATGTAAAATGGCCTATTTAGGCCTTAAATCGATTTTGAAAATTTTTGAAAAAAAAACTTTTTTTTCGGCCAAAACCCCCTAAAAATGTCCCGAAGAACCCCAAACATGTTTCCTGACCCTTATTCCCATGTAAAATGGCCTATTTAGGCCTTAAATCGATTTTGAAAATTTTTGAAAAAAAAATTTTTTTTTTTTCGGCCAAAACCCCCTAAAAATGTCCCGAAGAACCCCAAATATGTTTCCTGACCCTTTTTCCCATGTAAAATGGCCAATTTAGGCCTTAAATCGATTTTGAAAATTTTTGAAAAAAAAACTTTTTTTTCGGCCAAAACCCCCTAAAAATGTCCCAAAGAACCAAAAACATGTTTCCTGACCCTTATTCCCATGTAAAATGGCCTATTTAGGCCTTAAATCGAATTTGAAAATTTTTGAAAAACAAACTTTTTTTTCGGCCAAAACCCCCTAAAAATGTCCCGAAGGACCCCAAACATGTTTCCTGACCCTTATTCCTATGTAAAATGGCCTATTTAGGCCTTAAATCGAATTTGAAAATTTTTGAAAAAAAAATTTTTTTTCGGCCAAAACCCCCTAAAAATGTCCCAAAGAACCCCAAACATGTTTCCTGACCCTTGTTCCTATGTAAAATGGCCTATTTAGGCCTTAAATCGATTTTGAAAACTTTTTAAAAAAAAATTTTTTTTTCGGCCAAAACCCCCTAAAAATGTCCCAAAGAACCCCAAACATGTTCCCTGACCCTTATTCCCATGTAAAATGGCCTATTTAGGCATTAAATCGATTTTGAAAACTTTTGAAAAAAAAATTTTTTTTTCGGCCAAAACCCCCTAAAAATGTCCCGAAGAACCCCAAACATGTTCCCTGACCCTTTTTCCCATGTAAAATGGCCTATTTAGGCCTTAAATCGATTTTGAAAATATTTGAAAAAAATTTTTTTTTCAGCCAAAACCCCCTAAAAATGTCCCGAAGAACCCCAAACATGTTTCCTGACCCTTATTCCCATTTAAAATGGCCTATTTGGCCTTAAATCGAATTTGAAAATTTTTGAAAAAAAAATTTTTTTTTCGGCCAAAACCCCCTAAAAATGTCCCGAAGAACCCCAAACATGTTTCCTGACCCTTATTCCCATGTAAAATGGCCTATTTAGGCCTTAAATCGAATTTGAAAATTTTTCAAAAAAAAATTTTTTTTCGGCCAAAACCCCCTAAAAATGTCCCAAAGAACCCCAAACATGTTCCCTGACCCTTATTCCCATGTAAAATGGCCTATTTAGGCCTTAAATCGATTTTGAAAATTTTTGAAAAAAAAATTTTTTTTCGGCCAAAACCCCCTAAAATTGTCCCGAAGAACCCCAAACATGTTTCCTGACCCTTATTCCCATGTAAAATGGCCTATTTAGGCCTTAAATCGATTTTGAAAATTTTTGAAAAAAAAAACTTTTTTTTCGGCCAAAACCCCCTAAAAATGTCCCGAAGAACCCCAAACATGTTTCCTGACCCTTATTCCCATGTAAAATGGCCTATTTAGGCCTTAAATCGATTTTGAAAATTTTTGAAAAAAAAATTTTTTTTTCGGCCAAAACCCCCTAAAAATGTCCCGAAGAACCCCAAATATGTTTCCTGACCCTTTTTCCCATGTAAAATGGCCAATTTAGGCCTTAAATCGATTTTGAAAATTTTTGAAAAAAAAACTTTTTTTTCAGCCAAAACCCCCTAAAAATGTCCCAAAGAACCAAAAACATGTTTCCTGACCCTTATTCCCATGTAAAATGGCCTATTTAGGCCTTAAATCGAATTTGAAAATTTTTGAAAAACAAACTTTTTTTTCGGCCAAAACCCCCTAAAAATGTCCCGAAGGACCCCAAACATGTTTCCTGACCCTTATTCCTATGTAAAATGGCCTATTTAGGCCTTAAATCGAATTTGAAAATTTTTGAAAAAAAAATTTTTTTTCGGCCAAAACCCCCTAAAAATGTCCCAAAGAACCCCAAACATGTTTCCTGACCCTTATTCCTATGTAAAATGGCCTATTTAGGCCTTAAATCGATTTTGAAAACTTTTAAAAAAAAAATTTTTTTTTCGGCCAAAACCCCCTAAAAATGTCCCAAAGAACCCCAAACATGTTCCCTGACCCTTATTCCCATGTAAAATGGCCTATTTAGGCATTAAATCGATTTTGAAAACTTTTGAAAAAAAATTTTTTTTTTCGGCCAAAACCCCCTAAAAATGTCCCGAAGAACCCCAAACATGTTCCCTGACCCTTTTTCCCATGTAAAATGGCCTATTTAGGCCTTAAATCGATTTTGAAAATTTTTGAAAAAAAAATTTTTTTTCAGCCAAAACCCCCTAAAAATGTCCCGAAGAACCCCAAACATGTTTCCTGACCCTTATTTCCATTTAAAATGGCCTATTTGGCCTTAAATCGAATTTGAAAATTTTTGAAAAAAAAATTTTTTTTTCGGCCAAAACCCCCTAAAAATGTCCCGAAGAACCCCAAACATGTTTCCTGACCCTTATTCCCATGTAAAATGGCCTATTTAGGCCTTAAATCGAATTTGAAAATTTTTCAAAAAAAAATTTTTTTCGGCCAAAACCCCCTAAAAATGTCCCAAAGAACCCCAAACATGTTCCCTGACCCTTATTCCCATGTAAAATGGCCTATGTAGGCCTTAAATCGATTTTGAAAATTTTTGAAAAAAAAATTTTTTTTCGGCCAAAACCCCCTAAAATTGTCCCGAAGAACCCCAAACATGTTTCCTGACCCTTTTTCCCATGTAAAATGGCCTATTTAGGCCTTAAATCGATTTTGAAAATTTTTGAAAAAAAAATTTTTTTTTCGGCCAAAACCCCCTAAAAATGACCCGAAGAACCCCAAACATGTTTCCTGACCCTTATTCCCATGTAAAATGGCCTATTTAGGCCTTAAATCGATTTTGAAAATTTTTGAAAAAAAAACTTTTTTTTCGGCCAAAACCCCCTAAAAATGTCCCGAAGAACCCCAAACATGTTTCCTGACCCTTATTCCCATGTAAAATGGCCTATTTAGGCCTTAAATCGATTTTGAAAATTTTTGAAAAAAAAACTTTTTTTTCGGCCAAAACCCCCTAAAATTGTCCCGAAGAACCCCAAACATGTTTCCTGACCCTTTTTCCCATGTAAAATGGCCTATTTAGGCCTTAAATCGATTTTGAAAATTTTTGAAAAAAAAATTTTTTTTTCGGCCAAAACCCCCTAAAAATGTCCCGAAGAACCCCAAACATGTTTCCTGACCCTTATTCCCATTTAAAATGGCCTATTTGGCCTTAAATCGAATTTGAAAATTTTTGAAAAAAAATTTTTTTTTCGGCCAAAACCCCCTAAAAATGTCCCGAAGAACCCCAAACATGTTTCCTGACCCTTATTCCCATGTAAAATGGCCTATTTAGGCCTTAAATCGAATTTGAAAATTTTTGAAAAAAAATTTTTTTTTCGGGCAAAACCCCCTAAAAATGTCCCGAAGAACCCCAAACATGTTTCCTGACCCTTATTCCCATGTAAAATGGCCTATTTAGGCCTTAAATCGATTTTGAAAATTTTTGAAAAAAAATTTTTTTTTCGGCCAAAACCCCCTAAAAATGTCCCGAAGAACCCCAAATATGTTCCCTGACCCTTTTTCCCATGTAAAATGGCCTATTTAGGCCTTAAATCGATTTTGAAAATTTTTGAAAAAAAAACTTTTTTTTCGGCCAAAACCCCCTAAAATTGTCCCGAAGAACCCCAAACATGTTTCCTGACCCTTTTTCCCATGTAAAATGGCCAATTTAGGCCTTAAATCGATTTTGAAAATTTTTGAAAAAAAAACTTTTTTTTCAGCCAAAACCCCCTAAAAATGTCCCAAAGAACCAAAAACATGTTTCCTGACCCTTATTCCCATGTAAAATGGCCTATTTAGGCCTTAAATCGAATTTGAAAATTTTTGAAAAACAAACTTTTTTTTCGGCCAAAACCCCCTAAAAATGTCCCGAAGGACCCCAAACATGTTTCCTGACCCTTATTCCTATGTAAAATGGCCTATTTAGGCCTTAAATCGAATTTGAAAATTTTTGAAAAAAAAATTTTTTTTCGGCCAAAACCCCCTAAAAATGTCCCAAAGAACCCCAAACATGTTTCCTGACCCTTATTCCTATGTAAAATGGCCTATTTAGGCCTTAAATCGATTTTGAAAACTTTTAAAAAAAAAATTTTTTTTTCGGCCAAAACCCCCTAAAAATGTCCCAAAGAACCCCAAACATGTTCCCTGACCCTTATTCCCATGTAAAATGGCCTATTTAGGCATTAAATCGATTTTGAAAACTTTTGAAAAAAAATTTTTTTTTTCGGCCAAAACCCCCTAAAAATGTCCCGAAGAACCCCAAACATGTTCCCTGACCCTTTTTCCCATGTAAAATGGCCTATTTAGGCCTTAAATCGATTTTGAAAATTTTTGAAAAAAAATTTTTTTTCAGCCAAAACCCCCTAAAAATGTCCCGAAGAACCCCAAACATGTTTCCTGACCCTTATTTCCATTTAAAATGGCCTATTTGGCCTTAAATCGAATTTGAAAATTTTTGAAAAAAAAATTTTTTTTTCGGCCAAAACCCCCTAAAAATGTCCCGAAGAACCCCAAACATGTTTCCTGACCCTTATTCCCATGTAAAATGGCCTATTTAGGCCTTAAATCGAATTTGAAAATTTTTCAAAAAAAAATTTTTTTCGGCCAAAACCCCCTAAAAATGTCCCAAAGAACCCCAAACATGTTCCCTGACCGTTATTCCCATGTAAAATGGCCTATGTAGGCCTTAAATCGATTTTGAAAATTTTTGAAAAAAAAATTTTTTTTCGGCCAAAACCCCCTAAAATTGTCCCGAAGAACCCCAAACATGTTTCCTGACCCTTTTTCCCATGTAAAATGGCCTATTTAGGCCTTAAATCGATTTTGAAAATTTTTGAAAAAAAAATTTTTTTTTCGGCCAAAACCCCCTAAAAATGACCCGAAGAACCCCAAACATGTTTCCTGACCCTTATTCCCATGTAAAATGGCCTATTTAGGCCTTAAATCGATTTTGAAAATTTTTGAAAAAAAAAACTTTTTTTTCGGCCAAAACCCCCTAAAAATGTCCCGAAGAACCCCAAACATGTTTCCTGACCCTTATTCCCATGTAAAATGGCCTATTTAGGCCTTAAATCGATTTTGAAAATTTTTGAAAAAAAAACTTTTTTTTCGGCCAAAACCCCCTAAAATTGTCCCGAAGAACCCCAAACATGTTTCCTGACCCTTTTTCCCATGTAAAATGGCCTATTTAGGCCTTAAATCGATTTTGAAAATTTTTGAAAAAAAAATTTTTTTTTCGGCCAAAACCCCCTAAAAATGTCCCGAAGAACCCCAAACATGTTTCCTGACCCTTATTCCCATTTAAAATGGCCTATTTGGCCTTAAATCGAATTTGAAAATTTTTGAAAAAAAATTTTTTTTTCGGCCAAAACCCCCTAAAAATGTCCCGAAGAACCCCAAACATGTTTCCTGACCCTTATTCCCATGTAAAATGGCCTATTTAGGCCTTAAATCGAATTTGAAAATTTTTGAAAAAAAATTTTTTTTTCGGGCAAAACCCCCTAAAAATGTCCCGAAGAACCCCAAACATGTTTCCTGACCCTTATTCCCATGTAAAATGGCCTGTTTAGGCCTTAAATCGATTTTGAAAATTTTTGAAAAAAAATTTTTTTTTCGGCCAAAACCCCCTAAAAATGTCCCGAAGAACCCCAAATATGTTCCCTGACCCTTTTTCCCATGTAAAATGGCCTATTTAGGCCTTAAATCGATTTTGAAAATTTTTGAAAAAAAAAATTTTTTTTCGGCCAAAACCCCCTAAAAATGTCCCGAAGAACCCCAAACATGTTTCCTGACCCTTATTCCCATGTAAAATGGCCTATTTAGGGCTTAAATCGAATTTGAAAATTTTTGAAAAAAAAATTTTTTTTCGGCCAAAACCCCCTAAAAATGTCCCGAAGAACCCCAAACATGTTTCCTGACCCTTATTCCCATGTAAAATGGCCTGTTTAGGCCTTAAATCGATTTTGAAAATTTTTGAAAAAAAATTTTTTTTTCGGCCAAAACCCCCTAAAAATGTCCCGAAGAACCCCAAATATGTTCCCTGACCCTTTTTCCCATGTAAAATGGCCTATTTAGGCCTTAAATCGATTTTGAAAATTTTTGAAAAAAAAACTTTTTTTTCGGCCAAAACCCCCTAAAATTGTCCCGAAGAACCCCAAACATGTTTCCTGACCCTTTTTCCCATGTAAAATGGCCAATTTAGGCCTTAAATCGATTTTGAAAATTTTTGAAAAAAAAACTTTTTTTTCAGCCAAAACCCCCTAAAAATGTCCCAAAGAACCAAAAACATGTTTCCTGACCCTTATTCCCATGTAAAATGGCCTATTTAGGCCTTAAATCGAATTTGAAAATTTTTGAAAAACAAACTTTTTTTTCGGCCAAAACCCCCTAAAAATGTCCCGAAGGACCCCAAACATGTTTCCTGACCCTTATTCCTATGTAAAATGGCCTATTTAGGCCTTAAATCGAATTTGAAAATTTTTGAAAAAAAAATTTTTTTTCGGCCAAAACCCCCTAAAAATGTCCCAAAGAACCCCAAACATGTTTCCTGACCCTTATTCCTATGTAAAATGGCCTATTTAGGCCTTAAATCGATTTTGAAAACTTTTAAAAAAAAAATTTTTTTTTCGGCCAAAACCCCCTAAAAATGTCCCAAAGAACCCCAAACATGTTCCCTGACCCTTATTCCCATGTAAAATGGCCTATTTAGGCATTAAATCGATTTTGAAAACTTTTGAAAAAAAATTTTTTTTTTCGGCCAAAACCCCCTAAAAATGTCCCGAAGAACCCCAAACATGTTCCCTGACCCTTTTTCCCATGTAAAATGGCCTATTTAGGCCTTAAATCGATTTTGAAAATTTTTGAAAAAAAATTTTTTTTCAGCCAAAACCCCCTAAAAATGTCCCGAAGAACCCCAAACATGTTTCCTGACCCTTATTTCCATTTAAAATGGCCTATTTGGCCTTAAATCGAATTTGAAAATTTTTGAAAAAAAAATTTTTTTTTCGGCCAAAACCCCCTAAAAATGTCCCGAAGAACCCCAAACATGTTTCCTGACCCTTATTCCCATGTAAAATGGCCTATTTAGGCCTTAAATCGAATTTGAAAATTTTTCAAAAAAAAATTTTTTTCGGCCAAAACCCCCTAAAAATGTCCCAAAGAACCCCAAACATGTTCCCTGACCCTTATTCCCATGTAAAATGGCCTATGTAGGCCTTAAATCGATTTTGAAAATTTTTGAAAAAAAAATTTTTTTTCGGCCAAAACCCCCTAAAATTGTCCCGAAGAACCCCAAACATGTTTCCTGACCCTTTTTCCCATGTAAAATGGCCTATTTAGGCCTTAAATCGATTTTGAAAATTTTTGAAAAAAAAATTTTTTTTTCGGCCAAAACCCCCTAAAAATGACCCGAAGAACCCCAAACATGTTTCCTGACCCTTATTCCCATGTAAAATGGCCTATTTAGGCCTTAAATCGATTTTGAAAATTTTTGAAAAAAAAACTTTTTTTTCGGCCAAAACCCCCTAAAAATGTCCCGAAGAACCCCAAACATGTTTCCTGACCCTTATTCCCATGTAAAATGGCCTATTTAGGCCTTAAATCGATTTTGAAAATTTTTGAAAAAAAAACTTTTTTTTCGGCCAAAACCCCCTAAAATTGTCCCGAAGAACCCCAAACATGTTTCCTGACCCTTTTTCCCATGTAAAATGGCCTATTTAGGCCTTAAATCGATTTTGAAAATTTTTGAAAAAAAAATTTTTTTTTCGGCCAAAACCCCCTAAAAATGTCCCGAAGAACCCCAAACATGTTTCCTCACCCTTATTCCCATTTAAAATGGCCTATTTGGCCTTAAATCGAATTTGAAAATTTTTGAAAAAAAATTTTTTTTTCGGCCAAAACCCCCTAAAAATGTCCCGAAGAACCCCAAACATGTTTCCTGACCCTTATTCCCATGTAAAATGGCCTATTTAGGCCTTAAATCGAATTTGAAAATTTTTGAAAAAAAATTTTTTTTTCGGGCAAAACCCCCTAAAAATGTCCCGAAGAACCCCAAACATGTTTCCTGACCCTTATTCCCATGTAAAATGGCCTGTTTAGGCCTTAAATCGATTTTGAAAATTTTTGAAAAAAAATTTTTTTTTCGGCCAAAACCCCCTAAAAATGTCCCGAAGAACCCCAAATATGTTCCCTGACCCTTTTTCCCATGTAAAATGGCCTATTTAGGCCTTAAATCGATTTTGAAAATTTTTGAAAAAAAAAATTTTTTTTCGGCCAAAACCCCCTAAAAATGTCCCGAAGAACCCCAAACATGTTTCCTGACCCTTATTCCCATGTAAAATGGCCTATTTAGGGCTTAAATCGAATTTGAAAATTTTTGAAAAAAAAATTTTTTTTCGGCCAAAACCCCCTAAAAATGTCCCGAAGAACCCCAAACATGTTTCCTGACCCTTATTCCCATGTAGAATGGTCTATTTAGGCCTTAAATCGAATTTGAAAATTTTTGAAAAAAAATTTTTTTTTCGGCCAAAACCCCCTAAAAATGTCCCGAAGAACCCCAAACATGTTTCCTGACCCTTATTCCCATGTAAAATGGCCTATTTAGGCCTTAAATCGAATTTGAAAATTTTTGAAAAAAAATTTTTTTTTCGGGCAAAACCCCCTAAAAATGTCCCGAAGAACCCCAAACATGTTTCCTGACCCTTATTCCCATGTAAAATGGCCTGTTTAGGCCTTAAATCGATTTTGAAAATTTTTGAAAAAAAATTTTTTTTTCGGCCAAAACCCCCTAAAAATGTCCCGAAGAACCCCAAATATGTTCCCTGACCCTTTTTCCCATGTAAAATGGCCTATTTAGGCCTTAAATCGATTTTGAAAATTTTTGAAAAAAAAAATTTTTTTTCGGCCAAAACCCCCTAAAAATGTCCCGAAGAACCCCAAACATGTTTCCTGACCCTTATTCCCATGTAAAATGGCCTATTTAGGGCTTAAATCGAATTTGAAAATTTTTGAAAAAAAAATTTTTTTTCGGCCAAAACCCCCTAAAAATGTCCCGAAGAACCCCAAACATGTTTCCTGACCCTTATTCCCATGTAGAATGGTCTATTTAGGCCTTAAATCGAATTTGAAAATTTTTGAAAAAAAATTTTTTTCGGCCAAAGCCCCCTAAAAATGTCCCAAAGAACCCCAAACATGTTTCCTGACCCTTATTCCTATGTAAAATGGCCTATTTAGGCCTTAAATCGATTTTGAAAACTTTTGAAAAAAAAATTTTTTTTCGGCCAAAACCCCCTAAAAATGTCCCGAAGAACCCCAAACATGTTTCCTGACCCTTATTCCCATGTAAAATGGCCTATTTAGGCCTTAAATCGATTTTGAAAATTTTTGAAAAAAAAACTTTTTTTTCGGCCAAAACCCCCTAAAAATGTCCCGAAGAACCCCAAACATGTTTCCTGACCCTTATTCCCATGTAAAATGGCCTATTTAGGCCTTAAATCGATTTTGAAAATTTTTGAAAAAAAAACTTTTTTTTCGGCCAAAACCCCCTAAAAATGTCCCAAAGAACCCCAAACATGTTTCCTGACCCTTATTCCCATGTAAAATGGCCTATTTAGGCCTTAAATGGAATTTGAAAATTTTTGAAAAAAAAACTTTTTTTCGGGCAAAACCCCCTAAAAATGTCCCGAAGAACCCCAAACATGTTTCCTGACCCTTATTCCCATGTAAAATGGCCTGTTTAGGCCTTAAATCGATTTTGAAAATTTTTGAAAAAAAATTTTTTTTTCGGCCAAAACCCCCTAAAAATGTCCCGAAGAACCCCAAATATGTTCCCTGACCCTTTTTCCCATGTAAAATGGCCTATTTAGGCCTTAAATCGATTTTGAAAATTTTTGAAAAAAAAAATTTTTTTTCGGCCAAAACCCCCTAAAAATGTCCCGAAGAACCCCAAACATGTTTCCTGACCCTTATTCCCATGTAAAATGGCCTATTTAGGGCTTAAATCGAATTTGAAAATTTTTGAAAAAAAAATTTTTTTTCGGCCAAAACCCCCTAAAAATGTCCCGAAGAACCCCAAACATGTTTCCTGACCCTTATTCCCATGTAGAATGGTCTATTTAGGCCTTAAATCGAATTTGAAAATTTTTGAAAAAAAATTTTTTTCGGCCAAAGCCCCCTAAAAATGTCCCAAAGAACCCCAAACATGTTTCCTGACCCTTATTCCTATGTAAAATGGCCTATTTAGGCCTTAAATCGATTTTGAAAACTTTTGAAAAAAAAATTTTTTTTCGGCCAAAACCCCCTAAAAATGTCCCGAAGAACCCCAAACATGTTTCCTGACCCTTATTCCCATGTAAAATGGCCTATTTAGGCCTTAAATCGATTTTGAAAATTTTTGAAAAAAAAACTTTTTTTTCGGCCAAAACCCCCTAAAAATGTCCCGAAGAACCCCAAACATGTTTCCTGACCCTTATTCCCATGTAAAATGGCCTATTTAGGCCTTAAATCGATTTTGAAAATTTTTGAAAAAAAAACTTTTTTTTCGGCCAAAACCCCCTAAAAATGTCCCAAAGAACCCCAAACATGTTTCCTGACCCTTATTCCCATGTAAAATGGCCTATTTAGGCCTTAAATCGATTTTGAAAATTTTTGAAAAAAAAAATTTTTTTTCGGCCAAAACCCCCTAAAAATGTCCCAAAGAACCCCAAACATGTTTCCTGACCCATATTCCCATGTAAAATGGCCTATTTAGGCCTTAAATGGAATTTGAAAATTTTTGAAAAAAAAACTTTTTTTTCGGCCAAAACCCCCTAAAAATGTCCCGAAGGACCCCAAACATGTTTCCTGACCCTTATTCCCATGTAGAATGGCCTATTTAGGCCTTAAATCGAATTTGAAAATTTTTGAAAAAAAATTTTTTTTTCGGCCAAAACCCCCTAAAAATGTCCCAAAGAACCCCAAACATGTTTCCTGACCCTTATTCCTATGTAAAATGGCCTATTTAGGCCTTAAATCGATTTTGAAAACTTTTGAAAAAAAAATTTTTTTTTCGGCCAAAACCCCCTAAAAATGTCCCGAAGAACCCCAAACATGTTTCCTGACCCTTATTCCCATGTAAAATGGCCTATTTAGGCCTTAAATCGAATTTGAAAATTTTTGAAAAAAAAATTTTTTTTCGGCCAAAACCCCCTAAAAATGTCCCGAAGAACCCCAAACATGTTCCCTGACCCTTATTCCCATGTAAAATGGCCTATTTAGGCCTTAAATCGAATTTGAAAATTTTTGAAAAACAATTTTTTTTCGGCCAAAACCCCCTAAAAATGTCCGGAAGAACCCCAAACATGTTTCCTGACCCTTATTCCCATGTAAAATGGCCTATTTAGGCCTTAAATCGATTTTGAAAATTTTTGAAAAAAAAACTTTTTTTTCGGCCAAAACCCCCTAAAAATGTCCCGAAGAACCCCAAACATGTTTCCTGACCCTTATTCCCATGTAAAATGGCCTATTTAGGCCTTAAATCGATTTTGAAAATTTTTGAAAAAAAAACTTTTTTTTCGGCCAAAACCCCCTAAAAATGTCCCAAAGAACCCCAAACATGTTTCCTGACCCTTATTCCCATGTAAAATGGCCTATTTAGGCCTTAAATGGAATTTGAAAATTTTTGAAAAAAAAACTTTTTTTCGGCCAAAACCCCCTAAAAATGTCCCGAAGAACCCCAAACATGTTTCCTGACCCTTATTCCTATGTAAAATGGCCTATTTAGGCCTTAAATCGATTTTGAAAACTTTTGAAAAAAAAATTTTTTTTCGGCCAAAACCCCCTAAAAATGTCCCGAAGAACCCCAAACATGTTTCCTGACCCTTATTCCCATGTAAAATGGCCTATTTAGGCCTTAAATCGAATTTGAAAATTTTTGAAAAAAAAATTTTTTTTCGGCCAAAACCCCCTAAAAATGTCCCGAAGAACCCCAAACATGTTTCCTGACCCTTATTCCCATGTAAAATGGCCTATTTAGGCCTTAAATCGAATTTGAAAATTTTTGAAAAAAAAATTTTTTTTCGGCCAAAACCCCCTAAAAATGACCCGAAGAACCCCAAACATGTTTCCTGACCCTTATTCCCATGTAAAATGGCCTATTTAGGCCTTAAATCGATTTTGAAAATTTTTGAAAAAAAAATTTTTTTTCGGCCAAAACCCCCTAAAAATGACCCGAAGAACCCCAAACATGTTTCCTGACCCTTATTCCCATGTAAAATGGCCTATTTAGGCCTTAAATCGATTTTGAAAATTTTTGAAAAAAAAATTTTTTTTCGGCCAAAACCCCCTAAAAATGTCCCGAAGAACCCCAAACATGTTTCCTGACCCTTATTCCTATGTAAAATGGCCTATTTAGGCCTTAAATCGATTTTGAAAACTTTTGAAAAAAAAATTTTTTTTCGGCAAAAACCCCCTATAAATGTCCCGAAGAACCCCAAACATGTTTCCTGACCCTTATTCCCATGTAAAATGGCCTATTTAGGCCTTAATTCGATTTTGAAAATTTTTGAAAAAAAAACTTTTTTTTCGGCCAAAACCCCCTAAAAATGTCCCGAAGAACCCCAAACATGTTTCCTGACCCTTATTCCCATGCAAAATGGCCTATTTAGGCCTTAAATCGATTTTGAAAATTTTTGAAAAAAAAATTTTTTTTCGGCCAAAACCCCCTAAAAATGACCCGAAGAACCCCAAACATGTTTCCTGACCCTTATTCCCATGTAAAATGGCCTATTTAGGCCTTAAATCGATTTTGAAAATTTTTGAAAAAAAAATTTTTTTTCGGCCAAAACCCCCTAAAAATGACCCGAAGAACCCCAAACATGTTTCCTGACCCTTATTCCCATGTAAAATGGCCTATTTAGGCCTTAAATCGATTTTGAAAATTTTTGAAAAAAAAATTTTTTTTCGGCCAAAACCCCCTAAAAATGACCCGAAGAACCCCAAACATGTTTCCTGACCCTTATTCCCATGTAAAATGGCCTATTTAGGCCTTAAATCGATTTTGAAAATTTTTGAAAAAAAAATTTTTTTTTCGGCCAAAACCCCCTAAAAATGTCCCGAAGAACCCCAAACATGTTTCCTGACCCTTATTCCTATGTAAAATGGCCTATTTAGGCCTTAAATCGATTTTGAAAACTTTTGAAAAAAAAATTTTTTTTCGGCCAAAACCCCCTATAAATGTCCCGAAGAACCCCAAACATGTTTCCTGACCCTTATTCCCATGGAAAATGGCCTATTTAGGCCTTAAATCGATTTTGAAAATTTTTGAAAAAAAAACTTTTTTTTCGGCCAAAACCTCCTAAAAATGTCCCGAAGAACCCCAAACATGTTTCCTGACCCTTATTCCTATGTAAAATGGCCTATTTAGGCCTTAAATCGATTTTGAAAACTTTTGAAAAAAAAATTTTTTTTCGGCCAAAACCCCCTATAAATGTCCCGAAGAACCCCAAACATGTTTCCTGACCCTTATTCCTATGTAAAATGGCCTATTTAGGCCTTAAATCGATTTTGAAAATTTTTGAAAAAAAACTTTTTTTTCGGCCAAAACCCCCTAAAAATGTCCCAAAGAACCCCAAACATGTTTCCTGACCCTTATTCCCATGTAAAATGGCCTATTTAGGCCTTAAATCGAATTTGAAAATTTTTGAAAAACAAACTTTTTTTTCGGCCAAAACCCCCTAAAAATGTCCCGAAGGACCCCAAACATGTTTCCTGACCCTTATTCCCATGTAAAATGGCCTATTTAGGCCTTAAATCGAATTTGAAAATTTTTGAAAAAAAAATTTTTTTTCGGCCAAAACCCCCTAAAAATGTCCCAAAGAACCCCAAACATGTTTCCTGACCCTTATTCCTATGTAAAATGGCCTATTTAGGCCTTAAATCGATTTTGAAAACTTTTGAAAAAAAAATTTTTTCTCGGCCAAAACCCGCTAAAAATGTCCCAAAGAACCCCAAACATGTTCCCTGACCCTTATTCCCATGTAAAATGGCCTATTTAGGCATTAAATCGACTTTGAAAACTTTTGAAAAAAAAATTTTTTTTTCGGCCAAAACCCCCTAAAAATGTCCCGAAGAACCCCAAACATGTTCCCTGACCCTTTTTCCCATGTAAAATGGCCTATTTAGGCCTTAAATCGATTTTGAAAATTTTTGAAAAAAAATTTTTTTTCAGCCAAAACCCCCTAAAAATGTCCCGAAGAACCCCAAACATGTTTCCTGACCCTTATTCCCATTTAAAATGGCCTATTTGGCCTTAAATCGAATTTGAAAATTTTTGAAAAAAAAATTTTTTTTTCGGCCAAAACCCCCTAAAAATGTCCCGAAGAACCCCAAACATGTTTCCTGACCCTTATTCCCATGTAAAATGGCCTATTTAGGCCTTAAATCGAATTTGAAAATTTTTCAAAAAAAAACTTTTTTTCGGCCAAAACCCCCTAAAAATGTCCCGAAGAACCCCAAACATGTTTCCTGACCCTTATTCCTATGTAAAATGGCCTATTTAGGCCTTAAATCGATTTTGAAAACTTTTGAAAAAAAAATTTTTTTTCGGCCAAAACCCCCTAAAAATGTCCCGAAGAACCCCAAACATGTTTCCTGACCCTTATTCCCATGTAAAATGGCCTATTTAGGCCTTAAATCGAATTTGAAAATTTTTGAAAAAAAAATTTTTTTTCGGCCAAAACCCCCTAAAAATGTCCCGAAGAACCCCAAACATGTTTCCTGACCCTTATTCCCATGTAAAATGGCCTATTTAGGCCTTAAATCGAATTTGAAAATTTTTGAAAAAAAAATTTTTTTTCGGCCAAAACCCCCTAAAAATGACCCGAAGAACCCCAAACATGTTTCCTGACCCTTATTCCCATGTAAAATGGCCTATTTAGGCCTTAAATCGATTTTGAAAATTTTTGAAAAAAAAATTTTTTTTCGGCCAAAACCCCCTAAAAATGACCCGAAGAACCCCAAACATGTTTCCTGACCCTTATTCCCATGTAAAATGGCCTATTTAGGCCTTAAATCGATTTTGAAAATTTTTGAAAAAAAAATTTTTTTTCGGCCAAAACCCCCTAAAAATGTCCCGAAGAACCCCAAACATGTTTCCTGACCCTTATTCCTATGTAAAATGGCCTATTTAGGCCTTAAATCGATTTTGAAAACTTTTGAAAAAAAAATTTTTTTTCGGCAAAAACCCCCTATAAATGTCCCGAAGAACCCCAAACATGTTTCCTGACCCTTATTCCCATGTAAAATGGCCTATTTAGGCCTTAAATCGATTTTGAAAATTTTTGAAAAAAAAACTTTTTTTTCGGCCAAAACCCCCTAAAAATGTCCCGAAGAACCCCAAACATGTTTCCTGACCCTTATTCCCATGCAAAATGGCCTATTTAGGCCTTAAATCGATTTTGAAAATTTTTGAAAAAAAAATTGTTTTTCGGCCAAAACCCCCTAAAAATGACCCGAAGAACCCCAAACATGTTTCCTGACCCTTATTCCCATGTAAAATGGCCTATTTAGGCCTTAAATCGATTTTGAAAATTTTTGAAAAAAAAATTTTTTTTCGGCCAAAACCCCCTAAAAATGACCCGAAGAACCCCAAACATGTTTCCTGACCCTTATTCCCATGTAAAATGGCCTATTTAGGCCTTAAATCGATTTTGAAAATTTTTGAAAAAAAAATTTTTTTTCGGCCAAAACCCCCTAAAAATGACCCGAAGAACCCCAAACATGTTTCCTGACCCTTATTCCCATGTAAAATGGCCTATTTAGGCCTTAAATCGATTTTGAAAATTTTTGAAAAAAAAATTTTTTTTTCGGCCAAAACCCCCTAAAAATGTCCCGAAGAACCCCAAACATGTTTCCTGACCCTTATTCCTATGTAAAATGGCCTATTTAGGCCTTAAATCGATTTTGAAAACTTTTGAAAAAAAAATTTTTTTTCGGCCAAAACCCCCTATAAATGTCCCGAAGAACCCCAAACATGTTTCCTGACCCTTATTCCCATGGAAAATGGCCTATTTAGGCCTTAAATCGATTTTGAAAATTTTTGAAAAAAAAACTTTTTTTTCGGCCAAAACCTCCTAAAAATGTCCCGAAGAACCCCAAACATGTTTCCTGACCCTTATTCCTATGTAAAATGGCCTATTTAGGCCTTAAATCGATTTTGAAAACTTTTGAAAAAAAAAATTTTTTTTCGGCCAAAACCCCCTATAAATGTCCCGAAGAACCCCAAATATGTTTCCTGACCCTTATTCCTATGTAAAATGGCCTATTTAGGCCTTAAATCGATTTTGAAAATTTTTGAAAAAAAACTTTTTTTTCGGCCAAAACCCCCTAAAAATGTCCCAAAGAACCCCAAACATGTTTCCTGACCCTTATTCCCATGTAAAATGGCCTATTTAGGCCTTAAATCGAATTTGAAAATTTTTGAAAAACAAACTTTTTTTTCGGCCAAAACCCCCTAAAAATGTCCCGAAGGACCCCAAACATGTTTCCTGACCCTTATTCCCATGTAAAATGGCCTATTTAGGCCTTAAATCGAATTTGAAAATTTTTGAAAAAAAAATTTTTTTTCGGCCAAAACCCCCTAAAAATGTCCCAAAGAACCCCAAACATGTTTCCTGACCCTTATTCCTATGTAAAATGGCCTATTTAGGCCTTAAATCGATTTTGAAAACTTTTGAAAAAAAAATTTTTTCTCGGCCAAAACCCGCTAAAAATGTCCCAAAGAACCCCAAACATGTTCCCTGACCCTTATTCCCATGTAAAATGGCCTATTTAGGCATTAAATCGACTTTGAAAACTTTTGAAAAAAAATTTTTTTTTCGGCCAAAACCCCCTAAAAATGTCCCGAAGAACCCCAAACATGTTCCCTGACCCTTTTTCCCATGTAAAATGGCCTATTTAGGCCTTAAATCGATTTTGAAAATTTTTGAAAAAAAATTTTTTTTCAGCCAAAACCCCCTAAAAATGTCCCGAAGAACCCCAAACATGTTTCCTGACCCTTATTCCCATTTAAAATGGCCTATTTGGCCTTAAATCGAATTTGAAAATTTTTGAAAAAAAAATTTTTTTTTCGGCCAAAACCCCCTAAAAATGTCCCGAAGAACCCCAAACATGTTTCCTGACCCTTATTCCCATGTAAAATGGCCTATTTAGGCCTTAAATCGATTTTGAAAATTTTTGAAAAAAAAACTTTTTTTTCGGCCAAAACCCCCTAAAAATGTCCCAAAGAACCCCAAACATGTTTCCTGACCCTTATTCCCATGTAAAATGGCCTATTTAGGCCTTAAATCGATTTTGAAAATTTTTGAAAAAAAAACTTTTTTTTCGGCCAAAACCCCCTAAAATTGTCCCGAAGAACCCCAAACATGTTTCCTGACCCTTTTTCCCATGTAAAATGGCCTATTTAGGCCTTAAATCGATTTTGAAAATTTTTGAAAAAAAGCTGTTTTTCCGGCCAAAACCCCCTAAAAATGTCCCGAAGAACCCCAAACATGTTTCCTGACCCTTATTCCCATGTAAAATGGCCTATTTAGGCCTTAAATCGAATTTGAAAATTTTTGAAAAACAAACTTTTTTTTCGGCCAAAACCCCCTAAAAATGTCCCGAAGGACCCCAAACATGTTTCCTGACCCTTATTCCCATGTAAAATGGCCTATTTAGGCCTTAAATCGAATTTGAAAATTTTTGAAAAAAAAATTTTTTTTCGGCCAAAACCCCCTAAAAATGTCCCAAAGAACCCCAAACATGTTTCCTGACCCTTATTCCTATGTAAAATGGCCTATTTAGGCCTTAAATCGATTTTGAAAACTTTTGAAAAAAAAATTTTTTCTCGGCCAAAACCCGCTAAAAATGTCCCAAAGAACCCCAAACATGTTCCCTGACCCTTATTCCCATGTAAAATGGCCTATTTAGGCATTAAATCGACTTTGAAAACTTTTGAAAAAAAATTTTTTTTTCGGCCAAAACCCCCTAAAAATGTCCCGAAGAACCCCAAACATGTTCCCTGACCCTTTTTCCCATGTAAAATGGCCTATTTAGGCCTTAAATCGATTTTGAAAATTTTTGAAAAAAAATTTTTTTTCAGCCAAAACCCCCTAAAAATGTCCCGAAGAACCCCAAACATGTTTCCTGACCCTTATTCCCATTTAAAATGGCCTATTTGGCCTTAAATCGAATTTGAAAATTTTTGAAAAAAAAATTTTTTTTTCGGCCAAAACCCCCTAAAAATGTCCCGAAGAACCCCAAACATGTTTCCTGACCCTTATTCCCATGTAAAATGGCCTATTTAGGCCTTAAATCGATTTTGAAAATTTTTGAAAAAAAAACTTTTTTTTCGGCCAAAACCCCCTAAAAATGTCCCAAAGAACCCCAAACATGTTTCCTGACCCTTATTCCCATGTAAAATGGCCTATTTAGGCCTTAAATCGATTTTGAAAATTTTTGAAAAAAAAACTTTTTTTTCGGCCAAAACCCCCTAAAATTGTCCCGAAGAACCCCAAACATGTTTCCTGACCCTTTTTCCCATGTAAAATGGCCTATTTAGGCCTTAAATCGATTTTGAAAATTTTTGAAAAAAAAATTTTTTTTTCGGCCAAAACCCCCTAAAAATGTCCCGAAGAACCCCAAACATGTTTCCTGACCCTTATTCCCATTTAAAATGGCCTATTTGGCCTTAAATCGAATTTGAAAATTTTTGAAAAAAAATTTTTTTTTCGGCCAAAACCCCCTAAAAATGTCCCGAAGAACCCCAAACATGTTTCCTGACCCTTATTCCCATGTAAAATGGCCTATTTAGGCCTTAAATCGAATTTGAAAATTTTTGAAAAAAAAATTTTTTTTCGGGCAAAACCCCCTAAAAATGTCCCGAAGAACCCCAAACATGTTTCCTGACCCTTATTCCCATGTAAAATGGCCTGTTTAGGCCTTAAATCGATTTTGAAAATTTTTGAAAAAAAATTTTTTTTTCGGCCAAAACCCCCTAAAAATGTCTCGAAGAACCCCAAATATGTTCCCTGACCCTTTTTCCCATGTAAAATGGCCTATTTAGGCCTTAAATCGATTTTGAAAATTTTTGAAAAAAAAAATTTTTTTTCGGCCAAAACCCCCTAAAAATGTCCCGAAGAACCCCAAACATGTTTCCTGACCCTTATTCCCATGTAAAATGGCCTATTTAGGCCTTAAATCGATTTTGAAAATTTTTGAAAAAAAAAATTTTTTTTCGGCCAAAACCCCCTAAAAATGTCCCAAAGAACCCCAAACATGTTTCCTGACCCTTATTCCCATGTAAAATGGCCTATTTAGGCCTTAAATCGAATTTGAAAATTTTTGAAAAAAAAAATTTTTTTTCGGCCAAAACCCCCTAAAAATGTCCCAAAGAACCCCAAACATGTTTCCTGACCCTTATTCCTATGTAAAATGGCCTATTTAGGCCTTAAATCGATTTTGAAAACTTTTGAAAAAAAAATTTTTTCTCGGCCAAAACCCGCTAAAAATGTCCCAAAGAACCCCAAACATGTTCCCTGACCCTTATTCCCATGTAAAATGGCCTATTTAGGCATTAAATCGACTTCGAAAACTTTTGAAAAAAAAATTTTTTTTTCGGCCAAAACCCCCTAAAAATGTCCCGAAGAACCCCAAACATGTTCCCTGACCCTTTTTCCCATGTAAAATGGCCTATTTAGGCCTTAAATCGATTTTGAAAATTTTTGAAAAAAAATTTTTTTTCAGCCAAAACCCCCTAAAAATGTCCCGAAGAACCCCAAACATGTTTCCTGACCCTTATTCCCATTTAAAATGGCCTATTTGGCCTTAAATCGAATTTGAAAATTTTTGAAAAAAAAATTTTTTTTTCGGCCAAAACCCCCTAAAAATGTCCCGAAGAACCCCAAACATGTTTCCTGACCCTTATTCCCATGTAAAATGGCCTATTTAGGCCTTAAATCGAATTTGAAAATTTTTCAAAAAAAAACTTTTTTTCGGCCAAAACCCCCTAAAAATGTCCCGAAGAACCCCAAACATGTTTCCTGACCCTTATTCCTATGTAAAATGGCCTATTTAGGCCTTAAATCGATTTTGAAAACTTTTGAAAAAAAAATTTTTTTTCGGCCAAAACCCCCTAAAAATGTCCCGAAGAACCCCAAACATGTTTCCTGACCCTTATTCCCATGTAAAATGGCCTATTTAGGCCTTAAATCGAATTTGAAAATTTTTGAAAAAAAAATTTTTTTTCGGCCAAAACCCCCTAAAAATGTCCCGAAGAACCCCAAACATGTTTCCTGACCCTTATTCCCATGTAAAATGGCCTATTTAGGCCTTAAATCGAATTTGAAAATTTTTGAAAAAAAAATTTTTTTTCGGCCAAAACCCCCTAAAAATGACCCGAAGAACCCCAAACATGTTTCCTGACCCTTATTCCCATGTAAAATGGCCTATTTAGGCCTTAAATCGATTTTGAAAATTTTTGAAAAAAAAATTTTTTTTCGGCCAAAACCCCCTAAAAATGACCCGAAGAACCCCAAACATGTTTCCTGACCCTTATTCCCATGTAAAATGGCCTATTTAGGCCTTAAATCGATTTTGAAAATTTTTGAAAAAAAAATTTTTTTTCGGCCAAAACCCCCTAAAAATGTCCCGAAGAACCCCAAACATGTTTCCTGACCCTTATTCCTATGTAAAATGGCCTATTTAGGCCTTAAATCGATTTTGAAAACTTTTGAAAAAAAAATTTTTTTTCGGCAAAAACCCCCTATAAATGTCCCGAAGAACCCCAAACATGTTTCCTGACCCTTATTCCCATGTAAAATGGCCTATTTAGGCCTTAAATCGATTTTGAAAATTTTTGAAAAAAAAACTTTTTTTTCGGCCAAAACCCCCTAAAAATGTCCCGAAGAACCCCAAACATGTTTCCTGACCCTTATTCCCATGCAAAATGGCCTATTTAGGCCTTAAATCGATTTTGAAAATTTTTGAAAAAAAAATTTTTTTTCGGCCAAAACCCCCTAAAAATGACCCGAAGAACCCCAAACATGTTTCCTGACCCTTATTCCCATGTAAAATGGCCTATTTAGGCCTTAAATCGATTTTGAAAATTTTTGAAAAAAAAATTTTTTTTCGGCCAAAACCCCCTAAAAATGACCCGAAGAACCCCAAACATGTTTCCTGACCCTTATTCCCATGTAAAATGGCCTATTTAGGCCTTAAATCGATTTTGAAAATTTTTGAAAAAAAAATTTTTTTTCGGCCAAAACCCCCTAAAAATGACCCGAAGAACCCCAAACATGTTTCCTGACCCTTATTCCCATGTAAAATGGCCTATTTAGGCCTTAAATCGATTTTGAAAATTTTTGAAAAAAAAATTTTTTTTTCGGCCAAAACCCCCTAAAAATGTCCCGAAGAACCCCAAACATGTTTCCTGACCCTTATTCCTATGTAAAATGGCCTATTTAGGCCTTAAATCGATTTTGAAAACTTTTGAAAAAAAAATTTTTTTTCGGCCAAAACCCCCTATAAATGTCCCGAAGAACCCCAAACATGTTTCCTGACCCTTATTCCCATGGAAAATGGCCTATTTAGGCCTTAAATCGATTTTGAAAATTTTTGAAAAAAAAACTTTTTTTTCGGCCAAAACCTCCTAAAAATGTCCCGAAGAACCCCAAACATGTTTCCTGACCCTTATTCCTATGTAAAATGGCCTATTTAGGCCTTAAATCGATTTTGAAAACTTTTGAAAAAAAAATTTTTTTTCGGCCAAAACCCCCTATAAATGTCCCGAAGAACCCCAAATATGTTTCCTGACCCTTATTCCTATGTAAAATGGCCTATTTAGGCCTTAAATCGATTTTGAAAATTTTTGAAAAAAAACTTTTTTTTCGGCCAAAACCCCCTAAAAATGTCCCAAAGAACCCCAAACATGTTTCCTGACCCTTATTCCCATGTAAAATGGCCTATTTAGGCCTTAAATCGAATTTGAAAATTTTTGAAAAACAAACTTTTTTTTCGGCCAAAACCCCCTAAAAATGTCCCGAAGGACCCCAAACATGTTTCCTGACCCTTATTCCCATGTAAAATGGCCTATTTAGGCCTTAAATCGAATTTGAAAATTTTTGAAAAAAAAATTTTTTTTCGGCCAAAACCCCCTAAAAATGTCCCAAAGAACCCCAAACATGTTTCCTGACCCTTATTCCTATGTAAAATGGCCTATTTAGGCCTTAAATCGATTTTGAAAACTTTTGAAAAAAAAATTTTTTCTCGGCCAAAACCCGCTAAAAATGTCCCAAAGAACCCCAAACATGTTCCCTGACCCTTATTCCCATGTAAAATGGCCTATTTAGGCATTAAATCGACTTTGAAAACTTTTGAAAAAAAATTTTTTTTTCGGCCAAAACCCCCTAAAAATGTCCCGAAGAACCCCAAACATGTTCCCTGACCCTTTTTCCCATGTAAAATGGCCTATTTAGGCCTTAAATCGATTTTGAAAATTTTTGAAAAAAAATTTTTTTTCAGCCAAAACCCCCTAAAAATGTCCCGAAGAACCCCAAACATGTTTCCTGACCCTTATTCCCATTTAAAATGGCCTATTTGGCCTTAAATCGAATTTGAAAATTTTTGAAAAAAAAATTTTTTTTTCGGCCAAAACCCCCTAAAAATGTCCCGAAGAACCCCAAACATGTTTCCTGACCCTTATTCCCATGTAAAATGGCCTATTTAGGCCTTAAATCGATTTTGAAAATTTTTGAAAAAAAAACTTTTTTTTCGGCCAAAACCCCCTAAAAATGTCCCAAAGAACCCCAAACATGTTTCCTGACCCTTATTCCCATGTAAAATGGCCTATTTAGGCCTTAAATCGATTTTGAAAATTTTTGAAAAAAAAACTTTTTTTTCGGCCAAAACCCCCTAAAATTGTCCCGAAGAACCCCAAACATGTTTCCTGACCCTTTTTCCCATGTAAAATGGCCTATTTAGGCCTTAAATCGATTTTGAAAATTTTTGAAAAAAAAATTTTTTTTTCGGCCAAAACCCCCTAAAAATGTCCCGAAGAACCCCAAACATGTTTCCTGACCCTTATTCCCATTTAAAATGGCCTATTTGGCCTTAAATCGAATTTGAAAATTTTTGAAAAAAAATTTTTTTTTCGGCCAAAACCCCCTAAAAATGTCCCGAAGAACCCCAAACATGTTTCCTGACCCTTATTCCCATGTAAAATGGCCTATTTAGGCCTTAAATCGAATTTGAAAATTTTTGAAAAAAAAATTTTTTTTCGGGCAAAACCCCCTAAAAATGTCCCGAAGAACCCCAAACATGTTTCCTGACCCTTATTCCCATGTAAAATGGCCTGTTTAGGCCTTAAATCGATTTTGAAAATTTTTGAAAAAAAATTTTTTTTTCGGCCAAAACCCCCTAAAAATGTCTCGAAGAACCCCAAATATGTTCCCTGACCCTTTTTCCCATGTAAAATGGCCTATTTAGGCCTTAAATCGATTTTGAAAATTTTTGAAAAAAAAAATTTTTTTTCGGCCAAAACCCCCTAAAAATGTCCCGAAGAACCCCAAACATGTTTCCTGACCCTTATTCCCATGTAAAATGGCCTATTTAGGCCTTAAATCGATTTTGAAAATTTTTGAAAAAAAAACTTTTTTTTCGGCCAAAACCCCCTAAAAATGTCCCAAAGAACCCCAAACATGTTTCCTGACCCTTATTCCCATTTAAAATGGCCTATTTGGCCTTAAATCGAATTTGAAAATTTTTGAAAAAAAATTTTTTTTTCGGCCAAAACCCCCTAAAAATGTCCCGAAGAACCCCAAACATGTTTCCTGACCCTTATTCCCATGTAAAATGGCCTATTTAGGCCTTAAATCGAATTTGAAAATTTTTGAAAAAAAAATTTTTTTTCGGGCAAAACCCCCCAAAAATGTCCCGAAGAACCCCAAACATGTTTCCTGACCCTTATTACCATGTAAAATGGCCTGTTTAGGCCTTAAATCGATTTTGAAAATTTTTGAAAAAAAATTTTTTTTTCGGCCAAAACCCCCTAAAAATGTCTCGAAGAACCCCAAATATGTTCCCTGACCCTTTTTCCCATGTAAAATGGCCTATTTAGGCCTTAAATCGATTTTGAAAATTTTTGAAAAAAAAAATTTTTTTTCGGCCAAAACCCCCTAAAAATGTCCCGAAGAACCCCAAACATGTTTCCTGACCCTTATTCCCATGTAAAATGGCCTATTTAGGCCTTAAATCGATTTTGAAAATTTTTGAAAAAAAAACTTTTTTTTCGGCCAAAACCCCCTAAAAATGTCCCAAAGAACCCCAAACATGTTTCCTGACCCTTATTCCCATGTAAAATGGCCTATTTAGGCCTTAAATTGAATTAAAAATTTTTAAAAAAAAAATTTTTTTTTCGGCCAAAACCCCCTAAAAATGTCCCGAAGGACCCCAACCATGTTTCCTGACCCTCATTCCCGTGTAAAATGGCCTATTTAGGCCTTAAATCGAATTTGAAAATTTTTGAAGAAAAATTTTTTTTTCGGTCAAAACCCCCTAAAAATGTCCCGAAGACCCTCAAACATGTTTCCTGACCCTTATTCCTATGTAAAATGGCCTATTTAGGCCTTAAATCGATTTTGAAAACTTTTGAAAAAAAAATTTTTTTTTCGGCCAAAACCCCCTAAAAATGTCCCGAAGAACCCCAAACATGTCTCCTGACCCTTATTCCCATGTAAAATGGCCTATTTAGGCCTTAAATCGAATTTGAAAATTTTTGAAGAAAAATTTTTTTTTCGGTCAAAACCCCCTAAAAATGTCCCGAAGACCCTCAAACATGTTCCCTGACCCTTATTCCCATGTAAAATGGCCTATTTAGGCATTAAATCGATTTTGAAAACTTTTGAAAAAAAAATTTTTTTTTCGGCCAAAACCCCCTAAAAATGTCCCGAAGAACCCCAAACATGTTCCCTGACCCTTTTTCCCATGTAAAATTGCCTATTTAGGCCTTAAATCGATTTTGAAAATTTTTCAAAAAAAATTTTTTTTTAGCCCAAAACCCCCTAAAAATGTCCCGAAGAACCCCAAACATGTTTCCTGATCCTTATTCCCATTTAAAATGGCCTATTTAGGCCTTAAATCGAATTTGAAAATTTTTCAAAAAAAAATTTTTTTTCGGCCAAAACCCCCTAAAAATGTCCCAAAGAACCCCAAACATGTTCCCTGACCCTTATTCCTATGTAAAATGGCCTATTTAGGCCTTAAATCGATTTTGAAAATTTTTGAAAAAAAAATTTTTTTTCGGCCAAAACCCCCTAAAATTGTCCCGAAGAACCCCAAACATGTTTCCTGACCCTTTTTCCCATGTAAAATGGCCTATTTAGGCCTTAAATCGATTTTGAAAATTTTTGAAAAAAAAATTTTTTTTTCGGCCAAAACCCCCTAAAAATGTCCCGAAGAACCCCAAACATGTTTCCTGACCCTTATTTCCATGTAAAATGGCCTATTTAGGCCTTAAATCGAATTTGAAAATTTTTGAAAAAAAAATTTTTTTTCGGGCAAAACCCCCTAAAAATGTCCCGAAGAACCCCAAACATGTTTCCTGACCCTTATTCCCATGTAAAATGGCCTGTTTAGGCCTTAAATCGATTTTGAAAATTTTTGAAAAAAAATTTTTTTTTCGGCCAAAACCCCCTAAAAATGTCCCGAAGAACCCCAAATATGTTCCCTGACCCTTTTTCTCATGTAAAATGGCCTATTTAGGCCTTAAATCGATTTTGAAAATTTTTGAAAAAAAAACTTTTTTTTCGGCCAAAACCCCCTAAAAATGTCCCGAAGAACCCCAAACATGTTTCCTGACCCTTATTCCCATGTAAAATGGCCTATTTAGGCCTTAAATCGATTTTGAAAATTTTTGAAAAAAAAACTTTTTTTTCGGCCAAAACCCCCTAAAAATGTCCCAAAGAACCCCAAACATGTTTCCTGACCCTTATTCCCATGTAAAATGGCCTATTTAGGCCTTAAATGGAATTTGAAAATTTTTGAAAAAAAAATTTTTTTTCGGCCAAAACCCCCTAAAAATGTCCCAAAGAACCCCAAACATGTTTCCTGACCCTTATTCCTATGTAAAATGGCCTATTTAGGCCTTAAATCGATTTTGAAAACTTTTGAAAAAAAAATTTTTTTTTCGGCCAAAACCCCCTAAAAATGTCCCGAAGAACCCCAAACATGTTTCCTGACCCTTATTCCCATTTAAAATGGCCTATTTGGCCTTAAATCAAATTTGAAAATTTTTGAAAAAAAAATTTTTTTTTCGGCCAAAACCCCCTAAAAATGTCCCGAAGAACCCCAAACATGTTTCCTGACCCTTATTCCCATGTAAAATGGCCTATTTAGGCCTTAAATCGATTTTGAAAATTTTTGAAAAAAAAATTTTTTTTAGCCAAAACCCCCTAAAAATGTCCCGAAGAACCCCAAACATGTTTCCTGACCCTTATTCCCATGTAAAATGGCCTATTTAGGCCTTAAATCGAATTTGAAAATTTTTGAAAAAAAAATTTTTTTTTCGGCCAAAACCCCCTAAAAATGTCCCGAAGTACCCCAAACATGTTTCCTGACCCTTATTCCCATGTAAAATGGCCTATTTAGGCCTTAAATCGATATTGAAAATTTTTGAAAAAAAAATTTTTTTTCTGCCAAAACCCCCTAAAAATGTCCCGAAGAACCCCAAACATGTTTCCTGACCCTTATTCCCATGTAAAATGGCCTATTTAGGCCTTAAATCGAATTTGAAAATTTTTGAAAAAAAAATTTTTTTTTCGGCCAAAACCCCCTAAAAATGTCCCGAAGAACCCCAAACATGTTTCCTGACCCTTATTCCCATGTAAAATGGCCTATTTAGGCCTTAAATCGATTTTGAAAATTTTTGAAAAAAAAACTTTTTTTTCGGCCAAAACCCCCTAAAAATGTCCCAAAGAACCCCAAACATGTTTCCTGACCCTTATTCCCATGTAAAATGGCCTATTTAGGCCTTAAATGGAATTTGAAAATTTTTGAAAAAAAAATTTTTTTTCGGCCAAAACCCCCTAAAAATGTCCCAAAGAACCCCAAACATGTTTCCTGACCCTTATTCCTATGTAAAATGGCCTATTTAGGCCTTAAATCGATTTTGAAAACTTTTGAAAAAAAAATTTTTTTTTCGGCCAAAACCCCCTAAAAATGTCCCGAAGAACGCCAAACATGTTTCCTGACCCTTATTCCCATTTAAAATGGGCTATTTGGCCTTAAATCAAATTTGAAAATTTTTGAAAAAAAAATTTTTTTTTCGGCCAAAACCCCCTAAAAATGTCCCAAAGAACCCCAAACATGTTTCCTGACCCTTATTCCCATGTAAAATGGCCTATTTAGGCCTTAAATCGATTTTGAAAATTTTTGAAAAAAAAATTTTTTTTTAGCCAAAACCCCCTAAAAATGTCCCGAAGAACCCCAAACATGTTTCCTGACCCTTATTCCCATGTAAAATGGCCTATTTAGGCCTTAAATCGAATTTGAAAATTTTGGAAAAAAAAATTTTTTTTTCGGCCAAAACCCCCTAAAAATGTCCCGAAGAACCCCAAACATGTTTCCTGACCCTTATTCCCATGTAAAATGGCCTATTTAGGCCTTAAATCGATATTGAAAATTTTTGAAAAAAAAATTTTTTTTCTGCCAAAACCCCCTAAAAATGTCCCGAAGAACCCCAAACATGTTTCCTGACCCTTATTCCCATTTAAAATGGCCTATTTGGCCTTAAATCAAATTTGAAAATTTTTGAAAAAAAAATTTTTTTTTCGGCCAAAACCCCCTAAAAATGTCCCGAAGAACCCCAAACATGTTTCCTGACCCTTATTCCCATGTAAAATGGCCTATTTAGGCCTTAAATCGAATTTGAAAATTTTTGAAAAAAAAATTTTTTTTCGGCCAAAACCCCCTAAAAATGTCCCAAAGAACCCCAAACATGTTTCCTGACCCTTATTCCTATGTAAAATGGCCTATTTAGGCCTTAAATCGATTTTGAAAACTTTTGAAAAAAAAATTTTTTTTTCGGCCAAAACCCCCTAAAAATGTCCCGAAGAACCCCAAACATGTTTCCTGACCCTTATTCCCATTTAAAATGGCCTATTTGGCCTTAAATCAAATTTGAAAATTTTTGAAAAAAAAATTTTTTTTTCGGCCAAAACCCCCTAAAAATGTCCCGAAGAACCCCAAACATGTTTCCTGACCCTTATTCCCATGTAAAATGGCCTATTTAGGCCTTAAATCGAATTTGAAAATTTTTGAAAAAAAAATTTTTTTTCGGCCAAAACCCCCTAAAAATGTCCCAAAGAACCCCAAACATGTTCCCTGACCCTTATTCCCATGTAAAATGGCCTATTTAGGCCTTAAATCGATTTTGAAAATTTTTGAAAAAAAATTTTTTTTTGGCCAAAACCCCCTAAAATTGTCCCGAAGAACCCCAAACATGTTTCCTGACCCTTTTTCCCATGTAAAATGGCCTATTTAGGCCTTAAATCGATTTTGAAAATTTTTGAAAAAAAAATTTTTTTTTTCGGCCAAAACCCCCTAAAAATGTCCCGAAGAACCCCAAACATGTTTCCTGACCCTTATTCCCATGTAAAATGGCCTATTTAGACCTTAAATCGATTTTGAAAATTTTTGAAAAAAAAATTTTTTTTCGGCCAAAACCCCCTAAAATTGTCCCGAAGAACCCCAAACATGTTTCCTGACCCTTTTTCCCATGTAAAATGGCCTATTTAGGCCTTAAATCGATTTTGAAAATTTTTGAAAAAAAAATTTTTTTTTCGGCCAAAACCCCCTAAAAATGTCCCGAAGAACCCCAAACATGTTTCCTGACCCTTATTCCCATGTAAAATGGCCTATTTAGGCCTTAAATCGATATTGAAAATTTTTGAAAAAAAATTTTTTTTCTGCCAAAACCCCCTAAAAATGTCCCGAAGAACCCCAAACATGTTTCCTGACCCTTATTCCCATGTAAAATGGCCTATTTAGGCCTTAAATCGATTTTGAAAATTTTTGAAAAAAAAATTTTTTTTTAGCCAAAACCCCCTAAAAATGTCCCGAAGAACCCCAAACATGTTTCCTGACCCTTATTCCCATGTAAAATGGCCTATTTAGGCCTTAAATCGAATTTGAAAATTTTGGAAAAAAAATTTTTTTTCGGCCAAAACCCCCTAAAAATGTCCCGAAGAACCCCAAACATGTTTCCCGACCCTTATTCCCATGTAAAATGGCCTATTTAGGCCTTAAATCGAATTTGAAAATTTTGGAAAAAAAATTTTTTTTCGACCAAAACCCCCTAAAAATGTCCCGAAGAACCCCAAACATGTTTCCCGACCCTTATTCCCATGTAAAATGGCCTATTTAGGCCTTGAATCGATTTTGAAAATTTTTGAAAAAAAATTTTTTTTCGTCCAAAGCCCCCTAAAAATGTCCCGAAGAACCCCAAACATGTTTCCTGACCCTTATTCCCATGTAAAATGGCCTATTTAGGCCTTAAATCGAATTTGAAAATTTTTGAAAAAAAATTTTTTTTTCGGCCAAAACCCCCTAAAAATGTCCCGAAGAACCCCAAACATGTTTCCTGACCCTTATTCCCATGTAAAATGGCCTATTTAGGCCTTAAATCGAATTTGAAAATTTTTGAAAAAAAAATTTTTTTTCGGCCAAAACCCCCTAAAAATGTCCCGAAGAACCCCAAACATGTTTCCTGACCCTTATTCCCATGTAAAATGGCCTATTTAGGCCTTAAATCGAATTTGAAAATTTTTGAAAAAAAAATTTTTTTTCGGCCAAAACCCCCTAAAATTGTCCCGAAGAACCCCAAACATGTTTCCTGACCCTTTTTCCCATGTAAAATGGCCTATTTAGGCCTTAAATCGATTTTGAAAATTTTTGAAAAAAAAATTTTTTTTTCGGCCAAAACCCCCTAAAAATGTCCCGAAGAACCCCAAACATGTTTCCTGACCCTTATTTCCATGTAAAATGGCCTATTTAGGCCTTAAATCGAATTTGAAAATTTTTGAAAAAAAAATTTTTTTTCGGGCAAAACCCCCTAAAAATGTCCCGAAGAACCCCAAACATGTTTCCTGACCCTTATTCCCATGTAAAATGGCCTGTTTAGGCCTTAAATCGATTTTGAAAATTTTTGAAAAAAAATTTTTTTTTCGGCCAAAACCCCCTAAAAATGTCCCGAAGAACCCCAAATATGTTCCCTGACCCTTTTTCTCATGTAAAATGGCCTATTTAGGCCTTAAATCGATTTTGAAAATTTTTGAAAAAAAAACTTTTTTTTCGGCCAAAACCCCCTAAAAATGTCCCGAAGAACCCCAAACATGTTTCCTGACCCTTATTCCCATGTAAAATGGCCTATTTAGGCCTTAAATCGATTTTGAAAATTTTTGAAAAAAAAACTTTTTTTTCGGCCAAAACCCCCTAAAAATGTCCCAAAGAACCCCAAACATGTTTCCTGACCCTTATTCCCATGTAAAATGGCCTATTTAGGCCTTAAATGGAATTTGAAAATTTTTGAAAAAAAAATTTTTTTTCGGCCAAAACCCCCTAAAAATGTCCCAAAGAACCCCAAACATGTTTCCTGACCCTTATTCCTATGTAAAATGGCCTATTTAGGCCTTAAATCGATTTTGAAAACTTTTGAAAAAAAAATTTTTTTTTCGGCCAAAACCCCCTAAAAATGTCCCGAAGAACCCCAAACATGTTTCCTGACCCTTATTCCCATTTAAAATGGCCTATTTGGCCTTAAATCAAATTTGAAAATTTTTGAAAAAAAAATTTTTTTTTCGGCCAAAACCCCCTAAAAATGTCCCGAAGAACCCCAAACATGTTTCCTGACCCTTATTCCCATGTAAAATGGCCTATTTAGGCCTTAAATCGATTTTGAAAATTTTTGAAAAAAAAATTTTTTTTAGCCAAAACCCCCTAAAAATGTCCCGAAGAACCCCAAACATGTTTCCTGACCCTTATTCCCATGTAAAATGGCCTATTTAGGCCTTAAATCGATTTTGAAAATTTTTGAAAAAAAATTTTTTTTTCGGCCAAAACCCCCTAAAAATGTCCCGAAGAACCCCAAATATGTTCCCTGACCCTTTTTCTCATGTAAAATGGCCTATTTAGGCCTTAAATCGATTTTGAAAATTTTTGAAAAAAAAACTTTTTTTTCGGCCAAAACCCCCTAAAAATGTCCCGAAGAACCCCAAACATGTTTCCTGACCCTTATTCCCATGTAAAATGGCCTATTTAGGCCTTAAATCGATTTTGAAAATTTTTGAAAAAAAAACTTTTTTTTCGGCCAAAACCCCCTAAAAATGTCCCAAAGAACCCCAAACATGTTTCCTGACCCTTATTCCCATGTAAAATGGCCTATTTAGGCCTTAAATGGAATTTGAAAATTTTTGAAAAAAAAATTTTTTTTCGGCCAAAACCCCCTAAAAATGTCCCAAAGAACCCCAAACATGTTTCCTGACCCTTATTCCTATGTAAAATGGCCTATTTAGGCCTTAAATCGATTTTGAAAACTTTTGAAAAAAAAATTTTTTTTTCGGCCAAAACCCCCTAAAAATGTCCCGAAGAACCCCAAACATGTTTCCTGACCCTTATTCCCATTTAAAATGGCCTATTTGGCCTTAAATCAAATTTGAAAATTTTTGAAAAAAAAATTTTTTTTTCGGCCAAAACCCCCTAAAAATGTCCCGAAGAACCCCAAACATGTTTCCTGACCCTTATTCCCATGTAAAATGGCCTATTTAGGCCTTAAATCGATTTTGAAAATTTTTGAAAAAAAAATTTTTTTTAGCCAAAACCCCCTAAAAATGTCCCGAAGAACCCCAAACATGTTTCCTGACCCTTATTCCCATGTAAAATGGCCTATTTAGGCCTTAAATCGAATTTGAAAATTTTGGAAAAAAAAATTTTTTTTTCGGCCAAAACCCCCTAAAAATGTCCCGAAGTACCCCAAACATGTTTCCTGACCCTTATTCCCATGTAAAATGGCCTATTTAGGCCTTAAATCGATATTGAAAATTTTTGAAAAAAAAATTTTTTTTCTGCCAAAACCCCCTAAAAATGTCCCGAAGAACCCCAAACATGTTTCCTGACCCTTATTCCCATGTAAAATGGCCTATTTAGGCCTTAAATCGAATTTGAAAATTTTTGAAAAAAAAATTTTTTTTTCGGCCAAAACCCCCTAAAAATGTCCCGAAGAACCCCAAACATGTTTCCTGACCCTTATTCCCATGTAAAATGGCCTATTTAGGCCTTAAATCGATTTTGAAAATTTTTGAAAAAAAAACTTTTTTTTCGGCCAAAACCCCCTAAAAATGTCCCAAAGAACCCCAAACATGTTTCCTGACCCTTATTCCCATGTAAAATGGCCTATTTAGGCCTTAAATGGAATTTGAAAATTTTTGAAAAAAAAATTTTTTTTCGGCCAAAACCCCCTAAAAATGTCCCAAAGAACCCCAAACATGTTTCCTGACCCTTATTCCTATGTAAAATGGCCTATTTAGGCCTTAAATCGATTTTGAAAACTTTTGAAAAAAAAATTTTTTTTTCGGCCAAAACCCCCTAAAAATGTCCCGAAGAACGCCAAACATGTTTCCTGACCCTTATTCCCATTTAAAATGGGCTATTTGGCCTTAAATCAAATTTGAAAATTTTTGAAAAAAAAATTTTTTTTTCGGCCAAAACCCCCTAAAAATGTCCCAAAGAACCCCAAACATGTTTCCTGACCCTTATTCCCATGTAAAATGGCCTATTTAGGCCTTAAATCGATTTTGAAAATTTTTGAAAAAAAAATTTTTTTTTAGCCAAAACCCCCTAAAAATGTCCCGAAGAACCCCAAACATGTTTCCTGACCCTTATTCCCATGTAAAATGGCCTATTTAGGCCTTAAATCGAATTTGAAAATTTTGGAAAAAAAAATTTTTTTTTCGGCCAAAACCCCCTAAAAATGTCCCGAAGAACCCCAAACATGTTTCCTGACCCTTATTCCCATGTAAAATGGCCTATTTAGGCCTTAAATCGATATTGAAAATTTTTGAAAAAAAAATTTTTTTTCTGCCAAAACCCCCTAAAAATGTCCCGAAGAACCCCAAACATGTTTCCTGACCCTTATTCCCATTTAAAATGGCCTATTTGGCCTTAAATCAAATTTGAAAATTTTTGAAAAAAAAATTTTTTTTTCGGCCAAAACCCCCTAAAAATGTCCCGAAGAACCCCAAACATGTTTCCTGACCCTTATTCCCATGTAAAATGGCCTATTTAGGCCTTAAATCGAATTTGAAAATTTTTGAAAAAAAAATTTTTTTTCGGCCAAAACCCCCTAAAAATGTCCCAAAGAACCCCAAACATGTTTCCTGACCCTTATTCCTATGTAAAATGGCCTATTTAGGCCTTAAATCGATTTTGAAAACTTTTGAAAAAAAAATTTTTTTTTCGGCCAAAACCCCCTAAAAATGTCCCGAAGAACCCCAAACATGTTTCCTGACCCTTATTCCCATTTAAAATGGCCTATTTGGCCTTAAATCAAATTTGAAAATTTTTGAAAAAAAAATTTTTTTTTCGGCCAAAACCCCCTAAAAATGTCCCGAAGAACCCCAAACATGTTTCCTGACCCTTATTCCCATGTAAAATGGCCTATTTAGGCCTTAAATCGAATTTGAAAATTTTTGAAAAAAAAATTTTTTTTCGGCCAAAACCCCCTAAAAATGTCCCAAAGAACCCCAAACATGTTCCCTGACCCTTATTCCCATGTAAAATGGCCTATTTAGGCCTTAAATCGATTTTGAAAATTTTTGAAAAAAAATTTTTTTTTGGCCAAAACCCCCTAAAATTGTCCCGAAGAACCCCAAACATGTTTCCTGACCCTTTTTCCCATGTAAAATGGCCTATTTAGGCCTTAAATCGATTTTGAAAATTTTTGAAAAAAAAATTTTTTTTTTCGGCCAAAACCCCCTAAAAATGTCCCGAAGAACCCCAAACATGTTTCCTGACCCTTATTCCCATGTAAAATGGCCTATTTAGACCTTAAATCGATTTTGAAAATTTTTGAAAAAAAAATTTTTTTTCGGCCAAAACCCCCTAAAATTGTCCCGAAGAACCCCAAACATGTTTCCTGACCCTTTTTCCCATGTAAAATGGCCTATTTAGGCCTTAAATCGATTTTGAAAATTTTTGAAAAAAAAATTTTTTTTTCGGCCAAAACCCCCTAAAAATGTCCCGAAGAACCCCAAACATGTTTCCTGACCCTTATTCCCATGTAAAATGGCCTATTTAGGCCTTAAATCGATATTGAAAATTTTTGAAAAAAAATTTTTTTTCTGCCAAAACCCCCTAAAAATGTCCCGAAGAACCCCAAACATGTTTCCTGACCCTTATTCCCATGTAAAATGGCCTATTTAGGCCTTAAATCGATTTTGAAAATTTTTGAAAAAAAAAATTTTTTTTTAGCCAAAACCCCCTAAAAATGTCCCGAAGAACCCCAAACATGTTTCCTCACCCTTATTCCCATGTAAAATGGCCTATTTAGGCCTTAAAACGAATTTGAAAATTTTGGAATAAAAATTTTTTTTCGGCCAAAACCCCCTAAAAATGTCCCGAAGAACCCCAAACATGTTTCCCGACCCTTATTCCCATGTAAAATGGCCTATTTAGGCCTTAAATCGATTTTGAAAATTTTTGAAAAAAAAATTTTTTTTCAGCCAAAACCCCCTAAAAATGTCCCGAAGAACCTCAAACATGTTTCCTGACCCTTATTCCCATGTAAAATGGCCTATTTAGGCCTTAAATCGATTTTGAAAATATTTGAAAAAAAATTTTTTTTCGTCCAAAGCCCCCTAAAAATGTCCCGAAGAACCCCAAACATGTTTCCTGACCCTTATTCCCATGTAAAATGGCCTATTTAGGCCTTAAATCGAATTTGAAAATTTTTGAAAAAAAATTTTTTTTTCGGCCAAAACCCCCTAAAAATGTCCCGAAGAACCCCAAACATGTTTCCTGACCCTTATTCCCATGTAAAATGGCCTATTTAGGCCTTAAATCGAATTTGAAAATTTTTGAAAAAAAAATTTTTTTTCGGCCAAAACCCCCTAAAAATGTCCCGAAGAACCCCAAACATGTTTCCTGACCCTTATTCCCATGTAAAATGGCCTATTTAGGCCTTAAATCGAATTTGAAAATTTTTGAAAAAAAAATTTTTTTTCGGCCAAAACCCCCTAAAAATGACCCGAAGAACCCCAAACATGTTTCCTGACCCTTATTCCCATGTAAAATGGCCTATTTAGGCCTTAAATCGATTTTGAAAATTTTTGAAAAAAAAATTTTTTTTCGGCCAAAACCCCCTAAAAATGACCCGAAGAACCCCAAACATGTTTCCTGACCCTTATTCCCATGTAAAATGGCCTATTTAGGCCTTAAATCGATTTTGAAAATTTTTGAAAAAAAAATTTTTTTTCGGCCAAAACCCCCTAAAAATGTCCCGAAGAACCCCAAACATGTTTCCTGACCCTTATTCCTATGTAAAATGGCCTATTTAGGCCTTAAATCGATTTTGAAAACTTTTGAAAAAAAAATTTTTTTTCGGCCAAAACCCCCTATAAATGTCCCGAAGAACCCCAAACATGTTTCCTGACCCTTATTCCCATGTAAAATGGCCTATTTAGGCCTTAAATCGATTTTGAAAATTTTTGAAAAAAAAACTTTTTTTTCGGCCAAAACCCCCTAAAAATGTCCCGAAGAACCCCAAACATGTTTCCTGACCCTTATTCCCATGCAAAATGGCCTATTTAGGCCTTAAATCGATTTTGAAAATTTTTGAAAAAAAAATTTTTTTTCGGTCAAAACCCCCTAAAAATGACCCGAAGAACCCCAAACATGTTTCCTGACCCTTATTCCCATGTAAATTGGCCTATTTAGGCCTTAAATCGATTTTGAAAATTTTTGAAAAAAAAATTTTTTTTCGGCCAAAACCCCCTAAAAATGACCCGAAGAACCCCAAACATGTTTCCTGACCCTTATTCCCATGTAAAATGGCCTATTTAGGCCTTAAATCGATTTTGAAAATTTTTGAAAAAAAAATTTTTTTTCGGCCAAAACCCCCTAAAAATGACCCGAAGAACCCCAAACATGTTTCCTGACCCTTATTCCCATGTAAAATGGCCTATTTAGGCCTTAAATCGATTTTGAAAATTTTTGAAAAAAAAATTTTTTTTCGGCCAAAACCCCCGAAAAATGACCCGAAGAACCCCAAACATGTTTCCTGACCCTTATTCCCATGTAAAATGGCCTATTTAGGCCTTAAATCGATTTTGAAAATTTTTGAAAAAAAAATTTTTTTTCGGCCAAAACCCCCTAAAAATGTCCCGAAGAACCCCAAACATGTTTCCTGACCCTTATTCCTATGTAAAATGGCCTATTTAGGCCTTAAATCGATTTTGAAAACTTTTGAAAAAAAAATTTTTTTTCGGCCAAAACCCCCTATAAATGTCCCGAAGAACCCCAAACATGTTTCCTGACCCTTATTCCCATGGAAAATGGCCTATTTAGGCCTTAAATCGATTTTGAAAATTTTTGAAAAAAAAACTTTTTTTTCGGCCAAAACCTCCTAAAAATGTCCCGAAGAACCCCAAACATGTTTCCTGACCCTTATTCCCATGTAAAATGGCCTATTTAGGCCTTAAATCGATTTTGAAAATTTTTGAAAAAAAAATTTTTTTTTCGGCCAAAACCCCCTAAAAATGTCCCGAAGAACCCCAAATATGTTTCCTGACCCTTATTCCTATGTAAAATGGCCTATTTAGGCCTTAAATCGATTTTGAAAACTTTTGAAAAAAAAATTTTTTTTCGGCCAAAACCCCCTATAAATGTCCCGAAGAACCCCAAACATGTTTCCTGACCCTTATTCCCATGGAAAATGGCCTATTTAGGCCTTAAATCGATTTTGAAAATTTTTGAAAAAAAAACTTTTTTTTCGGCCAAAACCTCCTAAAAATGTCCCGAAGAACCCCAAACATGTTTCCTGACCCTTATTCCCATGTAAAATGGCCTATTTAGGCCTTAAATCGATTTTGAAAATTTTTGAAAAAAAAATTTTTTTTTCGGCCAAAACCCCCTAAAAATGTCCCGAAGAACCCCAAATATGTTTCCTGACCCTTTTTCCCATGTAAAATGGCCTATTTAGGCCTTAAATCGATTTTGAAAATTTTTGAAAAAAAACTTTTTTTTCGGCCAAAACCCCCTAAAAATGTCCCAAAGAACCCCAAACATGTTTCCTGACCCTTATTCCCATGTAAAATGGCCTATTTAGGCCTTAAATCGAATTTGAAAATTTTTGAAAAACAAACTTTTTTTTCGGCCAAAACCCCCTAAAAATGTCCCGAAGGACCCCAAACATGTTTCCTGACCCTTATTCCCATGTAAAATGGCCTATTTAGGCCTTAAATCGAATTTGAAAATTTTTGAAAAAAAAATTTTTTTTCGGCCAAAACCCCCTAAAAATGTCCCAAAGAACCCCAAACATGTTTCCTGACCCTTATTCCTATGTAAAATGGCCTATTTAGGCCTTAAATCGATTTTGAAAACTTTTGAAAAAAAAATTTTTTCTCGGCCAAAACCCCCTAAAAATGTCCCAAAGAACCCCAAACATGTTCCCTGACCCTTATTCCCATGTAAAATGGCCTATTTAGGCCTTAAATCGATTTTGAAAATTTTTGAAAAAAAAATTTTTTTTCGGCCAAAACCCCCTAAAAATGTCCCAAAGAACCCCAAACATGTTTCCTGACCCTTATTCCCATGTAAAATGGCCTATTTAGGCCTTAAATCGATTTTGAAAATTTTTGAAAAAAAAAATTTTTTTTCAGCCAAAACCCCCTAAAAATGTCCCGAAGAACCCCAAACATGTTTCCTGACCCTTATTCCCATGTAAAATGGCCTATTTAGGCCTTAAATCGAATTTGAAAATTTTTGAAAAAAAAATTTTTTTTTCGGCCAAAACCCCCTAAAAATGTCCCGAAGAACCCCAAACATGTTTCCTGACCCTTATTCCCATGTAAAATGGCCTATTTAGGCCTTAAATCGAATTTGAAAATTTTTCAAAAAAAAATTTTTTTTCGGCCAAAACCCCCTAAAAATGTCCCGAAGAACCCCAAACATGTTTCCTGACCCTTATTCCCATGTAAAATGGCCTATTTAGGCCTTAAATCGATTTTGAAAATTTTTGAAAAAAAAATTTTTTTTTCGGCCAAAACCCCCTAAAAATGTCCCGAAGAACCCCAAACATGTTTCCTGACCCTTATTCCCATGTAAAATGGCCTATTTAGGCCTTAAATCGATTTTGAAAATTTTTGAAAAAAAAATTTTTTTTTCGGCCAAAACCCCATAAAAATGTCCCGAAGAACCCCAAACATGTTTCCTGACCCTTATTCCCATGTAAAATGGCCTATTTGGCCTTAAATCGAATTTGAAAATTTTTGAAAAAAAATTTTTTTTTCGGCCAAAACCCCCTAAAAATGTCCCGAAGAACCCCAAACATGTTTCCTGACCCTTATTCCCATGTAAAATGGCCTATTTAGGCCTTAAATCGAATTTGAAAATTTTTGAAAAAAAAATTTTTTTTCGGCCAAAACCCCCTAAAAATGTCCCGAAGAACCCCAAACATGTTTCCTGACCCTTATTCCCATGTAAAATGGCCTATTTAGGCCTTAAATCGATTTTGAAAATTTTTGAAAAAAAAATTTTTTTTTCGGCCAAAACCCCCTAAAAATGTCCCGAAGAACCCCAAACATGTTTCCTGACCCTTATTCCCATGTAAAATGGCCTATTTAGGCCTTAAATCGAATTTGAAAATTTTTGAAAAAAAAAATTTTTTTTCGGCCAAAACCCCCTAAAAATGTCCCGAAGAACCCCAAACATGTTTCCTGACCCTTATTCCCATGTAAAATGGCCTGTTTAGGCCTTAAATCGATTTTGAAAATTTTTGAAAAAAAATTTTTTTTTCGGCCAAAACCCCCTAAAAATGTCCCGAAGAACCCCAAACATGTTTCCTGACCCTTATTCCCATGTAAAATGGCCTATTTAGGCCTTAAATCGATTTTGAAAATTTTTGAAAAAAAAAATTTTTTTTCGGCCAAAACCCCCTAAAAATGTCCCGAAGAACCCCAAACATGTTTCCTGACCCTTATTCCCATGTAAAATGGCCTATTTAGGCCTTAAATCGATTTTGAAAATTTTTGAAAAAAAAACTTTTTTTTCGGCCAAAACCCCCTAAAAATGTCCCGAAGAACCCCAAACATGTTTCCTGACCCTTATTCCCATGTAAAATGGCCTATTTAGGCCTTAAATCGAATTTGAAAATTTTTGAAAAAAAAACTTTTTTTTCGGCCAAAACCCCCTAAAAATGTCCCGAAGAACCCCAAACATGTTTCCTGACCCTTATTCCCATGTAAAATGGCCTATTTAGGCCTTAAATCGATTTTGAAAATTTTTGAAAAAAAAATTTTTTTTCGGCCAAAACCCCCTAAAAATGTCCCGAAGGACCCCAAACATGTTTCCTGACCCTTTTTCCCATGTAAAATGGCCTATTTAGGCCTTAAATCGATTTTGAAAATTTTTGAAAAAAAATTTTTTTTCGGCCAAAACCCCCTAAAAATGTCCCGAAGAACCCCAAACATGTTTCCTGACCCTTATTCCCATGTAAAATGGCCTATTTAGGCCTTAAATCGAATTTGAAAATTTTTGAAAAAAAAATTTTTTTTTCGGCCAAAACCCCCTAAAAATGTCCCGAAGAACCCCAAACATGTTTCCTGACCCTTATTCCCATGTAAAATGGCCTATTTAGGCCTTAAATCGAATTTGAAAATTTTTAAAAAAAAAATTTTTTTTCGGCCAAAACCCCCTAAAAATGTCCCGAAGAACCCCAAACATGTTTCCTGACCCTTATTCCTATGTAAAATGGCCTATTTAGGCCTTAAATCGATTTTGAAAATTTTTGAAAAAAAAAATTTTTTTTTCGGCCAAAACCCCCTAAAAATGTCCCGAAGAACCCCAAACATGTTTCCTGACCCTTATTCCCATGTAAAATGGCCTATTTAGGCCTTAAATCGATTTTGAAAATTTTTGAAAAAAAAATTTTTTTTTCGGCCAAAACCCCCTAAAAATGTCCCGAAGAACCCCAAACATGTTTCCTGACCCTTATTCCCATGTAAAATGGCCTATTTAGGCCTTAAATCGAATTTGAAAATTTTTGAAAAAAAATTTTTTTTTCGGCCAAAACCCCCTAAAAATGTCCCGAAGAACCCCAAACATGTTTCCTGACCCTTATTCCCATGTAAAATGGCCTATTTAGGCCTTAAATCGAATTTGAAAATTTTTGAAAAAAAAATTTTTTTTTCGGCCAAAACCCCCTAAAAATGTCCCGAAGAACCCCAAACATGTTTCCTGACCCTTATTCCCATGTAAAATGGCCTATTTAGGCCTTAAATCGAATTTGAAAATTTTTGAAAAAAAAATTTTTTTCGGCCAAAACCCCCTAAAAATGTCCCGAAGAACCCCAAACATGTTTCCTGACCCTTATTCCCATGTAAAATGGCCTATTTAGGCCTTAAATCGATTTTGAAAATTTTTGAAAAAAAAATTTTTTTCGGCCAAAACCCCCTAAAAATGTCCCAAAGAACCCCAAACATGTTTCCTGACCCTTATTCCCATGTAAAATGGCCTATTTAGGCCTTAAATCGATTTTGAAAATTTTTGAAAAAAAAATTTTTTTTCGGCCAAAACCCCCTAAAAATGTCCCGAAGAACCCCAAACATGTTTCCTGACCCTTATTCCCATGTAAAATGGCCTATTTAGGCCTTAAATCGACTTTGAAAATTTTTAAAAAAAAAAATTTTTTTTCGGCCAAAACCCCCTAAAAATGTCCCGAAGAACCCCAAACATGTTTCCTGACCCTTATTCCCATGTAAAATGGCCTATTTAGGCCTTAAATCGAATTTGAAAATTTTTGAAAAAAAAATTTTTTTTTCGGCCAAAACCCCCTAAAAATGTCCCGAAGAACCCCAAACATGTTTCCTGACCCTTATTCCCATGTAAAATGGCCTATTTAGGCCTTAAATCGAATTTGAAAATTTTTCAAAAAAAAATTTTTTTTCGGCCAAAACCCCCTAAAAATGTCCCAAAGAACCCCAAACATGTTCCCTGACCCTTATTCTCATGTAAAATGGCCTATTTAGGCCTTAAATCGATTTTGAAAATTTTTGAAAAAAAAACTTTTTTTTCGGCCAAAACCCCCTAAAAATGTCCCGAAGAACCCCAAACATGTTTCCTGACCCTTATTCCCATGTAAAATGGCCTATTTAGGCCTTAAATCGATTTTGAAAATTTTTGAAAAAAAAATTTTTTTTTCGGCCAAAACCCCCTAAAAATGTCCCGAAGAACCCCAAACATGTTTCCTGACCCTTATTCCCATGTAAAATGGCCTATTTAGGCCTTAAATCGAATTTGAAAATTTTTGAAAAAAAATTTTTTTTTCGGCCAAAACCCCCTAAAAATGTCCCGAAGAACCCCAAACATGTTTCCTGACCCTTATTCCCATGTAAAATGGCCTATTTAGGCCTTAAATCGAATTTGAAAATTTTTGAAAAAAAAATTTTTTTTCGGCCAAAACCCCCTAAAAATGTCCCGAAGAACCCCAAACATGTTTCCTGACCCTTATTCCCATGTAAAATGGCCTGTTTAGGCCTTAAATCGATTTTGAAAATTTTTGAAAAAAAATTTTTTTTTCGGCCAAAACCCCCTAAAAATGTCCCGAAGAACCCCAAACATGTTTCCTGACCCTTATTCCCATGTAAAATGGCCTATTTAGGCCTTAAATCGATTTTGAAAATTTTTGAAAAAAAAAATTTTTTTTCGGCCAAAACCCCCTAAAAATGTCCCGAAGAACCCCAAACATGTTTCCTGACCCTTATTCCCATGTAAAATGGCCTATTTAGGCCTTAAATCGATTTTGAAAATTTTTGAAAAAAAAACTTTTTTTTCGGCCAAAACCCCCTAAAAATGTCCCGAAGAACCCCAAACATGTTTCCTGACCCTTATTCCCATGTAAAATGGCCTATTTAGGCCTTAAATCGAATTTGAAAATTTTTGAAAAAAAAACTTTTTTTTCGGCCAAAACCCCCTAAAAATGTCCCGAAGAACCCCAAACATGTTTCCTGACCCTTATTCCCATGTAAAATGGCCTATTTAGGCCTTAAATCGATTTTGAAAATTTTTGAAAAAAAAATTTTTTTTTCGGCCAAAACCCCCTAAAAATGTCCCGAAGAACCCCAAACATGTTTCCTGACCCTTATTCCCATGTAAAATGGCCTATTTAGGCCTTAAATCGATTTTGAAAATTTTTGAAAAAAAAAATTTTTTTTCAGCCAAAACCCCCTAAAAATGTCCCGAAGAACCCCAAACATGTTTCCTGACCCTTATTCCCATGTAAAATGGCCTATTTAGGCCTTAAATCGAATTTGAAAATTTTTGAAAAAAAAATTTTTTTTTCGGCCAAAACCCCCTAAAAATGTCCCGAAGAACCCCAAACATGTTTCCTGACCCTTATTCCCATGTAAAATGGCCTATTTAGGCCTTAAATCGAATTTGAAAATTTTTGAAAAAAAAAATTTTTTTTCGGCCAAAACCCCCTAAAAATGTCCCGAAGAACCCCAAACATGTTTCCTGACCCTTATTCCCATGTAAAATGGCCTATTTAGGCCTTAAATCGATTTTGAAAATTTTTGAAAAAAAAATTTTTTTTTCGGCCAAAACCCCCTAAAAATGTCCCGAAGAACCCCAAACATGTTTCCTGACCCTTATTCCCATGTAAAATGGCCTATTTAGGCCTTAAATCGATTTTGAAAATTTTTGAAAAAAAAATTTTTTTTCGGCCAAAACCCCCTAAAAATGTCCCGAAGAACCCCAAACATGTTTCCTGACCCTTATTCCCATGTAAAATGGCCTATTTAGGCCTTAAATCGAATTTGAAAATTTTTGAAAAAAAAATTTTTTTTTCGGCCAAAACCCCCTAAAAATGTCCCGAAGAACCCCAAACATGTTTCCTGACCCTTATTCCCATGTAAAATGGCCTATTTAGGCCTTAAATCGAATTTGAAAATTTTTGAAAAAAAAAATTTTTTTTTCGGCCAAAACCCCCTAAAAATGTCCCGAAGAACCCCAAACATGTTTCCTGACCCTTATTCCCATGTAAAATGGCCTATTTAGGCCTTAAATCGAATTTGAAAATTTTTGAAAAAAAAAATTTTTTTTCGGCCAAAACCCCCTAAAAATGTCCCGAAGAACCCCAAACATGTTTCCTGACCCTTATTCCCATGTAAAATGGCCTATTTAGGCCTTAAATCGATTTTGAAAATTTTTGAAAAAAAATTTTTTTTTCGGCCAAAACCCCCTAAAAATGTCCCGAAGAACCCCAAACATGTTTCCTGACCCTTATTCCCATGTAAAATGGCCTATTTAGGCCTTAAATCGATTTTGAAAATTTTTGAAAAAAAAAATTTTTTTTCGGCCAAAACCCCCTAAAAATGTCCCGAAGAACCCCAAACATGTTTCCTGACCCTTATTCCCATGTAAAATGGCCTATTTAGGCCTTAAATCGATTTTGAAAATTTTTGAAAAAAAAATTTTTTTTTCGGCCAAAACCCCCTAAAAATGTCCCGAAGAACCCCAAACATGTTTCCTGACCCTTATTCCCATGTAAAATGGCCTATTTAGGCCTTAAATCGAATTTGAAAATTTTTGAAAAAAAAATTTTTTTTTCGGCCAAAACCCCCTAAAAATGTCCCGAAGAACCCCAAACATGTTTCCTGACCCTTATTCCCATGTAAAATGGCCTATTTAGGCCTTAAATCGAATTTGAAAATTTTTGAAAAAAAAAATTTTTTTTTCGGCCAAAACCCCCTAAAAATGTCCCGAAGAACCCCAAACATGTTTCCTGACCCTTATTCCCATGTAAAATGGCCTATTTAGGCCTTAAATCGATTTTGAAAATTTTTGAAAAAAAAATTTTTTTTTCGGCCAAAACCCCCTAAAAATGTCCCGAAGAACCCCAAACATGTTTCCTGACCCTTATTCCCATGTAAAATGGCCTATTTAGGCCTTAAATCGAATTTGAAAATTTTTGAAAAAAAAATTTTTTTTCGGCCAAAACCCCCTAAAAATGTCCCGAAGAACCCCAAACATGTTTCCTGACCCTTATTCCCATGTAAAATGGCCTATTTAGGCCTTAAATCGATTTTGAAAATTTTTGAAAAAAAAATTTTTTTTTCGGCCAAAACCCCCTAAAAATGTCCCGAAGAACCCCAAACATGTTTCCTGACCCTTATTCCCATGTAAAATGGCCTATTTAGGCCTTAAATCGATTTTGAAAATTTTTGAAAAAAAAATTTTTTTTTCGGCCAAAACCCCCTAAAAATGTCCCGAAGAACCCCAAACATGTTTCCTGACCCTTATTCCCATGTAAAATGGCCTATTTAGGCCTTAAATCGATTTTGAAAATTTTTGAAAAAAAAATTTTTTTTTCGGCCAAAACCCCCTAAAAATGTCCCGAAGAACCCCAAACATGTTTCCTGACCCTTATTCCCATGTAAAATGGCCTATTTAGGCCTTAAATCGATTTTGAAAATTTTTGAAAAAAAAAATTTTTTTTCGGCCAAAACCCCCTAAAAATGTCCCGAAGAACCCCAAACATGTTTCCTGACCCTTATTCCCATGTAAAATGGCCTATTTAGGCCTTAAATCGATTTTGAAAATTTTTGAAAAAAAAATTTTTTTTTCGGCCAAAACCCCCTAAAAATGTCCCGAAGAACCCCAAACATGTTTCCTGACCCTTATTCCCATGTAAAATGGCCTATTTAGGCCTTAAATCGATTTTGAAAATTTTTGAAAAAAAAATTTTTTTTCGGCCAAAACCCCCTAAAAATGTCCCGAAGAACCCCAAACATGTTTCCTGACCCTTATTCCCATGTAAAATGGCCTATTTAGGCCTTAAATCGATTTTGAAAATTTTTGAAAAAAAATTTTTTTTTCGGCCAAAACCCCCTAAAAATGTCCCGAAGAACCCCAAACATGTTTCCTGACCCTTATTCCCATGTAAAATGGCCTATTTAGGCCTTAAATCGATTTTGAAAATTTTTGAAAAAAAAATTTTTTTTTCGGCCAAAACCCCCTAAAAATGTCCCGAAGAACCCCAAACATGTTTCCTGACCCTTATTCCCATGTAAAATGGCCTATTTAGGCCTTAAATCGATTTTGAAAATTTTTGAAAAAAAATTTTTTTTTTCGGCCAAAACCCCCTAAAAATGTCCCGAAGAACCCCAAACATGTTTCCTGACCCTTATTCCCATGTAAAATGGCCTATTTAGGCCTTAAATCGAATTTTGAAAATTTTTGAAAAAAAAATTTTTTTTCGGCCAAAACCCCCTAAAAATGTCCCGAAGAACCCCAAACATGTTTCCTGACCCTTATTCCCATGTAAAATGGCCTATTTAGGCCTTAAATCGATTTTGAAAATTTTTGAAAAAAAAATTTTTTTTTCGGCCAAAACCCCCTAAAAATGTCCCGAAGAACCCCAAACATGTTTCCTGACCCTTATTCCCATGTAAAATGGCCTATTTAGGCCTTAAATCGATTTTGAAAATTTTTGAAAAAAAAATTTTTTTTTCGGCCAAAACCCCCTAAAAATGTCCCGAAGAACCCCAAACATGTTTCCTGACCCTTATTCCCATGTAAAATGGCCTATTTAGGCCTTAAATCGATTTTGAAAATTTTTGAAAAAAAAAATTTTTTTTCGGCCAAAACCCCCTAAAAATGTCCCGAAGAACCCCAAACATGTTTCCTGACCCTTATTCCCATGTAAAATGGCCTATTTAGGCCTTAAATCGATTTTGAAAATTTTTGAAAAAAAAATTTTTTTTTCGGCCAAAACCCCCTAAAAATGTCCCGAAGAACCCCAAACATGTTTCCTGACCCTTATTCCCATGTAAAATGGCCTATTTAGGCCTTAAATCGAATTTGAAAATTTTTGAAAAAAAAATTTTTTTTTCGGCCAAAACCCCCTAAAAATGTCCCGAAGAACCCCAAACATGTTTCCTGACCCTTATTCCCATGTAAAATGGCCTATTTAGGCCTTAAATCGATTTTGAAAATTTTTGAAAAAAAAATTTTTTTTTCGGCCAAAACCCCCTAAAAATGTCCCGAAGAACCCCAAACATGTTTCCTGACCCTTATTCCCATGTAAAATGGCCTATTTAGGCCTTAAATCGATTTTGAAAATTTTTGAAAAAAAAATTTTTTTTTCGGCCAAAACCCCCTAAAAATGTCCCGAAGAACCCCAAACATGTTTCCTGACCCTTATTCCCATGTAAAATGGCCTATTTAGGCCTTAAATCGATTTTGAAAATTTTTGAAAAAAAAATTTTTTTTTCGGCCAAAACCCCCTAAAAATGTCCCGAAGAACCCCAAACATGTTTCCTGACCCTTATTCCCATGTAAAATGGCCTATTTAGGCCTTAAATCGAATTTGAAAATTTTTGAAAAAAAAATTTTTTTTTCGGCCAAAACCCCCTAAAAATGTCCCGAAGAACCCCAAACATGTTTCCTGACCCTTATTCCCATGTAAAATGGCCTATTTAGGCCTTAAATCGATTTGATTTAAAAATTTTTGAAAAAAAAAATTTTTTTTCGGCCAAAACCCCCTAAAAATGTCCCGAAGAACCCCAAACATGTTTCCTGACCCTTATTCCCATGTAAAATGGCCTATTTAGGCCTTAAATCGATTTTGAAAATTTTTGAAAAAAAAAATTTTTTTTTCGGCCAAAACCCCCTAAAAATGTCCCGAAGAACCCCAAACATGTTTCCTGACCCTTATTCCCATGTAAAATGGCCTATTTAGGCCTTAAATCGATTTTGAAAATTTTTGAAAAAAAAATTTTTTTTTCGGCCAAAACCCCCTAAAAATGTCCCGAAGAACCCCAAACATGTTTCCTGACCCTTATTCCCATGTAAAATGGCCTATTTAGGCCTTAAATCGATTTTGAAAATTTTTGAAAAAAAAATTTTTTTTTCGGCCAAAACCCCCTAAAAATGTCCCGAAGAACCCCAAACATGTTTCCTGACCCTTATTCCCATGTAAAATGGCCTATTTAGGCCTTAAATCGATTTTGAAAATTTTTGAAAAAAAAATTTTTTTTTCGGCCAAAACCCCCTAAAAATGTCCCGAAGAACCCCAAACATGTTTCCTGACCCTTATTCCCATGTAAAATGGCCTATTTAGGCCTTAAATCGAATTTGAAAATTTTTGAAAAAAAAAATTTTTTTTAGCCAAAACCCCCTAAAAATGTCCCGAAGAACCCCAAACATGTTTCCTGACCCTTATTCCCATGTAAAATGGCCTATTTAGGCCTTAAATCGAATTTGAAAATTTTTGAAAAAAAAATTTTTTTTCGGCCAAAACCCCCTAAAAATGTCCCGAAGAACCCCAAACATGTTTCCTGACCCTTATTCCCATGTAAAATGGCCTATTTAGGCCTTAAATCGAATTTGAAAATTTTTGAAAAAAAAATTTTTTTTCGGCCAAAACCCCCTAAAAATGTCCCGAAGAACCCCAAACATGTTTCCTGACCCTTATTCCCATGTAAAATGGCCTATTTAGGCCTTAAATCGATTTTGAAAATTTTTGAAAAAAAAATTTTTTTTCGGCCAAAACCCCCTAAAAATGTCCCGAAGAACCCCAAACATGTTTCCTGACCCTTATTCCCATGTAAAATGGCCTATTTAGGCCTTAAATCGATTTTGAAAATTTTTGAAAAAAAAAATTTTTTTTTCGGCCAAAACCCCCTAAAAATGTCCCGAAGAACCCCAAACATGTTTCCTGACCCTTATTCCCATGTAAAATGGCCTATTTAGGCCTTAAATCGAATTTGAAAATTTTTGAAAAGAAAATTTTTTTTCGGCCAAAACCCCCTAAAAATGTCCCTAGGAACCCCAAAACATGTTTTCTGACCCTGATTCCCATGTAAAATGGCCTATTTAGGCCTTAAATGGTTTTTATAAGTTCAAAAAAAAAATTTTCTGCCAAGACCCCTTAGAAATATCCCGAAGAACCCCAAATGACGTTTTCTGACCCTTATTCCTATGTAAAATGGCCCATTTACAATGTGATTTCTCCTTTATTTCTGGTTCTATGATCTGAAATCATGGATCTTTCAGTGAACTTATGAAGAAGATTTTAGGGACAAAGGTCATGCAGAATGTTATATGTCATGACTCCTTTGTCAAATGAGGACAAAGACTTTACATTGAGCCATTTACAGTTCCAACGGTCCTTATACTTGGCGTCCAGTATTAGCTTCTTTGCCCTTGTCTGTAATCGTTGCAGTTGGGATAGATTGCTGTTGGAAAGAGTACTCCAAACAATGTCGTCATAGCGAAGGTGGCTTTCAAAGAGAGCTTTGTAGACCTGGTCAAGTTTCCTTTGCGGAAGGATGTCTTTAGCTTTCTCAGGGAGCTCAAGCCCCCTTTCAGCTTGTTTTTGATAGTTGTGTACTGCTCTTTCCAAGTAAGGCTCTCATCGATGTTGATTCCTAAATATTTTGTCTTCTTAACCCTTTTGAAATCTTCATTATTGAGGACAAGATCTGGCAAATCATCACCTATTCTATTCAATTGTCGCCTATGCCTTGTAACCATATATTCTTTTTTTCTGGCATTCAAACTAAGTTTAATGATCCTCATCCAGTTCGATATATTTTCTAGCTCGTTTTTCAAATCTGTTAGAAGTTCATTCAGGTTTTCCGATGCGATATTCACACATGTATCATCTGCATACATATTTGGGTTAATGCTTTCCAGACAGTTCTCAAAATCCTTAATGTATAGTATGAAAAGCAAGGGTCCCAAACACGAGCCCGGCGGAATACCACACTTTATGCTGCTTTTGTTGGAGCTAGATCCATCAAAATAAAAGAACTGCTCCCTATTGGTCAGATAAGAAGTTAACCAGTCGTGGAAAGTACCGTCGGCAACATACTCTCGTAACTTTGACAATAAGATTTTATGGTCAACGGTATCGAATGCTTTTTTAAGATCAAGAAATACACTCAAGTTTATTTCCCCTCATCAGAGTTCTTGAAGCATGGGTCTATAACATTCAATAGACATGTCAGTGTACTGTGCAGTTTTTGAAATCCAAATTGGTTCAAACAAAGTTTGTTGGGTAAAAGCTTACCGACTATCAATCATAATTTACGTACCAAAAATAGTTCATTGTCTGTTTGGTATAAATATGCATGTGTTAGTTTTATGAGTTGAGCACTTGAGTTCGTAGTTGAGGTACAACGGCAAGGACAGTTTTACCAAAGACCGCTCGTGCGTTTGCAAGAGCCCCAAGATTCGCCACAAAGGAAAGGAGCAGAATATCCGTTTGATTTTCTTTGATTTTTGATTGAGGAAGTCAAAAAAGCTACGTTGATGCTGATTTACAGAGAGCTTTGAGTTTGCCAGTTACTGCCATGGAAAAATTGATGATTGAAGCGTTTGGTGACAGTTCACCGAAAGTAAGAACGAGAGTAAGAGAAGTTGTTCAAATTGGTATCAGATGCCTTGATGGAGTTGAAGTGGTCATGACCGCGTACATCGTACTGTGATATGTACCCCCCAGCAATCAAGTCATTTCTGGAGCTCTTGAAAGACTGGAGCAAGCTGATTTTCAAATGAAGACGAGTTATAAAAGCTGACAAAACAGTTCAAATTTTAGAAGGAGCTGATTTTATTCGAGATTAGTTGACAGAGAAATTCATCGTGGAATTATTCGAGCGGGTCAGTAGCCATAATAACGAAAGGTAGATAGGTCTTATCAGGCCCGACAGAGAGGGTAAGTGACAATTTAAGTCCAAATTCACATGTTTTAAATATTCAAGTTATGTCTTTGGGAGAGCATGAGTTGATTTCGAAAGAGCTCAAACAATTTTGGGAGGACGAATCAATGGGAATAAAGGAGCAAAAAAGTGAGCAAACCACCTCAAGTAAAACTCCCAATGAGAGAAAAAAAAGCCACCTCTTGCTACCAGATAATTATGATTTTGCTAAAGGTAGGCTTTTATCTCAAGTTAAGACAAAATGATGAAGTAGCCAAAAAGTACGATAATGTTATAAAGTTAGCATCTAACGACAGGGCAATCAGGCCCGGGGGGGGGGGTTCATAGCATATTTAGGATACGGGTATGTGCCGCCCATATGGGTGGGTTTTTGGGCCTAAAATTCTCTAAACAAGGGTCCTTTTTCGGCAGATTTTCCATAAACAAGGGTGGGGTTTTGCTGAGATTCGCAAAAAATGGTTAAAATGGGCAGTATGGCGCGGAGCGCCAGAACAGAGAAAAGCCAGAGCGGAGAGAAATTCTGTTTTGGCCAGAATATAGAGAAATTCTGTAGAAAGCATTTTTTTCTCAAATGTCGTCCATTTCCATTATTAAACATTTATAGGACACTTATCTCGCCGATGAAGCATAAGCTGGCTCTTCAATCCTTGCTTGTAATTGATCGTTTTCCTTCTTTTTCGTAAGTTTTGTTAAGTTTAAATTCTCCATATTCTGGCCAGAGAGAGATACACTCAAAAATTACTTTTCCCAAAGTTTAATTGGATTATTTCACAGTAAATATGTGTCTTGAGTTCTCTTTAGCTTGCTCTAAAAGAAACAAATAGAAAACCGCCTGTTTATCGAGCAAATTTATTCTGCGGGGACCTCCTGAAAGGAATTTCTTCATATTCTGGCCAAAGAGAAATACCCCGAGAAATACACTAAAAAATTATATTCTTTGAAGTTTCTTTTTATCATTTCATAGCAGATATGGTGTATAGCTTTTCTTTGGCTTATCAGCTATTAAAACTGGTCGTTTTTCATGTATTTTGCATAGTCAATTTCCACGTATTTTGCATAGATCTTTAGCCAGAAAATGGAGAAATTCCGTCGCGGTTGTTTTTCCAACTATTCAAAATACGTGAAAAACGACCAGTTTTAATAGCTAATAAGCCAAAGAGAAGCTATAAACCATATCTGCTATGAAATGATAAAAAGAAAATTAAAAGAAAATAATTTTTGAGTGTATTTCTCTTTGGCCAGAATATGGAGAAATTCCATTCAGGAGGCCCCCTCAGAATAAATTTGCTCGATAAACGGGCGGTTTTCTATTTGTTTCTTTTAGAGCAAGCTAAAGAAATCTTAAGACACATATTTACTGTGAAATAATCCAATTAAACTTTGGGAAAAGTAATTTTTGAGTGTATTTCTCTTTGGCCAGAATATGGAGAAATTCCTTTCAGGAGGCCCCCTCAGAATAAATTTGCTCGATAAACGGGCGGTTTTCTATTTGTTTCTTTTAGAGCAAGCTAAAGAAAACTTAAGACACATATTTACTGTAAAATACACGTTTTTTCTTTTGTAAGAAACTGGTTTATAAGAAACTAGTACTAGGATGGCGAAAAAATTAAGAAACTCTACTACTATGCTTGAGAATTGCTAAGAAACTTTTAAAGCCAAATTAGAGGAAATCATGGTATAATTGTGGTTGAGCCTTTATATTTTAGTATTATTGATGATAGATTTATGTTTTGAATCAAATAGAACTCTCCTTCTCGCTAAAAATTGTGCTGTCTGTCAAGAAACGAATACATGGCAGTGGGTAGAAACTACATGCATCCTAAATGCATCTTGAAATAAGAAACACATTAAGAAACTTTTAGTACTAAAAAGATGAAATTTTCACGTGAAATTAAGAAACTTTTAGTACTAGGGGCTTATCCAAGTTTCTTATAAAAGAAAATACGTGTAATCCAATAAAACTTTAGGAAAAGTAATTTTGAGTGTATCTCTCTCTGGCCAGAATATGGAGAAATAAAACTTAACAAAATTTACGTAAAAGAAGGAAAACGATTGATTACAAGCAAGGATTGAAGAGCCAGCTTATGCTTCATCGGCGAGATAAGTCATATAAATGCTTAATAATAATGGAAATGGATGACATTTGAGAAAATAATGCTTTCTACAGAATTTCTCTATATTCTGGCCAAAACAGAATTTCCAAAGGCAAGTTTGGGTAATTAGAAGAGGGTAGCTTTCTGAAAGCCGGGCGGCAGACCCCCGTCCATCCTCAAGTCATGTACAACCCCCGGGCAATCAGGTAACCATCTTTGTTCTCATTGCCTTATAAGGCACGGTATCGTCTCAGTCCCCCAATCATGGCGCGTCCAAACTTCTTCCTGCCTCCTCGTGCAAAAAATTGGCTTCTCGTCGAAACGGATTGCTCCTTTTGCGCCCGCTTAACAGTCAGAAGAAAGCACCAAAGCCACCTCAACAAGTTGTCATCATGTTCACTCTCTGGCTAAAGATACCTAACAACCTAAAGGAACGAGTTTGTATCACCTTGACCAATGCAATAACTACCAAACTGCTGGTTCGTCTGTCTGTCGTCACCCAACAAATTTGTCAGGGAAGCTCCTTCTTTCTGGCAAGATCTTGGTCATACAGCTAATCAGCAAACGCAGATGTGCCCTTCCCATCATCAGCACAGCAAAGCAGTATTGATGAACAAGTGGTAGGTAGAAATAATTTTAGCAGGGTAATATGTTCTTCAATGTAAAAAAAGCATACAACTCCCGATTAACATTTAGGCCTACCTGGTTGGTGGGGTTGTGCAAGAACTTTTGTCTTTAAGGTCTTACTCCTTTATTGCCTACATTTAGGTGTCACTTACCATCCACAAACATCATGAAGACTTTTCTACTAGCTGGTATGACATTGAGACAGCCTATTACCCGGGCATAGCAATAACCTATTGTTACCCGGGCATAGCAAGAAGCGATTACCTACTGCCTGGACCCATGCATAAGAAACAAAACAAACATACAAAAATATTAGCACAACTTAATCTTTTGCAGAACAGGTCTATAATGCCTGTAAATGTAGTTTCATCATGAAGAATTAGGAGGATACCCACTGTTAAACCGGCCTCGAAATAAGTTTTGCCCTATTGGAAAACCAAAAACGCAGACATTTTATACTTACAGTCCGCGGTTTGGGTTTTACCCTATGGCGAAACTAAAAACACAGACTTTCCAATTCGCGGTTTAGGTTTTGGCCTATTTGAAAACCTAAAATGCGGACCGCGGACCATTGCGCCGGAAGTCCGCGTGGTCTGCGCTGTAAACCTGGCCCATGGTCCTTGTTATCACTGTATACCAGACAATTCATCTGCATCCAGTGGTGAAACATGCCAAAAGTCTGTTATCTGCGAAATGTCCTAAAAGAAAAACTTGTAATCTGACTTTTGTTCACTACCAAAGAAGCAGAATAAGATTAACCAGGCTGGATCAGGCAACTGGGAAAGGTAGGAAATACAGATCTGGAATTGTATAGCTCCAACCCAACTCATTGAAATAAGTACAGAATGGGTTTTAGCATAACCATATCTCAGGAAACAGAATCAATGGGAAACATTTGTAGGTCAAGAGTCAATTTATATCCAGCACTTTACATGTCCTCCATTCCCGCCACCCATGCAAGTCCTCAAAAGAAAAGGAAATCCTAACTAGCAAGTCCATCATGGCAAACAAAACTAAGCTGAATTAAGGCTTGAATCTTTCAAATTGGACTCACTTCATATCAACAAGCACTGATTTGTAGCCTCCTGTACGAATTTATTTATTTCACTCACATGGAACTAAACTTATTCTTGTCAGGCCTATAACATAACCACTTCTATTTCAGGGTTAATAATTTTATTGCAGCCCTTGGCAAGGTCTTAGTTTGTACACAAGGAACCCATGTACATAGCCCGGATATCAGCTAAGTTACCATGTCACTTACATTTCATAGCTAATCTTGTGCAAATACAACAACCAAGATCCGCTAGGAGGGGCCTCTGAAACAGAAGAATTGCGACTTAAGATCGTACTTTCTTTTTCTTGTGTTTTGATCTCTTCCTCGAGCAAATCTGGGCAAAAACTGGACTAAGCTGTTCCTCAAGCAATGAGAAATTGTTTCCAACGAAAGATGAACGTTGTTTACAGTGAAGTTTACTGATTTATTAGTGATGGAAGCTTCTGCAACTAAATTGCGAGTTTTTCGTTGTTATTTGTCAAACTTTTAATTATTTTCAACCTGTTTCCTTCTTGCGATAAAATACCTTCCTCTCATCCAATGTCGCTTGAAAATGTGTGTTTCGATAGCCTGACAGCTGCCCTTTCGATTCAGCCGCTGTCTGGTGATGTTGGTAGCCTCTAAATGATATGATATGATATGATATGATATAATTTTTTATACACGAAACTACCCTTCAGCTTAAATGCAATAAATAAATTGGTTATTAAATAAAATGATGCAGCGAGGTCAAAATATGGCCTAAGTCAGCAATCGCCCGAAGCTCCGACGTAAACAAAACGCAAACTACTCAGCACTCATTCTGCTGCTAAATACGGTAAATTAAATGTTTTATAGTGAAATAGAGGCAAGAAAAGTAGACTTTAGTTATTTTTGAACAGTTTTCATATACTTTAATGTCAAATTAAAGAGCTTCTTCCCGGTGAAAAAAGAGTTTTGAAATTTTTGATCCAGACGTTTGAGATCTTGCGGGAAATATCCAGCGTCACAGTACAATCACCTGGAAACAATTCAGCATGCAAAGGGTTAAAAGCAAGTGTGCGGTGGTAAATAGGCTCCTCTATAAATAGAACAAAGAAATAACTCAGACACAGCATTGTTTCTTAACCCTTTGCATGCTGGATTGTTTGCAGGTGATTGTACTGTGAGGCTGGATATTTCCCGCAAGATCTCGAACGTCTCGATCAAAATTCAAACTCTTATTTCACCAGGAAGAAGTTCTTTAATTCGAAATTAAAGTGTATGAAAACTGTTCAGAAATAATTGAAGTTTTCTTTTCTTGCCTCTATTTCACTGTAAAACATTTAATTTACCTTATTTAGCAGTAGAATGAGTGCTGAATAGTTTGCGTTTTGTTTACGTCGGAGCCTCGGGCGATTGCCGACTTAGGCCATATTTTGACCTCGCTGCATCATTTAGAGGCTACCCACATCACCAGACAGAGGCTAAATCGAAAGGGCAGCTGTCACGCTATTGAAACATACCTTTTCCAGCGACATTGGATGAGAGGAAGATATTTCATCGCAAGAAGAAAACAGATTGAAAATATCGAAGAGTTCAACAAATATCAATGAAAAACTCGCGATTTAGTTGCAGGAGCTTCCATCACTAATAAATCAGTAAACTTCACTGTAAACCATGTTCATCTTTCGTTGGAAACAATGTCTCACTGCTTGAGGAACAGCTTAGTCCAGTTTTTGCCCAGATTCGTTTGATGAAGAGATGAAAATGCGAGAAAAAGATATTGCGATCGTAAGTCACAATTCTGCGACTGCAGCATGCAAAGGAGAATTAGTCTGGTCGCAAATCTGCGACTGCACCATGCAAAGGGTTAACAAGATAAAAGTCTCATTCTTAGGCTACCCTTAGTTGACATTTGTGCAACTTCGATTTGAATGGGGTATTTTTTTGATTTTCTGCTTTCTGCCAATGCAAGCTTTTAACCTTGAACAAACCCTTTAATTCTCCCAAGTAGTGAGAAAAGAAACCAACCAACTCAGTTTTTTATAACAAGTAATATTTAGGAGCATTCAAATGCTGGAGATTCCAGTACAATGCTGCACATCGAAAAACCGGGCAGGGTGGTAGTCTTTGGGCGTATCTTGGCGGTATGGCCACCATACAAGAATGGTGGCAGATTATTAGTAACAATTCAACCTGTGAAAACAGCAAAGTCCCATCTAATCAACCATTTCACCTTGAAAGTCCAGAGTCCAAACTGTTAATTATCAAACATGGCTCTGCAAATAACTGTCATTCAAAGTCAAGCATTCTTCAGAACAATGAACCCTATTTGTAGCATACAATTAAATCAAAAGGAATCGTAATTCCTTATTTGCTTGTTATGAAATATAATTAGCCGATACGCCCCAATCCACCTTTTCAAGATAAGAGGCGTGAAAGCGGAAGTATTTTGTTGTTTGAGATTTTGCATTTTAAAGGCTAAAATCTTATTCTGCGTACAAAGTTTAGTGTTGAGTCAAATTTTCAAATTCATATCTGTCTTTATTTCGAAATTATGGTGATATAAAGAATTTGAATTCATAAGGGCTTTGACCGTGAAATCAAAGTTTGGACAAAAGTTGTCCAAAGTTTTGATTTCACGGTCAAAGCCCTTATGACTTTAAATTCTTAAAATTGCCATAATTCGGAAATAAAGACATACATGAATGGGAAAATTTGGCTCAACACTAAACTTTGTACGCAGAATAAGATTTTAGCCTTTAAAATGCAAAATCTCAATCAACAAAATACTTCCGCTTTCGTGCTTCTTATCTCGAAAAGGTGGATTACTGCCATCCAATGCCTCGTTATTCACACCTCATCTATTCTAGTTAGGTATATCATATCACAGGAACCGCTGGCGTTAATGTCTGATTTTCTCCTTAAATTTTCTACGAAATTTTTCATATGTCAAATCCTTACTTCCCTGGAGATTTTGTGAAATTTACCTGGAAAATTGTCGTATTTTTCACCTGACCAGGATTGTCCTACCACACCACACAGTGATCCAGATCGACGAAATTATGGAATAAATAGGAAAAAATGAAGTTTCGAAAACAAGCAAATTTTTACATCCCCATTAAAGAGGGTATCCTTGGGCGTAACAGAAAGCAAAAATTTTCAAAATCAGACTATCCAATGACGAGAATTGAAATTTTGAAGTTTGTCAAAATTTCAAGTGGTTGTTTACATTAGAATTTCCGGTGCAATGTAGAGTTTTGAGCCAACTTTAAAGTGTCATAAATCAGCCTAGAAAAGACCGATTTTCATGATTTTTGTGCGAAATGGTCAGCAATTTAGTTGTACTTAACATATATAAAAATGTTGTGTATTGAATATAAGATCATGGGTAGATGAACACTATTTTGATGCTTACTTTTTATGACAAATTTCGTGAAAAATTGCTACTCAAAGTTGAAAACAAAAAATCTATGTAATTCTAGGTGTTAGATATTAATATATTAAATTACTAGAACCTATTTTGAGCATTCCTGCCAAAGGGCCCATTTCAAATCGTTCTAATTTTGTCGCAAAAAATGTTTGAAGATTGCATGTGACATAGGTTTTTCTTTCCTGATTTCGTTTCAAAACTGTAACAGTGCCGTAATTGTCTTCTTCAAGGCAAGAGCTCTAGATTTGCGAAACTGGTTCTCAAGAATTCAAAAGAGGTATTCTCGATGCAATGATAGAAACAATAGCCAATTTTTGTGAAACAATAGCTTAATGCTGTGAAACAATAGACCTACATTGGAAAACAGAATCTGTTGTCTCTTTCTTTCTGCAAGGTCCATCCAATTGAGATATGTGTAATACTTTGATATATGCTATGTTAAAATTCGCGTGATATCTAAATCTAGTGGAACTATTGATTCAAAACAGTTTCATCGTCTCAAAACCGAATTGTTTAGTTCAAAAAAAGTACATCGAATCAATCACAAGGCTATCATCTGTTGCTTCGACTAATTGTTCAGGAGACTGACGACTTTTATTTAAGATATCGTGACGGGATTTTGCCACAAGTCGCCATGAGGTTATCAACATCCGCACAATTATGTATTCGAGTAAGCCTGGCCCTACACCCAGCTCCATTTCGAAAGTTCCTGATGAGCTTGCCCCATCCCTCCAAGCCATTTTACGACCAAGCTGCAATTGGTCCACCCTCATGCATATCAAAGAGCTCCCAGTTATGGGCCAACATTTGATGAACAGATGGGTTAACTTGGACCGATGGAAAATGAAGACATAGGTGGATCATCGTATCATGGCAGTGCTGCTTGAAACAGTTGACGTCAAGGATATTGCTTTTGTCGACACTTTCCGAAACTGCAAGGCAAACATTAAACTGGCTAAGAAGGATAAGAATTATACACATGTGTCGTCATTTTCCATAGGTCCGAATTAACTCATATGTTCACTAAATGTTGGCCCATAACTGGGAGCTCTTTTGAGATGCTTGAGGGTGGACCAATTGCAGTTTGGTCGGAAAGCGGCTTGGAGGCCAGGAACAAGCACATCAGGAATTTTCGAAGTGGAGCTGGGTGTAGGACTAGGTCTAGTCCTAGGTCTAGGACTAGGACTAGGACTAGGTGGAGCTGGTTGTACTTCAGTTAAAGCCAACCTCGAATACAATATTGTGTGGATATTGATAACCTCATGGCCACAAGGCCACTTGTGGCAAAATCCCGTCATGATATCTTTAAGAAAAGTCGTCAGTCTGCTGAATCATACGTTGAAGCAACAAATGATAGCCTTGTGATTGATTCGATGTACTTTTTTTGAACTAAACAATTCCGTCTTGAGACGGCGAAACTGTTTTGACTCTATTAGTTCCACTAGATTTAGATATCAAACAAATTTTAACATAGCATATATCAAAGTATTAAACATATCTCAATTGGTTGGATCTTGCAGAAAGAAAGAGAAAACAGACTCTGTTTTCCAATGTAGGTCAATTGTTTAACAGCATTAAGCTATTGTTTCACAAAGATTGGCGATTGTTTTTATCATTGCATCGAGAATACCTCTTTTGAATTCTTGAGAACCAATTTCGCAAATCTAGAGCTCTTGCCTTTAAGAAAACAGTCACGGCACTGTTACAGTTTTGACAGGAAATCAGGAAAGAAAAACCTATGTTACATGCAATCTTCAAACTTTTTTTGCGACAAAATTAGAACGATTTGAAACGGGCCCTTTGACAGGAATGCTCCAAATAGGTTCTAGTAATTTAATATATTAATATCTAACACCTAGAATTACATAGATTTTTTGTTTTCAACTTTGAGTAGCAATTTTTCATGAAATTTGTCGTAAAAAGTAAGCATCAAAATAGTGTTCATCTACCCATGATCTTACATTCAATACTCAGCATTTTTATACATGTTAAGCACAACTAAATTGCTGACCATTTCGTACAAAAATCATGAAAATCGGTCTTTTCTAGGCTGATTTATGACACGTTAAAGTTGGTTCAAAACGATATATTGCACCGGAAATTCTAATGTAAACAACCACTTGAAATTTTGACAAACTTCAAAATTCCATTTCTCATCATTGGATAGTCCGATTTTGAAAATTTTTGGTTTCTGTTAAGCCCAAGGATACCCTCTTTAAGGAGGATGTAAAAATTTGCATGTTTTCGAAACTTCATGTTTTCCTATTTATTCCATGCTCTTGGATCACTGTGCATCATGTAAATTTTCTTTCTGTGTTAGATGTTTATATTTTCATTACCCTTTTTCTGTTAACCCTATTGTACCCGGGGGGGGGGGGGCAAAAAATGCCCCCCCAACCAAACTTTTGATTATAAAACAAAGAGGAAATACAAAAATGAGCTGAAACATCCATGACTTTTCCTAGTTTTCAATTGGCAATTAAATTTTAGACTTTTCATTGTCATAAATTTAGTCACGTGACCAGTAGATACCCATATTTGGAAAGTAGTCACAAAGAAAATCACACAAACAGTCATAATTCCTTTGTCTTAACCTTGATGAAGTTGTGATTGGTACCAAACGACCCCCGTTTGACTCAACAAGGCAACAAAACGATAATATTTCGGGACCTTTTGAATTCATGGCTACCCCTTGCAAAGTACTTTCATTTGATATATACATTATTCATCGATCCCAATGCACGATTTGCAGGTACTTTGACATCAGACGATTTCAAATTATAGATTCCATGACGTCATGCATGACGTCATGCAAATTGATGACGTCATATCTCTAATAAAGAAAGACAAAATTTTCAAATTTTGATATAATTCGATGGATAAACATATTCTCTTTATTTTTAAGTAGTTTATTGAGGTTTTCATACATTTTATCTGAATTAATTAGCTCTTTTTGTGTTTTCAGTACTGAAGCTTATATCTGACATGGTCCCATTGTTTGGTCGCTTGGCAACGAACCACGTGACTAATTAGCATTGAAATCTATAATTAGACTCCTAATAGATGTACTTACTATTGTGCGAACTTACAATGGCATACTAATTATGGTTTTGGAGATAATTAGGGGGGGCATTTTATGCCCCCCCCCCGGGCAGTGGTCTGACCCTAGGAGCCCGGGTAGAATAGGGTTAAAGGTTATATTTCACACTTGATTTACGATATGAGTTGAGAAAATGTTCTTCTTTTGATTAGTCAATGAAGATTGAAGATCATGGTAAGCCAATTGCTATTTGCATTGATCAATGAGATGTAATGTCGAAGAAGATGATATAAGTATGCTGTTGCTGAACAAAATAGACAAGGTATGTTATAAGTACTCGCAATAATTGACGTTTTTGTGTTTTATTTTCTCCTATTTCATCTTTAATTATTTGCACAATTTATCTCCTACCAACAATTATTTTCACAATTGACTCCTGTTTTTTTAATTATTTGCACATTTTTACTCATATGTCATATTCAATGATTGCACAATTTTCCTCCTATTTCATCCTTAATTATTTGCAAAGTTTCTCTCCTATGTAATATTTAATGATTTGAACAATTTCTCTACCATTTCATCCTTAATTATTTGCACAATTTCTCTACCATTTCATTCTTAATTATTTGCACAATTTCTCTCATTTCATACTGAATTATTTGCACAATTTCTCTACCATTTCTTCCTTAATCATTTGCACAATTTTTCACATTTCATCCTTAATTATTTGCACAATATCTCTAACATTTCATCCTTAATTATTTTCACAATTTCTCTCATTTCATCCTTAATTGTTTGCACAATTTCTCTACTATTGCTTCCTTAATTGTTTGCACATTTTCTCTTCCATTTCTTTCTTAATTATTTGCAATATTTCTCTACCATTTCATTCTTAATTATTTGCACAATTTCTCTCATTTCATCCTGAATTATTTGCACAATTTCTCTACCATTTCTTCCTTAATCATTTGCACAATTTTTCACATTTCATCCTTAATTATTTGCACAATATCTCTAACATTTCATCCTTAATTATTTTCACAATTTCTCTCATTTCATCCTTAATTGTTTGCACAATTTCTCTACTATTGCTTCCTTAATTGTTTGCACATTTTCTCTTCCATTTCTTCCTTAATTATTTGCAATATTTCTCTACCATTTCTTCCCATTTGCACAATTTCTCTACCATTTGCTAATTATTTGCACAATTTCTCTCATTTCATCCTGAATTATTTGTATATTTTCTCTATCATTTCATCCTTAATTATTTGCACAATTTCTCTTATTTCATACCTCTACCATTTGTTCCTTAATTATTTGCACAATTTATCTACTCTTTCATCTCTAATTATTTACACAATTTCTTTCATTTCATCCTTAACTATTTTTACCATTACTAATTATTTGCACAATTTCTCTAGCATTTCATCCTTAATTATTTGCACAATTTCTCTCATTTCATCCTGAATTATTTGTATATTTTCTCTATCATTTCATCCTTAATTATTTGCACAATTTCTCTTATTTCATCCTTAATTATTTGCACAATTTCTCTACCACTTCATCCTTACTTATTTGCGCAAAATCTCTACCATTTGTTCCTTAATTATTTGCACAATTTATCTACTCTTTCATCTCTAATTATTTACACAATTTCTTTCATTTCATCCTTAACTATTTGCAGAATTTCTCTACCATATCATCCTTAATTATTTACACAATTTCTCTCATTTCATCCTCTAATTTTTTGTACATTTTCTCTACCATTTCATCCTAATTATTTGCACAATTTCTCTACCATTTCGTCCTTACTTATTTGCACAATATCTATACCATTTCTTCCTTAATCATTTGCACAATTTCTCACATTTCATCCTTAATTTTTTGCACATTTTTTCTACTATTTCATCGTTAATTATTTGCACAATATCTTGACCATTTCATCCTTAATTATTTGCACAATTTCTCTACCATTTCTTCCTTAATCATTTGCACAATTTCTCTACTTTTTCATCCTTAATTATATGCACAAATTCCCCACCATTGCTTCTTTAATTATTTGCACAATTTCTCTCATTTCATCTTTAACTATTTGCACATTTTGTCTACCATTTCTTTCTTAATAACTTGCACAATTTCTCTACCATGCCATCCTAATTATTTGCACAATTTCTGTACCATTTTTTCCTCTAAGTATTTGCACAATTTCTCTATCATTTCATCCTTAATTATTTGCACAATTTCTCACATTTCATCCTCAATTATTTGCACATTTTCTCTACCATTTCTTCCTTAATTATTTGCACAATTTCTCTCATTTCATCCTAAATTATTTGCACAATTTCTCTCATTTCATCCTTAATTAATTGCACATTTTCTCTACCATTTCATCCTTAATTCATTGCAAAATTTCTTTTGTTTCAACCTTAATTAATTGCACAATTTCTCTACCATTTCTTCCTTAATTATTTGCATGATTTTTCTACCATTTCATCCTTAATTAATTGCAACATTTTTCTCATTTCGTCCATAATTTTTGCACAATTTCTCTACCGGGTGCGCCAAAATAAACTATGCACGTTTGGCAGGCCACAATGAATCATACACTTGACCGATTTTGAAGATTGATGACTTAATTGTTAGCAGAAAGCCTGAATTAGATAGTGGGATTTTTTGCAAATTTTTTCATTTTCAGTTTTAGAGCTAGAAACGAGTTCCTTAAAATTTTAGTTTTTGAAAACACTAAAAACGATAAAAAAACATCGATCAATTTTTCCAAAGAATCGACATGAATGGACAAAGAGAGAACTTGTTCGTGGTAATTTGAGATTTAGAAATCGACCAATTGTAATCTGCTGTACGAAAGTTCGTTCTAAGCCCCCAAATCCCCTGAAAACGTTTTCTCTTTGTTCATTCATGCTGAATCTTTTAAAATTTGATCAACGTTTTTTGATCGTTTTCAATGTTTTGGAAAACGAGCATTTAAGAAACTCGCTTCTAGCTCTAAAAATTGAAAACAGAAAAATTTGCAAAAAGTCCTACAATCTAATTCAGGCTTTCTGCTAACGATTAAGCCATAAATCTTCAAAATCAGTCCAGTGTACGACTTGTTATGGCCTGCCAAACGTGCATAGTTTATTTTGCCGCACCCTGTACCATTTCATCCTGAATTATTTGCAGAATTTCTCTACCCTTTCATTCTTAATTATATGCACAATTTCTCTCATATCAGCCTTAATTTTTCGCACAATTTCTCAATCATTTCATCCTTAATTGTTAGTACAATTTCTCTCATTTCATCCTTAATTTTTGGACATTTTCTCTACCATTTCATCCTTAATTATTTGCACAATTTCTCTGCCAGTTCATCCTTATTTATTTGCACAATTACTCTACCAGTTTATCCTTAATCATTTGCACTATTTCTCTCATTTCATCCTTAAATATTTGTACAATTTCTCTACCATTTTATCCTTCATTATTTGCACAATTGCTCTACCATTTCTTCCTTAATTATTTGCACAATTTCTTTATCATTTTCTCCTTGATTATTTTTACACAATTTTGCTCATTTCATCCTTAATTATTTGCTCAATTTCTCTATCATTTTATCCTTAATTATTTGCACAATTTCTCTACCATTTATCCTGAATTAGATGCACCATTTCTCTCCTTTCATCCTTAATTATTGCGTTATTTCTCATCTATTTTAAGTTTGCATCATTTCATTCATTATTTATTTTTCATCTATTGCATAATTTCACTACTATTTCAATTTCAATAATTTGCACAATTTACTGCTATTTTATCTTCAATTATTGATATAATGTCACTGTTAGGTTATATTCAACCAGTTGTAGATTTTCATTACAATTCGTAAATCTCAAATATTCTTATATAATTTTTCTACGAAATTTGTCTTACGACAGATTCTTACTTCCTGCTTCAGGGAAGTTTAACTGGGTAAGTGTTGTCTTTTTCATCTGACCTTAATTGTCTTGCCACATCATGTATATTTTCTTTTTGTGTCAGATGTTTATATTTTCATGCCGTTCTTTTTTCTGTTGATGGTTTTATTTCACACTTGATTTCGGATATGAATTTAGAAAATGTTCTTTTTCTTTAGATTAGTTAAGGAAGATCGAAGATCGTGGTAAGCTGATTGCTATTTGTGTTGATCAATTAAATGTAATGATGAAGAAGATGATATAAATATGCTGTTGCTGAACTAAATAGGCAAGGTATGTTGAAATCGAAAAGTAAAAGAATTAAATTGTTGTTTCTGTGTTTCATTTGATACACTATTCAGGAAATGGATGGAAAAAATCGTTTCAAAGATATTTTTAAAAATTTGCAAAACATCACAAAATTGTCCTTAGGGACCCTAACATGTGTTTCTGACTCCTAATTCAAAGGCAAATCGATTGTTCTGGCCAAGAATTGGTTTTTCTGAAAATTTTTCCTGTGAATTTTACACAAGAAAAAGGGTCAGGAAACATGTTTTAGTGTCCCACGGGACATTTTTAGGGAGTTGTGGGCGAAAGGAAATTTTTTTGCAAAGTTTCAAAATAAATTTTTGGCCCAAACAGGCCCAAATAGGCAATTTTACGCATTCAAAAGGGTCAGGAAACATGTTTTAGTGTCGCATGGGACAATTTTAGTGAGTTTTTAGCGCAAACAATTTAAAAAATTATTTCTTTTTAAATTGATTTCAGGCCCAAATAGGCCATTTTACCCAAGACTAAGGGTCAGGAAACATGTTATAGTGTAACACGGGACATTTTTAGGGAGTTTTGGGTGAGAAATTTATTTTTGGAAATTTTGACAATCGATTTTAGGCCGAAATGGGCCATTTTACACGAGAAAAAGGGCCAGGAAACATGTTTTAGTGTCCCACAGGAAATTCTAAGCAAGTTTTGGGTGAAAGAAAATTTTTTCTAGAGAATTTTGAAAATCGATTTTAGGCCCAAATAGGCCATTTTACCCAAGAAAAAGAGTCAGGAAACATGTTTTATTGTCACGAGGGACATTTTTAGAGAGTTTTTGGCGAAAGGAAATTTTTTTTGCAAAGTTTCAAAATCATTTTTGGCCCAAACAGGCCCAAATAGGCCATTCTACGCATACAAAAAGGTCAGGAAACATGTTTTAGTGTCGCATGGGACAATTTTAGTGAGTTTTTAGCGCAAACAATTTTTTTATTCCTTTTTAAAATAGATATTAGGCACAAATAGGCAATTTACTCAAGGATAAGGGTCAGGAAACATGTTTTAGTGTCGCAGGGGACATTTTTAGGGAGTTTTGGGCGAAAAAAATTTTTCTTTTGAAAATTTTGAAATCGATTTTAGGCCCTAATAGGCCATTTTACACAAGAAAAGGGCCAGGAAACATGTTATAGTGTCCCACGGGACACTTAAAGGGAGTTGTGGGCGAAAAAAATGTTTTTTTTTGGAAATTTTGAGAACCGATTTTAGGCCCAAATAGGCCATTTTACCCAAGAAAAAGGGTAAGGAAACATGTTTTAGTGTCCCACGGGACATTTTTAGGGAGTTTTGGGCGAAAGGAAATTTTTTCTTGAGAATTTTGAAAATCGATTTTAGGCCCTAATAGGCCATTTTACACAAGAAAAAGGGCCAGGAAACATGTTATAGTGTCCCACGGGACACTTAAAGGGAGTTGTGGGCGAAAAAAATGTTTTTTTTTGGAAATTTTGAGAACCGATTTTAGGCCCAAATAGGCCATTTTACCCAAGAAAAAGGGTAAGGAAACATGTTTTAGTGTCACACGGGACATTTTTAGGGAGTTTTTGGGAAAAGGAAATTTATTTGAGAATTTTGAGAATCTATTTTAGGCCCAAATAGGCCATTTTATCCAAGAAAAAGGGTAAGGAAACATGTTTTAGTGTCACACGGGACATTTTTAGAGAGTTTGGGCGAAAGGAAATTCTTTTGCAAAGTTTCAAAATAAATTGTTGGCCCAAACAGGCCCAAATAGGCAATTTTACGCATTCAAAAGGGTCAGGAAACATGTTTTAGTGTCCCATGGGACAATTTTAGTGTTTTTTTAGTGAAAACAATTTAAAACATTATTTCTTTTTAAATTGATTTCAGGCCCAAATAGGCCATTTTACCCAAGACTAAGGGTCAGGAAACATGTTATAGTGTAACACGGGACATTTTTAGGGAGTTTTGGGTGAGAAATTTATTTTTGGAAATTTTGACAATCGATTTTAGGCCGAAATGGGCCATTTTACACGAGAAAAAGGGCCAGGAAACATGTTTTAGTGTCCCACAGGAAATTCTAAGCAAGTTTTGGGCGAAAGAAAATTTTTTCTAGAGAATTTTGAAAATCGATTTTAGGCCCAAATAGGCCATTTTACCCAAGAAAAAGAGTCAGGAAACATGTTTTATTGTCACATGGGACATTTTTAGAGAGTTTTTGGCGAAAGGAAATTTTTTTTTGCAAAGTTTCAAAATCATTTTTGGCCCAAACAGGCCCAAATAGGCCATTCTACGCATACAAAAGGGTCAGGAAACATGTTTTAGTGTCGCATGGGACAATTTTAGTGAGTTTTTAGTGCAAACAATTTTTTTATTTCTTTTTAAAATAGATATTAGGCACAAATAGGCAATTTACTCAAGGATAAGGGTCAGGAAACATGTTTTAGTGTCGCAGGGGACATTTTTAGGGAGTTTTGGGCGAAAAAAATTTTTCTTTTGAAAATTTTGAAATCGATTTTAGGCCCTAATAGGCCATTTTACACAAGAAAAGGGCCAGGAAACATGTTATAGTGTCCCACGGGACACTTAAAGGGAGTTGTGGGGAAAAAAATGTTTTTTTTTGGAAATTTTGAGAACCGATTTTAGGCCCAAATAGGCCATTTTACCCAAGAAAAAGGGTAAGGAAACATGTTTTAGTGTCACACGGGACATTTTTAGGGAGTTTTTGGCAAAACGAAATTTATTTGAGAATTTTGAGAATCTATTTTAGGCCCAAATAGGCCATTTTATCCAAGAAAAAGGGTAAGAAAACATGTTTTAGTGTCACACGGGACATTTTTAGAGAGTTTGGGCGAAAGGAAATTTTTTTTTTGCAAAGTTTCAAAATAAATTTTTGGCCCAAACAGGCCCAAATAGGCAATTTTACGCATTCAATAGGGTCAGGAAACATGTTTTAGTGTCCCATGGGACAATTTAGTGTGTTTTTAGCGAAAACAATTAAAAAAATTATTTCTTTTTAAATTGATTTCAGGCCCAAATAGGCCATTTTACCCAAGACTAAGGGTCAGGAAACATGTTATAGTGTAACACGGGACATTTTTAGGGAGTTTTGGGTGAGAAATTTATTTTTGGAAATTTTGACAATCGATTTTAGGCCGAAATGGGCCATTTTACACGAGAAAAAGGGCCAGGAAACATGTTTTAGTGTCCCACAGGAAATTCTAAGCAAGTTTTGGGCGAAAGAAAATTTTTTCTAGAGAATTTTGAAAATCGTTTTTAGGCCCAAATAGGCCATTTTACCCAAGAAAAAGAGTCAGGAAACATGTTTTATTGTCACACGGGACATTTTTAGAGAGTTTTTGGCGAAAGGAAATTTTTTTTTGCAAAGTTTCAAAATCATTTTTGGCCCAAACAGGCCCAAATAGGCCATTCTACGCATACAAAAGGGTCAGGAAACATGTTTTAGTGTCGCATGGGACAATTTTAGTGAGTTTTTAGTGCAAACAATTTTTTTATTTCTTTTTAAAATAGATATTAGGCACAAATAGGCAATTTACTCAAGGATAAGGGTCAGGAAACATGTTTTAGTGTCGCAGGGGACATTTTTAGGGAGTTTTGGGCGAAAAAAGTTTTTCTTTTGAAAATTTTGAAATCGATTTTAGGCCCAAATAGGCCATTTTACACAAGAAAGAGAGTCAGGAAACATGTTTTAGTCTCCCTCGGGACATTGTTAAAGGAGTTTTGGGCGAAAAATTTTTAATTTTGAAAATTTAGAAAATCGATTTTCGGCCTAAATAGGCCATTTTATCCAAGAATGAGGGTCGGGAAACATGTTTCAGTGGCCCTGGGGACATTTTTAGGGAGTTTTGGGTGAAAGAATTTTTTCTTTGGAAATTTTGAGGAACGAGTTTAGGCCCAAATAGGCCTTTTTACCCAAGAGAAAGGTTTAGGAAACATGTTTAAGTGTCCCACAGGAATTGTTTAGAGAGTTTTTGGCAAAAAAACTTTTTAGAAATTTTGAGTATCGATTTTAGGCCCAAATAGGCCATTTTACCTAGGAAAAAGGGCCAGGAAACATGTTTTAGTGTTGAACGGGACATTTTAAAGGAGTTTTGGGGGAAAAATTTTTAATTTTGATAATTTTGAATATCGATTTTAGGCCCAAATAGGCCATTTTACCCATGAAAGAGGGTCAGGAAACATGTTTTCTTGTCGCAAGGGACATTTTTAAGGAGTTTTGCGTGAACAAAGTATTTTTTTGAAATTTTGAGTATCGATTTTAGGCCCAAATAGGCAATTTTACTCAAGGAAAAGGGTCAAAGAAACAGGTTTTCTTGTCGCAAGGGACATTTTTAGGGAGTTTTGCGTGAACAAAATATTTTTTTTGAAATTTTGAGTATCGATTTTAGGCCCAAATAGGCAATTTTACTCAAGAAAAATTAGCAGGAAACACGTTTTAGTGTCCCAAGGGACATTTTTAAGGGAGTTTTGGGCGAAAAAATTTTAAATTTTGAAAATTTTGAAAGTCGATTTTAGGCCCAAATTGGCCATTTTACTCATGAAGGAGGGTCAGGAAACATGTTTTAGTGTCCCAAGAGACTTTTTTTTAGGGAGTTTTGGGTGAACAAAATATTTTTTGACAGTTTTTGAAATTTATTTTAGGCCGAAATAGGGAATTTTATCCAAGAATAAGGGTCAAGAAACATGTTTCAGTGGCCTAGGGGACATTTTTATGGTGTTTTGGGTGAAAAAAAATTTTCTGGGAAATTAGAGAATACTTTTTAGGTCGTAATAGGCCATTTTACCAAAGAATATGGGTCGGCAAACATGTTTTTAGTGTCCCAGGAGACATATTTAGGGAGTATTTGGCAAAAAAAACTTTCTTTTGATAATTTTTAAAATTTATATTTGCCCAAATAGGCCATTTACATGGAAATGAGGGTCAGGAGACGTGTTTTGAGGTTTCTGTTTTGATTTCATACGCTATTTTGATGGTGGGAGTGATGGAGTCGTTGAAACGATCTATTCTCTGTTTTGAAGAACTGAGCATGCTCAATGGGATTAGAGCTGTGTGTGTCCATAATGATAGCATTAGAGTGGAATTAATGGTATTAATAGGAAGAGGAGCACAGGGTGGGTTAGGGTTAGGGTTAGGGTTAGGGTTAGGGTTAGGGTTAGGGTTAGGGTTAGGGTTAGGGTTAGGGTTAGGGTTAGGGTTAGGGTTAGGGTTAGGGTTAGGGTTAGGGTTAGGGTTAGGGTTAGGGTTAGGGTTAGGGTTAGGGTTAGGGTTAGGGTTAGGGTTAGGGTTAGGGTTAGGGTTAGGGTTAGGGTTAGGGTTAGGGTTAGGGTTAGGGTTAGGGTTAGGGTTAGGGTTAGGGTTAGGGTTAGGGTTAGGGTTAGGGTTAGGGTTAGGGTTAGGGTTAGGGTTAGGGTTAGGGTTAGGGTTAGGGTTAGGGTTAGGGTTAGGGTTAGGGTTAGGGTTAGGGTTAGGGTTAGGGTTAGGGTTAGGGTTAGGGTTAGGGTTAGGGTTAGGGTTAGGGTTAGGGTTAGGGTTAGGGTTAGGGTTAGGGTTAGGGTTAGGGTTAGGGTTAGGGTTAGGGTTAGGGTTAGGGTTAGGGTTAGGGTTAGGGTTAGGGTTAGGGTTAGGGTTAGGGTTAGGGTTAGGGTTAGGGTTAGGGTTAGGGTTAGGGTTAGGGTTAGGGTTAGGGTTAGGGTTAGGGTTAGGGTTAGGGTTAGGGTTAGGGTTAGGGTTAGGGTTAGGGTTAGGGTTAGGGTTAGGGTTAGGGTTAGGGTTAGGGTTAGGGTTAGGGTTAGGGTTAGGGTTAGGGTTAGGGTTAGGGTTAGGGTTAGGGTTAGGGTTAGGGTTAGGGTTAGGGTTAGGGTTAGGGTTAGGGTTAGGGTTAGGGTTAGGGTTAGGGTTAGGGTTAGGGTTAGGGTTAGGGTTAGGGTTAGGGTTAGGGTTAGGGTTAGGGTTAGGGTTAGGGTTAGGGTTAGGGTTAGGGTTAGGGTTAGGGTTAGGGTTAGGGTTAGGGTTAGGGTTAGGGTTAGGGTTAGGGTTAGGGTTAGGGTTAGGGTTAGGGTTAGGGTTAGGGTTAGGGTTAGGGTTAGGGTTAGGGTTAGGGTTAGGGTTAGGGTTAGGGTTAGGGTTAGGGTTAGGGTTAGGGTTAGGGTTAGGGTTAGGGTTAGGGTTAGGGTTAGGGTTAGGGTTAGGGTTAGGGTTAGGGTTAGGGTTAGGGTTAGGGTTAGGGTTAGGGTTAGGGTTAGGGTTAGGGTTAGGGTTAGGGTTAGGGTTAGGGTTAGGGTTAGGGTTAGGGTTAGGGTTAGGGTTAGGGTTAGGGTTAGGGTTAGGGTTAGGGTTAGGGTTAGGGTTAGGGTTAGGGTTAGGGTTAGGGTTAGGGTTAGGGTTAGGGTTAGGGTTAGGGTTAGGGTTAGGGTTAGGGTTAGGGTTAGGGTTAGGGTTAGGGTTAGGGTTAGGGTTAGGGTTAGGGTTAGGGTTAGGGTTAGGGTTAGGGTTAGGGTTAGGGTTAGGGTTAGGGTTAGGGTTAGGGTTAGGGTTAGGGTTAGGGTTAGGGTTAGGGTTAGGGTTAGGGTTAGGGTTAGGGTTAGGGTTAGGGTTAGGGTTAGGGTTAGGGTTAGGGTTAGGGTTAGGGTTAGGGTTAGGGTTAGGGTTAGGGTTAGGGTTAGGGTTAGGGTTAGGGTTAGGGTTAGGGTTAGGGTTAGGGTTAGGGTTAGGGTTAGGGTTAGGGTTAGGGTTAGGGTTAGGGTTAGGGTTAGGGTTAGGGTTAGGGTTAGGGTTAGGGTTAGGGTTAGGGTTAGGGTTAGGGTTAGGGTTAGGGTTAGGGTTAGGGTTAGGGTTAGGGTTAGGGTTAGGGTTAGGGTTAGGGTTAGGGTTAGGGTTAGGGTTAGGGTTAGGGTTAGGGTTAGGGTTAGGGTTAGGGTTAGGGTTAGGGTTAGGGTTAGGGTTAGGGTTAGGGTTAGGGTTAGGGTTAGGGTTAGGGTTAGGGTTAGGGTTAGGGTTAGGGTTAGGGTTAGGGTTAGGGTTAGGGTTAGGGTTAGGGTTAGGGTTAGGGTTAGGGTTAGGGTTAGGGTTAGGGTTAGGGTTAGGGTTAGGGTTAGGGTTAGGGTTAGGGTTAGGGTTAGGGTTAGGGTTAGGGTTAGGGTTAGGGTTAGGGTTAGGGTTAGGGTTAGGGTTAGGGTTAGGGTTAGGGTTAGGGTTAGGGTTAGGGTTAGGGTTAGGGTTAGGGTTAGGGTTAGGGTTAGGGTTAGGGTTAGGGTTAGGGTTAGGGTTAGGGTTAGGGTTAGGGTTAGGGTTAGGGTTAGGGTTAGGGTTAGGGTTAGGGTTAGGGTTAGGGTTAGGGTTAGGGTTAGGGTTAGGGTTAGGGTTAGGGTTAGGGTTAGGGTTAGGGTTAGGGTTAGGGTTAGGGTTAGGGTTAGGGTTAGGGTTAGGGTTAGGGTTAGGGTTAGGGTTAGGGTTAGGGTTAGGGTTAGGGTTAGGGTTAGGGTTAGGGTTAGGGTTAGGGTTAGGGTTAGGGTTAGGGTTAGGGTTAGGGTTAGGGTTAGGGTTAGGGTTAGGGTTAGGGTTAGGGTTAGGGTTAGGGTTAGGGTTAGGGTTAGGGTTAGGGTTAGGGTTAGGGTTAGGGTTAGGGTTAGGGTTAGGGTTAGGGTTAGGGTTAGGGTTAGGGTTAGGGTTAGGGTTAGGGTTAGGGTTAGGGTTAGGGTTAGGGTTAGGGTTAGGGTTAGGGTTAGGGTTAGGGTTAGGGTTAGGGTTAGGGTTAGGGTTAGGGTTAGGGTTAGGGTTAGGGTTAGGGTTAGGGTTAGGGTTAGGGTTAGGGTTAGGGTTAGGGTTAGGGTTAGGGTTAGGGTTAGGGTTAGGGTTAGGGTTAGGGTTAGGGTTAGGGTTAGGGTTAGGGTTAGGGTTAGGGTTAGGGTTAGGGTTAGGGTTAGGGTTAGGGTTAGGGTTAGGGTTAGGGTTAGGGTTAGGGTTAGGGTTAGGGTTAGGGTTAGGGTTAGGGTTAGGGTTAGGGTTAGGGTTAGGGTTAGGGTTAGGGTTAGGGTTAGGGTTAGGGTTAGGGTTAGGGTTAGGGTTAGGGTTAGGGTTAGGGTTAGGGTTAGGGTTAGGGTTAGGGTTAGGGTTAGGGTTAGGGTTAGGGTTAGGGTTAGGGTTAGGGTTAGGGTTAGGGTTAGGGTTAGGGTTAGGGTTAGGGTTAGGGTTAGGGTTAGGGTTAGGGTTAGGGTTAGGGTTAGGGTTAGGGTTAGGGTTAGGGTTAGGGTTAGGGTTAGGGTTAGGGTTAGGGTTAGGGTTAGGGTTAGGGTTAGGGTTAGGGTTAGGGTTAGGGTTAGGGTTAGGGTTAGGGTTAGGGTTAGGGTTAGGGTTAGGGTTAGGGTTAGGGTTAGGGTTAGGGTTAGGGTTAGGGTTAGGGTTAGGGTTAGGGTTAGGGTTAGGGTTAGGGTTAGGGTTAGGGTTAGGGTTAGGGTTAGGGTTAGGGTTAGGGTTAGGGTTAGGGTTAGGGTTAGGGTTAGGGTTAGGGTTAGGGTTAGGGTTAGGGTTAGGGTTAGGGTTAGGGTTAGGGTTAGGGTTAGGGTTAGGGTTAGGGTTAGGGTTAGGGTTAGGGTTAGGGTTAGGGTTAGGGTTAGGGTTAGGGTTAGGGTTAGGGTTAGGGTTAGGGTTAGGGTTAGGGTTAGGGTTAGGGTTAGGGTTAGGGTTAGGGTTAGGGTTAGGGTTAGGGTTAGGGTTAGGGTTAGGGTTAGGGTTAGGGTTAGGGTTAGGGTTAGGGTTAGGGTTAGGGTTAGGGTTAGGGTTAGGGTTAGGGTTAGGGTTAGGGTTAGGGTTAGGGTTAGGGTTAGGGTTAGGGTTAGGGTTAGGGTTAGGGTTAGGGTTAGGGTTAGGGTTAGGGTTAGGGTTAGGGTTAGGGTTAGGGTTAGGGTTAGGGTTAGGGTTAGGGTTAGGGTTAGGGTTAGGGTTAGGGTTAGGGTTAGGGTTAGGGTTAGGGTTAGGGTTAGGGTTAGGGTTAGGGTTAGGGTTAGGGTTAGGGTTAGGGTTAGGGTTAGGGTTAGGGTTAGGGTTAGGGTTAGGGTTAGGGTTAGGGTTAGGGTTAGGGTTAGGGTTAGGGTTAGGGTTAGGGTTAGGGTTAGGGTTAGGGTTAGGGTTAGGGTTAGGGTTAGGGTTAGGGTTAGGGTTAGGGTTAGGGTTAGGGTTAGGGTTAGGGTTAGGGTTAGGGTTAGGGTTAGGGTTAGGGTTAGGGTTAGGGTTAGGGTTAGGGTTAGGGTTAGGGTTAGGGTTAGGGTTAGGGTTAGGGTTAGGGTTAGGGTTAGGGTTAGGGTTAGGGTTAGGGTTAGGGTTAGGGTTAGGGTTAGGGTTAGGGTTAGGGTTAGGGTTAGGGTTAGGGTTAGGGTTAGGGTTAGGGTTAGGGTTAGGGTTAGGGTTAGGGTTAGGGTTAGGGTTAGGGTTAGGGTTAGGGTTAGGGTTAGGGTTAGGGTTAGGGTTAGGGTTAGGGTTAGGGTTAGGGTTAGGGTTAGGGTTAGGGTTAGGGTTAGGGTTAGGGTTAGGGTTAGGGTTAGGGTTAGGGTTAGGGTTAGGGTTAGGGTTAGGGTTAGGGTTAGGGTTAGGGTTAGGGTTAGGGTTAGGGTTAGGGTTAGGGTTAGGGTTAGGGTTAGGGTTAGGGTTAGGGTTAGGGTTAGGGTTAGGGTTAGGGTTAGGGTTAGGGTTAGGGTTAGGGTTAGGGTTAGGGTTAGGGTTAGGGTTAGGGTTAGGGTTAGGGTTAGGGTTAGGGTTAGGGTTAGGGTTAGGGTTAGGGTTAGGGTTAGGGTTAGGGTTAGGGTTAGGGTTAGGGTTAGGGTTAGGGTTAGGGTTAGGGTTAGGGTTAGGGTTAGGGTTAGGGTTAGGGTTAGGGTTAGGGTTAGGGTTAGGGTTAGGGTTAGGGTTAGGGTTAGGGTTAGGGTTAGGGTTAGGGTTAGGGTTAGGGTTAGGGTTAGGGTTAGGGTTAGGGTTAGGGTTAGGGTTAGGGTTAGGGTTAGGGTTAGGGTTAGGGTTAGGGTTAGGGTTAGGGTTAGGGTTAGGGTTAGGGTTAGGGTTAGGGTTAGGGTTAGGGTTAGGGTTAGGGTTAGGGTTAGGGTTAGGGTTAGGGTTAGGGTTAGGGTTAGGGTTAGGGTTAGGGTTAGGGTTAGGGGGTTAGGGTTAGGGTTAGGGTTAGGGTTAGGGTTAGGGTTAGGGTTAGGGTTAGGGTTAGGGTTAGGGTTAGGGTTAGGGTTAGGGTTAGGGTTAGGGTTAGGGTTAGGGTTAGGGTTAGGGTTAGGGTTAGGGTTAGGGTTAGGGTTAGGGTTAGGGTTAGGGTTAGGGTTAGGGTTAGGGTTAGGGTTAGGGTTAGGGTTAGGGTTAGGGTTAGGGTTAGGGTTAGGGTTAGGGGTTAGGGTTAGGGTTAGGGTTAGGGTTAGGGTTAGGGTTAGGGTTAGGGTTAGGGTTAGGGTTAGGGTTAGGGTTAGGGTTAGGGTTAGGGTTAGGGTTAGGGTTAGGGTTAGGGTTAGGGTTAGGGTTAGGGTTAGGGTTAGGGTTAGGGTTAGGGTTAGGGTTAGGGTTAGGGTTAGGGTTAGGGTTAGGGTTAGGGTTAGGGTTAGGGTTAGGGTTAGGGTTAGGGTTAGGGTTAGGGTTAGGGTTAGGGTTAGGGTTAGGGTTAGGGTTAGGGTTAGGGTTAGGGTTAGGGTTAGGGTTAGGGTTAGGGTTAGGGTTAGGGTTAGGGTTAGGGTTAGGGTTAGGGTTAGGGTTAGGGTTAGGGTTAGGGTTAGGGTTAGGGTTAGGGTTAGGGTTAGGGTTAGGGTTAGGGTTAGGGTTAGGGTTAGG